>JAGFNQ010001582.1:0-49235 GCA_024364735.1 Boesenbergia rotunda
TTAACTTTTAAAACATACTTTGAAAATGCTTAACATCATCATCATAACATTTGGGTCCTCGGCTTGTACCACATACATACATCATAGCGCGCATCCCTAGTAAATCCGTGGTAGCTAGCCCTGACCTACTAGGGTAAGGACAGCATAGTCGGTAGTCCCCGAACCGAGGCGTTCTCAAGGAGCCCATCCCTGTTGCACAGCTCCGGTAGTGCCAGAACCGTGGACAGCTACGGTAGTCCATAACCGGGGCGTTCTTAAGGTGCCCATCCCTTGGACCCATACTTGGGTCCGGTACAAGCCCATTCATAAAGTAAAATACTTTGCATGCTTCATCATTCATAAGACATTCATAGCATACTTATCATGGCATCATTCTTATCATGAACATGATCATATCATACTTGTCGTAACATTATTCTTATCATGCATAACCATGGCATATCATTCATAAACATAGCATATCATTCATAAACATGGCATATCATTCATAACATGGCATATCATTCATAAGCATAGCATATCATGTATAACCATGGCATATCATTCATTAACATGACATATCATTCGTAAGCATGGCATATCATTCATAACATGGCATATCATTCATAAGCATAGCATATCATGTATAACCATGACATATCATTCATAAACATGGCATATCATTCGTAAGCATGGCATATCATTCATAACATAGCATATCATTCATAAACATAAATCACATCTTACCATAGGGCCATTGGGACCCTTACTTGGAATAAATCTTAACTCTTATCCTATTAACCCTTATTGGCCGAAACTTATGGAGTCCCAAGGCCATGTGATAATTCACACAATCACCATCCTTCATCCTTATATCATGGCAACACATAAACATATGCTTGAAGTTAAAGACTCAACCCTAACCCTTGGGGGCCGAACCATATGGGCCTCTAGGGTGCTCCAAAAATTCCCAAAATTTATACCTAACATCTAAACATCATCAAGGAGCATTAAATAACATTATCATGATTTTTAACATATTTATAGACATTTAAATCATGGTGGCCGAAACCCATAAACATAGGGACCTTGGTTTTGTCACTTTCATGTTGGCCGAAACCCTAGAGTGTCCTAGGGTACTCCAAAAATTCTCAAAAATTACACATAACTTCTAAACATCATAAGGGAACATAAATAACATTATCATGATTTTTAACATATTTCTAGACATTTAAATCATGGTGGCCGAAACCCTTGAACATAAGGTTCTAGGTTTTGCTTCTTTCATGTTGGCCGAGACCCTAGGGTGTCCTAGGGTACTACAAAAATCCCCAAAAATTACTCTTAACTTCTAAACATCATAAGGAAACATCAAATAATATTATCATGATTTTTAGCATATTTCTAGACATTTAAAACATGGTGGCCGAAACCCTTGAACTTAAGGTTCTGGGTTTTGCTTCTTTCATGTTGGCCGAGACCCTAGGGTGTCCTAGGGTACTCCAAAAATCCCCAAAAATTACACTTAACTTCTAAACGTCATAAGGGAACATCAAATAATATTATCATGATTTTTAACATATTTCTAGACATTTAAAACATGGTGGCCGAAACCCATAAACTTAAGGTTCTGGGTTTTGCTTCTTTCATGTTGGCCGAGACCCTAGGGTGTCCTAGGGTACTCCAAAAATCCCCAAAAATTACAATTAACTTCTAAACATAATAAGGGAACATCAAATAATATTATCATGATTTTTAGCATAATTATGGACCTTTAAAACATGCTGGCCGAAACCATTGAAACATAGGAACCTTGATTTTGTTTCCCTTCAACATTAAATCCGAAACTAACCCATATATCATGCCAAAAATCATGGAAATCATAGGTAACTATTATACCACAGGTGAGGGAGTCTTACCTTAGTTTTCTTGATTTTTCGAACCTTGAAAGAGGAGAAGGAAGAGGACTTGGTATCTCTTGACCACAACTAATCCTTGTCACCTTGTAGGAACTTGAGATCTTGAGAGATGAGACCTCTTGTGAAGTTTTCTCCAAGGCACTCCTCCCTTTGGTGCTCGGCAAGAATGGGGAATGAAGAGGAGAGGTAATGCACTTGATTGAGAGAATATGTAACTCCCAAAACTCCTCTCATTATAACCCATCAAGGAGGCAAATGAAGAGCCTCTCCATGACTCTTCACCTCCTTTTACCTCTTAACTATTCTCCACTTCAATTACTCATAAGAATTCCTTGCTAGGTGAGTTGGTTAAGGCTTACATAGTTGTACAAGAGGTCCAAGGTTCAATCCTTCGCTCATGCACTTTTATTTTTATTTTATTTTCATTTCATTTATTTTATTATTTTTATTTCTTAAATTCCGAAAATCCCCCTAAAATCACTCATAATTATGCCAATATTCCTAAATAAAATTCTTTTATATTTATATTAATTTTACCTAATTTATATTAATTTTACCTAATTAATACCCATTTTTGGAGCCCTTTTAAAGCTTATTAGTACCTAGTTTTTCTCAATTTAAATGAGAAAACATGGATTTCTAGGCCCAATTTTACATAATTATTTCTGGGCCCCTCGGAAAATTATCTAGACATGCTCAATATTTTAAGAAAATATTAAGAGAATTTTCCGGGTCGTTACACATACCCAGTGATCACCTTTATAGTCCACCCTGTTATGGGTGATGTTTGACGATACCAAAGTACATAACTCCATATGTAGGGAACCATAGTGACTTTAGGTCTAAGGACTATTCATACTATTAGTCACATGAGAAAGTTTATGATAGTCATATGATACTCTATGAAACTTTCTCATGGCGGGTCAATTCAGTACACATTCTCTAATGTATACCCATGTGTCAACTTGATATCACATATCCATTGTCACGCCCCGAGACCCAGGAGCCGCTGATCCAATAGAAAATCGGACAGCACCTCCCCTGTCCGGCGGACAATTTACTCATACACACAGGTAATATAACACAACCACGCAGTTTAAAGAGCCTCAGGCCTCAGATATATGCAAAAACAACAGTTATATGATTATAACTATCGAAAAACCAAATCCGAACTCACCTGAGCTGCCAGGGGGCAGGATCAAAACCAAAATCGAACGAAGTCCAACATAGGACTCAAAAGTACAATACCATCCAATAAAACGTGCATACATGGTTAAAACATCACAACAGAAGCATAGGAATACTACAGGGTCCATATCAAAATAACGAAAAACCAACAAGAGCTCCTCTGGAGCTGGGGACTGGCGGCTCGGGATCTCCTCGCAGACATCAACCTGAAATAAACATATATGGCAACGGGGTGAGTCCATAGCTCAGCGAATATCCAACCGATATGCATAGAAGGTTATACCAACACTAAGAGTTCAGCTAATACAGACTCATATCAACAGTAAGGAAAGACTAGTACTGAACATACTGAGGTAGATACATACCTGAATCCATCTAACCTGGAAAGAGGGTAATAAATACCAAATGGAACAACAATAGACATATAAGCAGGATAACAAGTCTCCAGTATATGCAATGTCAAACAAGTGTAAGAATCAAGTGCAGCAAACAATGCACGATGCAAAGTATGCACATGGTGCAATGACATGTGTCACCCCCTAGTCCCAGTCAGGATATCGTCCACGACGTCCGCGTGGGTAGAGCTGTGACAACCTATACCCAGTCAGGACATGGTCGACAACGTCCGCGTGGGTCGGCATGCAATAATGCAAGGATGGTGCATGCCCCAAACATATAAAGCACCCTGATGCAATGACATGTGTCACCCCTAGTCCCAGTCAGGATCGTCCACAACGTCCGCGTGGGTAGAGCTGTGACAACCTGTACCCAGTCAGGACATCGTCCACAACGTCCGTGTGGGTCAGCATGCAATAATGCAGAGATGGTGTATGTTAGATACACATACCTCCCTCCCAAGTCCCCAGTATACTAAGTCTTAGTCTGAAATCCTATAACAGGAAATACAGGTAACCTACAAGGTATACTGACCAGAAAACCACCAATCCCTCAAGGTCAAATGCAGGAGACAATACCACGATCTCTAGCATACAAATGGATATGACAATACCTGAGACTGTATTGAACTAACCGCAGAATAACTCAGGGATGAACAACAAGTATCCAGAACTGGCATAATAAACAGGGATAAACAACAATATCCAGAACAGACATAATAACCAGGGATATCGTAGAATCTTACTGCTATCTATAACATTCTATGCATAACAAAATGACAATATCAAGATAGATAAGTCAAAGGGTACCCGCCTCCAAATAGGTGAAGTCCGTATCAACGAGACAGAACCACCCGACAAAATAGGCAGTAATAGATCCAGTCAAGTTCCTGTGTAAAGGACACATTTTGATTAGCTATTACAAAAGTAGTAACTAGCTAATTAATCCCTAATCCGTTCTAGGGTTAACCTAATTATTTCCCTTTTCATTTAATTTCCTAATTAAATGATTAGATTCTTAATTTCCTCGCATAATTAGGATTTCAATCATTTTAGGTTTACTTTGAACTCAAATTTATCACGGCTAAGTTATTAGTTTTAAATCTCTTATTAACCCTAACCTCAATCCAAATCCAATTTATGAAATCAATCAAATAATTACTTATTGTTCCAAATGAACAAAAATAGCCACAACTAGCTAATCCCATATCAACATCAATGCCACAGCTAACTTCCAAAAGAACAACAGGGCAGCTAAGAAGCAACTCCCTTTCACAGAACAATGAACAGAAGTAGCAGATAGAGGAAACATCTCTTACCTCCAATCACTTCTTCCTCAGCTGCGTGGAATCAGAACAGGGGTTACACTCTGACCTATAGCAACAAGACAACCCTACACATTCAATTCGAGGTATCCCCCCATCACAACACAACCCATTCAACCTTACCTGCCCTGGCACAGCTTCACGGCAACTATTTCCAATAAACCCAGTGAATGGGCACAGGCCTCACTCACCTGCCGATAGCTACCAAGAGGAGAGGGTTGCTGCAAAAATTCCAATCAAGCTCCAATTACATTAAAGCATCACATGGAACGTAAAAACACAAGGAACCACATCCGATCCAGGGCAAAACCGAAAACAAGCCCAATCAAACACAAAACCTAGCATCCTAGCTGATCAATCTCGTTCAGAATCGAAATTGATACTTACCTTGGTGCGGCAGTCCTTGTTTGTTTCAGAATCAACTCTAAATTCGATCTGCCAATTACACAATGTATCAACAGAAAGAACCCCACATAGATCAAACCAACATACACTGAGAACGTAAACCAAATCCTGATCACAACACAAGGCAATATTAGCTCTTACCTAGTGAAATGGCACGAAGTCAGTGTACCATTTCCCTTGGTCGGCTCTGAGCAGATAACACACTCCTTCAATTCACATTCTCGGTAAACCCTCTGTTCCGAAATCGATGCAAGGAAGGGGACAAGCTGCAATTTGCTTGGAACGGTTAGGGCTCACCAATGGACAAATCCGAATCCAAAGCTACGAGGAGAGGGGATCTAAGAGCGGAAAGCCTAACTTAATCTCCAAGATCCAAATCCTTCTTATCTGTGGAGGCAGGGGAGAGGTCACGGCACCATTTCCGGCGATGGACTATCTCCCGGAACTTAGAGCTCGTGCCGCGAAGGGTCCCACAGACGAACAAGAGAAGGAGAGGGAATCGGGTACTCGACTGCGGCGAGAGGAGAACACTGCGGCTAGGATTCGGGAGAAAGGAAGGGAGGCGCTGTGGCTAGGGCTCACGCGAGAAGGCAACTGCGTGCGGTGGCTGCGGTTTCGGGCTTCGCGAGGGGAGGGGTCGGGAGAAGCTAGGGCAGGCCGAGAGCTTTTAACCATGGGCCATTTTGCATTTTAGTCCAGCCAGTTTCCATCTAATTGCAAGAACACCACTAGGGCTTAATGTTATATCCGATATAGCCCTTGTAACTATTCGTTGTATTACATTTTAGTCCCTAAATTTAGGAAATTTTGCATTCTAGTCCTTAAGGTTTAGTTTTTATATCAATTGAGTCCCCGAAACTCTAGAAATTTTTTCGAAGAATTTTCCAGAGCGAGATAAAAGTGTCGGATTCAACATCCATGACTTGTGAGCTCAAGTCATCAATTGACCTACATGCTAGTCTCCATGCATTAATATTGTCCCTGAATATTAATGCTTGACTAGAAATAATTTAGTCTAGTGTTCTCTACATTATCTCACTATCGATTCAACCAATCGATATAATGTAGATAAGAACCTACTACACAAGGACATTATTATACTTAGTTATTTGGCATAAAAATAAAGTATAATAACCAAACATGCCTTTATTAATGATAGAATATGATACAAAAAGTCCCCAGTCAATCATCACATAATTCGCTCTAGGACTCCTACTAACATCTAGAAGCCAGCAACTCACAAGCACATTAGAACACTTTGATTAATAACCTAGACTGGGTTGAGATGCTTATGTCTATGCCTTGACTCAATATACTTTAAGTCAGTGCTTCTAGAGTAGTTGGGGTGATAAATACATTTGAATAATAATTAAGATAAGTGTTCAAGCTTAGAAAATCTAACTTGATCAAATCACTTAACTTGTCTAACTCTAGTGAAAACGACTGTTATATAACGGTTAGTAAGTAGTTAACTGGGTTAGACAGGACCTGAACGAGTTCAATTTAGTTGGTTTGATCCTTTTTGCTGCTTGGACTCACTAGAATTGGTTCAATATGTGTTTAGAATTATTTGCAAAATAAACTGGCTCTGATTCACAATTATTTTGCGATCAATATGTTTTTTGATATATGGAAAAGGGGGAGAGGAGTAAAAAAATAATTTTTTTAAAAAAGTTAATTTTCAAGTGCAAATTTTTCTCGTAAAAATGTGTTAAGTGCAAAATTTTTTTTGCAAAAGTCTTAAAGTACTTTTAAAATTTTCAAAGTGCACAATATTTTTTTAAAGTACAAAATATTTTCAAGTGCACAATATTTTTCAAGTACTTTTGAATGTACTAATATTTTTTTTGAAAAATATTTTTGCAAGATATTGTGTCAAAATATTTTTCTATGTGCAAAATATTTTTCTAGGTGCAAACTATTTTTCTAAGTATAAAATATTTTTTCTAAGTGCAAAATATTTTTAGGCACAATATTTTTAAAGGGCAAAATCTTTGTAAGTGTGCAAATGTTTTGAGTACAAAAAGTGCAAAGTATTTTAAACTACAAATTTTTGTTGTTAAAATTCTATTTTTCAGAAAAATTTATTAATCTTTCCAAAATGGTGTCTTAACTTTTTCAAACTTCAAAAGTTTTGCAAAATATATTTGGTCAAAATTTGGTGATCTTGATTTCATAAAAAGATATTAACTTGTTTTTCCTGAAAAATGGTACACTTAAACTTTTTGAAAAACTACATATCTTTGAAAGCATCAGGGGGAGAATCTCTAATTCAGGGGGAGCTTAGTGCATATTTTTCAAAAATTGGTTTTCTTGAAAGAGAGGGAAATGAACATGTTTTTTTTTTGAAATACCTGCTTTATATGTTTTAACTTAACTTATGAACTAGGTTGCCATAAATCAAAAAGAGAGAGATTGTTGGTGCCGGAAGCACCAAGATCGAACTTGAGTTTTGATAATGACAAAGGGTTCATAGGTTATGGTTATATTGCGATCTAATGAATTTGTTTATGTGCGTAGGAAAAGTCCTAGGTAAGCTAGGCACAAAGTCCTGGTTCTTAGAATTGGGTAATAAGACATGGCCGAGGGCTGGACACCGAAGACCTGACCGAGGGTTGGGCAATAAGTCCTGGTCGTGGACTGGGGACGAATTCCTGATTCGAGGAATTGGGCAATAAGTCATGGCCGAGGGCTGGGCACCGAAGACCTGAGTGAGGGTTGGGCAATAAGTCCTGGTCATGGACTGGGCACGAAGTCCTTATCCGGATGATCGGGCAAAAGTTCAACTGGAGGAGCCGCTTGGCAAAATGTAAATTCTCCTGAGAGGAGTAGGCGAGGATGCGTTCCCCGTACGAGGGAACACTAGGCATCGGTTTGACCTAGGGTTCTATTTTGGATGCCCAAAGTCCGAACCAAGATAGCACAGGCTGTTAACTGTACTTAATGTATCTATTATTTGTGTTTTGGAACTAACCTTGGTTGCAGGAACAAAGGATGGAGTTCTCTGCTTCCCAGGCGCCTGATCATACATGCGCCTGTATGGATATAGGCGCCCCAAAAGGGTGTTTTCCAGCAGTCTGCGAAGCTGAGCCTTCATGTCATCAAGGGAGGCACCCGTGACCATACAGGCACCCCAGTCATCCCGGTGCCCTAGTTGAAGGGATAAGCACTGGCCAAGTTTGCGGATAAAGATGCGCACAGATTGGCACACGTGTCAGGTGCCCCATTCAACACAGGCGCCCCAGGCGTCTGTATATAAAGGGGTTCACCCCCTTGCTTCCAGACAACACTTCTTCCAATGCAAATACTCAAGCGCTCTACTCTAATCTCTCCATGCTCAAGTTTTGAGCGCCAATGACGACCCGCTGCTCCGATCTTCGAGTTCTTCTCCGATCGTCGATATTTTTAAGTTAATTGCTTAAATTCAATTCTGTATTCGTGCTTTAAATTTGTAATCTTTTTGTGAAATATAAAATTACCAAACGTAAATGGTCAAGGACCATGGGCCTTGGAGTAGGAGCCGATCTAGACTCCGAATAAAGTAAAAGAAATCGTGTTAGCATTGTTTTTAATTTCCGTTGTGTATTATTCTTATTATATCCGAAAAATTTTATCGATATTCACCCCCTCTCTCGATGCTAAACGATCTCACAAAAAGAGATGGGCGGACGATACTGTAGCCTTCTTGTTGGGCCATCGAGAAAGAGGAAAAAATCTCACAAAACACAAACAATGAAAACGAGTACCAAGACTTGATTTTGGATTAGTAGTGCAGGAGAAAATGGCTCGAAAAGGTGTTACACCAATTTCGAGAAAAAAATTAATAAAATAATAATAAAAAAGGTAATGATAAATTTTTCAAAAATAATAGTTATATCAATTCTAACTTATGGTGAAAAGATGAGAATTTTAAATTGAGAAAGGTGTAAGAATATTTTAAGACCTTGCACAAATATTTTTTATTTGAACGAAAAAGTGAAAAATCTGAAAATGAATGAAATGCTTGAATGGTAGTTTCACCAATTCAAGGCAACCCCACTGTGATTCCACTTGTGGGATCATTGAGAGTGATAGAGGGGGGGGGGTGGATATAGTTTTTCAAAAATTCTTAGATTAAGGTAAGAGTATATGCAGCGGAAAGAAAAAACACAAGTCAAACAAGCGCTAACACGTTTATTTTTACTTGGTTCGGAGTCTGTGACAGCTCCTACTCCAAGGCCCATGGTCCTTGACCATTTACGTTGGGCAATTCTACAAGTCACAATGATGTTACAAATAATAAGATGTAAAGTACAAGAAACAATAAAGTATACCAACAACTTTGACTGAAATTAAAAAAAGAACACTTTGTTGTCGGAGCAGTATTTCGTCGATTCTGGACTATTTTAGCGCAACACACTTGAGCACAAATGGTGTAGAAAGTCGATGTCCAGAGTTTGTGGTCGAAACCCCCTTATATATAGGCATACCTATAGGGGCACCCCTAACGCAATGATCCAGTCACGTCCTAATTTGCTGATTGGGCAAAAATTGTCATTCTCGGGCACCTGAGAGGCTCTGATGTGCTTGTATTGCTGATGTGGTGACTCCAACCAGCTTCCGACAACTTAGCCTGGCCCAGGCTGAATCATCCTCATAGGGGTCCCCAAGACATCTTGGGCGCCTGTGTACTCGGGCACCCGTGACCTCTCGAGCGCCTGTGTTCTTGAGCACCTGAGTCTTCTTGGGCACCCCAGATGCGGTCAATCTTCATATTTTTTAGCTGTAACACAGGGTTAGTCCAAATACAAGTAATATATAAAGTGAATACATGTATAACAATTGGAGCTGTCTGATCCTTACTTTGGATTTCAAATGAAATCCTTGGTTGGACTGATGCCTACTGTTCCTTCTTTTGGGAAACGCATCCTCACCTACTTCACATTGGAGAAGTTTCCTGTTGCTAACTGCCACCTCCGGTTGGACTTTTGCTCGGCTTCCGAAGCTTTCAAATCTTGAGATGTTTGTTCCTCAACCCATCTCTACTTCATCTATTGTCCTCGCTCAGCTAAGACTCCTGCCTGATATTTCAGATCAGGTCTTCGATGCTCGACTATTAAATCCGACACATATGGCACGACTCAGAAAATTTTTCGAAAATTTTTCCGAAAAAGATTTAGGGGTTTCGAGACCTAAACTGAAGTTAGAAGGTTAAACCGCTTTAAACCCTAAATTTGAGGGGATGATTGTTTAAAGTTTTGTAGTTAGGGATGAAATTGTAATAATCCAAACTATAGGGCTAAAGTGGAAAAGGGCCATGCAAATAAACCCTTTCGTTTCCCTGCTCCCTCGCGAACACAAATTGCAAGTGGATTCCCACATCATCCACCGATCTGCCCCTGGCTTAGCTGCTTCTTCCGCCGGCGCCGGCCAGTCTCAAGCTAGGTTCCGGAGATCCCCTCCCGATGGTGACGGGTCTCGCCAGAGCTGACGAAGGGCGATCTCACCGGCGCAATGCAGGAAATGGATCAGTCGAGTCATTTGCATCTGAATGAACTGTGATTGAGAATTGGGCCTGGTATTGAAAATTCATTTTAGATTTTGGATTTCAATTGGTTTTCGATTTTTAATCGAACTCAGGTTTTGGAATGTAGATGGACTTGAATGGGGATGAGTTGGGTTTGGAAGGTTTGTAGATTGATCTATTTGGAATTCGGTTCTTATTTAAATTCTGTTGATTATGTTAGGAGTCATACCTCTCAACACCAAGCTTGATGTAGATCCATCCTACTCACGTTATTGTGTGGTCTTGAAGCCACTATTCGGTGTTCTGATTTGGAAAGTTAATTGGTATAGGTTTGATTTCCCTAACCTTGTATTATTTGAATGTTGCCATGTACTGATATGTGGAGGTAGAGATCAGTTTGTAATAGAGGGGTTCTCATGTTGGATTGATGTTGCTTAGGATGAAGGAATCATTATTATGGTTTGAATTGTGGATGTGGGCATAGACTCTACTTTGGATTTGTTTCTGACCTTGTGGTGATTGTGCCGCATGATAATTTATTGGATTAGGGTTAATCTTGGATGAATTTCATGTCGGGATGATTTAGATCAGTTTGGATGAATTAGTGCTAATCGAAATGTGGATCTAGATATCAATCTGTTGGGTTAAATGTTAGAAGGTTCATCCCTGCTTGTAATGCCCTGCCGTGAGCTCCATTTGGATTTGAAGCAAACTATGTTGTTTGATTGTAGCTGGAGATTTCCAAATTTGATTGTGAGCTTGTAAGGGAGGAACCAATTTTCTGATTTAGAGTGAAGGTTTGGAATTAAATTTTGGTTTAGAGATGGTTATGGTGTATGAATTGAACAATAGGTTGTTCTGATTTGAAAATGTGTTTCAATGGATCGAAACAGTAGGTTGTTTGCTATTTAGGGTTTGTTTAAGACCTAGGTTTAATTGAGAGCTTATCAATCAAATAGGGATTAATAATTAATTAAGAGTTAAGTAACGAACGTTATGAATTAGGATTATCCTAATTAATTAAGGGAGTTAGTTTTGCTAAGAATCATGTGTATTGTAGCTAAACTTATACCTTTGATATAGGACACTAATTTGTTGCTAATTTTTGGATGGGAGGTTCTCATTTGACACAGACTCTTACTTTTGAGGCAGTTACTTCTTGCTTGTCTTCTTTAGATCCACGTTATCTTTATGCATGACTATTTGTTGTTTATGTAGTAGGCTGATATTTACCTTTCTCTGCTACCGTTTTGTTATGCTGCTTGATACTTATTGCTTGATCTTTGACATGATAAAATTCCTGTCTATAAAGTCTCCATATTTGGTATCTGACTCTGTATAGTATTCATGTGTGCATGTGTATGTAGATATAATGGCATGTCACTTGACATCTGCATTGGTTGATTCTGTTATTACTTGGATGTGCACCTAGATGCATCATGGTTAGGTTATTATACCTGTGATCGACCTGTGCTTGTTAGGTTGAGTTATGTATGATGACCTAGTAGGGGTTGCATGTGTTTGAGTCATGAACCATACCTGCATTATTGCATGTTGACGATCAGCGACTCCCTTGTGGTTGAGCCTATTGTCTTCCGGCACATGATATGCACACACAACCACTCATGGGTTAGTGGATACCGTTGGGTGTGTGCATTTGCTCTGTACTGCTCCGCTCGACCACTCATGGGTAGTGGTTTCGAAGCGTGGTAGCAAACGGAGATTGCTTCTCTTCCCATAGACCAGAGGGGATGAGAGCGACGCTCCCTCATATATAGATGGGGTAGTGGGTTGTCCCCCGCTAGCATCCTGTCCACTCGGTCACTCAGGACCAGTGATAGCAGAGTGCGTACAATGTCACAACCCTACCCACTTGGCCGACACATTATTGCATGTCTCGGTGGCTTGACTGGTGTTAGGGGTAGCCATGTCATTGCATCATGTGTATATGATGCATTGTGCATTTTGATTATGATTGCAGCATTTATTTGCTGCACTTGTTTGACATGCACGTACAGGATATACTTATGTGTGGTTTGATGACCCTGCACTTGCTCGTGTGGTACGAGTCCTTTTATGGTTAGGATAGACTGATTTTTGGTATGTACAGTCAGTTGATACTTTCAGTTATGCATATTCTGATTTTCTTGTTGAAACTATATCCTGTTATTTCTGTATAGCAATTCTAGCTATTTTGTTGAGCCATGGATATCTTTCCATATACCCATGGAGTCCACTTCGACTCACAACCCGTCACAATGTTTTTGTTTTTAGGTTGATAGTTCACCGGAGGAGCCCAGTTGCCGATCCCGGGTCCCCACGACTCCTTTTGGATGAGTGCTTCCGCTGTGTTTTGTTTTGTTTTTATAGCTTAGTCTATATGTTGTATTGATTACGATACCGTGGGCTTGTATTTGTTTTATTCGTGTGGTATTGTATTTTGAGTCCTTTGTTGGACTTTTGTGATGTGGTTTTGTTGCGCGGCTGCCCTGGGGGTAGCTCAGTTGAGTAATACGGATTTTAGTATTGCGATATTTTCATTTTCCATATATTATATATCTGTTTTGAGGCCTGAGGCCAAATTATAAACTGCGTGTGATGTATGTATGTGTAAATTGTCCGCCGGATAGGGGAGATGTTGTCCGATTTTATATTGGATCAGCGGCTCCATTGGTCTTGGGGCATGACAATTTATTTTTGGTATCAGTGTTAGGCTGTATACTAAATGCCTAGCTTTTGTATGAATATCTATATTTTGGAATGAGAATCACTTGATCATTGTTTGCATTTTATATTTGATATATACATACTATTGTCTAATACTTTACATTGTAGATAACATGGTATGTGGTGTCACATAGAAGATCATGTTATTAGTCCCTTGTAGAGTATAAGTAGAGGCTCACAACCTAGATGGTTTTGGATAAACCATTAGCATGGTTGTAGTGTAATTTGGTATTGGTTTATCTTGACCATAGAATTACACTAGTACACTTTGTGTGTATTGAGTAGGACCAATATAGAGGTGATTCAATTTATACTGACTATATAATTGAATCAGACCACAGATATTATGGTGTATATGTTCTTAATCTCGATATAATAACGGGCACATGTACTTAATATGATTTTTTTGATTTACCAGTGGGCGAGATTTATTTGTTAAATCGATAGGCCTGGTAAATTGGGAAATAATATTATATACATGGTGTGCCGTTGATTATAGAAGGAAACCGTGTCCTGGTGAGTTAGGTTAATGATGTCCCCTTGAGGAGCTCATAAAGCTCATTATGTTAAATCCTATAGGTGGACTTGGTTCAACATGATGATAAGGTTGAGTGGTACTACTCATGGAGTTAGATATTAATTAATTAAATTGTCAGTAATTTAATTAATTAATGAACATTCGAGATCTTAAATATGGGGAGATTTTGTACGCATAATAAGTGGAGCCCATATTTATTTATGGGCAAAGGGGGAGAGAAAGGAAAGGATAATTTTTTTTTCAAAATTTTATCTCTTTTTCAAAAAGTAAAGTAAATAACTAAGTGCTTTAAAATATCTTTCAAATCTAAACTAAGTATTTCTAAGTATGAAAAACTTGAAAATTATTTTTTTCTAAGAATGAAAAACTTGAAAATCATTTTTTCTAAATATGAAAAACTTGAAAATCTTTTTGAATTATTTTTCTAAATATGAAAAACTTGAAAATCTTTTTGAAAATTTTCTAAGTATGAAAAACTTGATAATCTTTTTGAAAATTTTCGAAGTATGAAAAACTTAAAAAATTTTAAATTCTCTAAGTGTGAAATTTTTTTTTGGAAATTTTCTAAGTAAGAATTTTTTTTGGAAAATTTGTCTAAAGTGCAAAAACTTTTATCTAAGTATAAATACTTTAGCACTTAGTCAAAATCTAAAGCACGTAGAAGGATTACAAAACCCCACATTTCTTTGAAAAACTCATGGGGAGAATCAGGGGGAGAACATTCGTTTCAGGGGGAGAAAACTGAAAGTTTTTTTCAAAATTCTTTAGTTGTTATCATTTTTTAACTTAACTTTTTGAACCGTGTTGCCATAAATCAAAAAGGGGGAGATTGTTGGTGCAGGAAGCACCTAAGTCAAACCTGTATTTTGATAATGGCAAAGGGTTCAGAAGTTAAGGTGTTAATGTGATCTATCAAGCTTACTAAGTGTGTAGGAAAAGTCCTAGGTACACTAAGCAAGAAGTCTTGGCAAAGGGTTGGGCAAGAAGTCCTAGTCAAGGATTGGGCAAGAAGACCTGATCGGAAGTTGGGCAAAGAAGTCCTGGTCAAGGACTCGGCAAGAAGTCCTGGCAAAGGGTTGGGCACCGAAGACCTGACCGGAAGTTGGGCAAGAAGTCCTGGTCGCGGACTGGGCACGAAGACCTGATCAGGTGGATTGGGCGAAAGTCCAATCGGAGGAGCCGGTTGGCAAAAGGTAAACTCTCCTGAGAGGAGTAGGTGAGGATGCGCTCCCCATGCGAGGGAACAGTAGGCGTCGGTTCGACCTAGAGTTCCATTTGGAAGTCCCAAAGTCTGAACCAAGATAGCTTAGGCTGTAAATAATGGCGAAAATATTTTGCTTCTTGTGTTTTGGAACTAACCTTGGTTGCAGGGAACGAAGGAATGTGTCTTTGCAGCTGAGGCGCCTCAAAGGAGTGAGGCGCCTCACTGGGGCTAGGCGCCCGTATGGATACGAGCGCCCCAGTGCAAGGCTAAACCGAAGCCAACGAAGCAAACTGCCACGAAGCATCTGGACCAAGTCAGCTCTTGCGCCCCATCAACACAGCCGCTCCTATCAGCCCAGGTGCCCCAGTGAAGGGTATAAGCGCTGACTGAGCCTGCGGATAAGAGTTCGCGCAGGAGAGGCCACGTGTATGCTCCCCCATCGACACAGGCGCCCCCATGGCTGCTATAAAAGGGGGTTCACCCCCAAGACTTCAAACAACTTCGCTCACAACGCTCCAAGCACATTCGTTCAAGTGCTACGCTCCAACAAGCTCCGACTTTGAGATTTCAGCGCCGACGACGACCCTCTACTCCGAACTTTAATCCACCTCAAGCGTCGGTAAATTTAATTTACGAAAAGTGTTGCAATTTCAATTTCAATTCTATATTTGTACTTAAAAGTTGTAAAAGAATTTTTTGAATATAGAATTGCCCAACGTAAATGGTCAAGGACCGTGGGCCTTGGAGTAGGAGCCGACCGCGACTCCAAATCAAGTAAAACCAACTTGTGTTCGTGATTGTTTTGTTATTTTCCGCTGCGTAACTACTCTATTTTCCGAAAAATTTGATATCGATATTCACCCCCCTCTATCGATTTTCTCTGATCCAACAAGTGATATTAGAGCGGGTGGCTCAAACTTGGTGCAACCACCAGTTTGAGAGTTTTTTTCGGATTTACAAAATTTTAAATTTTTTTCGAATCTTTCTCGTTAATCGAGGTTGGTGCAACACCACTCGATCGTTTTTCGTTGCTATTAATTTCTTCCGCACTACTAATCCAAGACTCAGTCTTAGAATAAGTTTTTTTTTGTTGTTAAATTTTTTTTCAGAAAATATTAATGGCCATGCAAGAGGGATTCATCACTGCCAGACCACCGCTTTTCAGTGGAGAAGATTTCTCCTACTGGAAAAGCAGGATGGAAGTCCACCTGAAAACTCAGGTGGACATGTGGATAATTGTAACGACCCGCCTTCTGATACTAAGCTTTAAGGCGGATCGCTACTAACTGACTAACTGATTACTGATCATTGTTTTCCAGATGCTAAACCAACTGGGAGGATTTAAAGAAATTTATTTTGCTATTTACTGAACTTTTAAATTCATAACTATGTTGGAAGTACTAATCAGCCAAAATAAAACAAAAATTTTAATTTTATTAGCATGGCCAGGATTTAATCCCCAAACCTCAGCGTTGCATGACTAAAGAACTAACCATCAGCTCTACATCACATTCTATTTTGAACTGGCACCAGTCGACTGATATCTTGCCAGTCGACTGGTGCAGCCGACGAAACTTTCTGTGCCATTTTTCTGCTAGTCCCAGTCGACTGGTAACTGTCGCAGTCGACTGGCAGCTCTGAAATCTGAAGTTTCAGATTCCAAAAAAGTGTCAAGGTCAACCTACTTTGTACCAAAAACACCACAAACTCATATTTGAGTCTACTAACAGGTATACAATGATTCTAGGCCATATTCTACATGTTTTCATGACATTAAGGCATACTTCAACTACTTCTAAGCATAAATTTAGAATCATAAACTTTGTATCAACTTACTAGTAAAACTAAGCATTGTTTTTGCCTAAATGCATCAATAGTAGCGCTATAATATCAGAAATGATTCTATAGCCTTAGACCATGCATTTTACTACTAGTTAACATGCATTTGAAAAGTATCACTCAACATATCACATGTAAAAGTTAGGCATGACATCACGGCACGATATCAACTCATACTAGCATAATGCTAATAACATAACAAGGGTACTTAGGATGCGGAAAATGTTAAACATGACAAAGAACTAATTCATTTAACATTCTTAATAACATGTCCTCTTAATGCATGTTCCAAAGGTTCTTTCATTCCAAGTTTCCACCATCACACACTCCACCATCATCCCTTCCGCTTCCGCTACTCTATTTTTCTTTTGCCTTTATCTGCAGTATAAGGAAAAATGAAACTATAAGCATAAAGCTTAGTAAGTACCATCCTACTCACAAAACAATGCATATCTCGAAACTCATGCTTTTAAAAATACATGTAGGAAAAACATATCATGCTTGTCATTCATTCTTGCTGAAACATTTAATCTAAACAAATATCATGGCATACTCATCCTACTAAGCACATGAACTAAATCATATTCTTATAACTAAATTCACATAGCATTCATAGAATCTGACTGAACTAAGCATGATGTTAAAACTGTTTTCACTTAAAGCTATTACTGAACTTTTGAAACATATACATATAGTAAGTGAAAATACTAATCATGCTGCTGTGGGCCCGGCAACGTGCTGCTAATGCACGCATCCCTAAATAGATCCGAGGTAGCTAATCTCGAACCCATTAGGGTACTACTACTAGGCAAACTAGGAGCCTAGGGGCAACTAGGAGCCCACCCATGGACGAACTAGAGTCCAAGCACATACCATAAAAAGTAAAATACTTTCATAAATATTCTTTTCTTTTAACCTTGCATCTACTAGGAGATCTAGAGCCTAGGGGCGATCTAGGAGCCCACCCAATGGACGAACTAGGGTCCATAAACATAAAGCAAGGGTAGCTAACTTCATAACATGCTAAAACTCATATTAGAGCTTCTAAAAATTTTCTTGAGCACCTTGCGTGCCTAAAAGCTCCCCTTTTTCATTTAAGGACACTTCCTAGGCACTCGACGGTGCGTCTAAACCCCAAACTAAAGGGGGAAGCACGTCCAGCCCATCTAGTGGTGCCCTTAAAATCGGTAGAGGAAGTTAATATACATATATGGGCATAAACTTGCAATTAGATAAACTAGGACAATCAATCATATGAACGAAGCTACTTATACCGCAGGTGAGGGGTACTTACATCCTGCACTTGTTCTTACAACTCTAGGGCGTAGGGTTTAGGGAGAGTGAAGGTCTTTGGAGTCTCGGAGAGGTTCCCACGATGAACTACTCCTTGAGAAGATCCCCTAGCGCATCCTCCTTCTTGAATCCGCCCAACATAAGACCTTAGATCTCCTCCTTGTTTTGCCGTGAGTGACGAAGAGAAAGACTCGAGAGAGGGAGAGGAAAAATCACCCAAGAGAGGGAGAGGGTCAGCGGTGAGAAGGTGAGGAAAAGTTTCAATTAAAAAAACCCTTAAGTTCCCTTTTATATTTATGGAAAAATTTAACTAACTTCATCTTATCAATCTTTCCCTCTAGTTTATTTCAATGAAAAAAACTCATCCCACTTGGTAAGCCTATTCTCCTCTCATGTTAAAGGTCTAGCGCTCAAACCACACTTAAAAATTTTTACTGCGTATTTTTTTATTCCTTTTTGCCTATTTGTTTACGGGAAAATTCTATAAAATATCCATAAATTCAGAATTAATTCTAAGATATTTCTAAAATTAGGTTTGAGAATTTTTGGGCATTACAATAATCATCCAATCTGGCTTGGAGATTCCCAAGAACACAGAAGGAGTGGCACAATACTACTCTGAATGGGATGCCTCGTTGAAGAAGAAGATCGAGGCTGATGCAAAGGCAACCCAGACTTTGCAATGCGGATTGACCAAGGAAGAGCTGAACTGGGTGGGACCCTTCAACAGTGCCAAAGATCTTTGGAACAAGCTGATTGAGCTGCACGAAGGCACCTCCGACACCAGAATCAACAAAAGTGATCTGTTGCT
Source organism: Boesenbergia rotunda (assembly GCA_024364735.1). Classification (NCBI taxonomy): domain Eukaryota; kingdom Viridiplantae; phylum Streptophyta; class Magnoliopsida; order Zingiberales; family Zingiberaceae; genus Boesenbergia; species Boesenbergia rotunda. The sequence continues at coordinate 19,130 of JAGFNQ010001582.1, forward strand.
GAACAGACTCTACACGATCAAGATGAACGAAGGAGAATCAGCAGCACAGCTCCACGCCAGAATCCAGGAGCTAATGAATGGGCTACATACGATAGATCACAAGGTCGAGAACCGTGACCTAATCAGGTATACTCTAAACGCGTTCTCAAGGAACACACTGTGGGCATCTACGGTAGATGTTTACAAGGTTTTCAGGGATCTCTCCAAAATTAAATTAGATGAACTTTTCTCTGAATTAGAACTGCATGAACAAACTAACTCCACTTTGGTCGAGAAAAGTATTGCTTTCATTGCAGGAAAACCTCAAGGAAAAGCCCCCAAGAAGAAGCCTCTACCAGCACCCGGGTAAGACAGTGAAGGGGATCGACCTAAGTTGGTTCGGCTAGCTCAGGACTACTACAAGGAGCTGAAGCACCAAGCAAATAAAAAGAAAGCAAGCCGAAGAAAGAAAGATCCAGCTGAACCTGCAACAACTTCAAAGAGCAAGACTAATGTCACCTGCTACGAATGCAACAAAAAGGGACATTACAAGTCAGAGTGCCCCAATGTGAAGGAAACGAAGAAGACGCGAAGGACGAAGGATCTTCAAGCCACGTGGGATGAATCTTCTTCTTCTCCTTCTGAAGAAGCCCCGCACTCAAATCTTCTCGCCTTAACCGCTTCGGAAGACGTCGACACCGGATCGGAATCGAAACTAGACGACAGAAGGTTCACAATCTTAGAAAATGGCCAAATAACGGTAAGAGGTTATTCTGAGTATGAATTATCCAAATTAATTTCTTAGGGGTCGAGTCCCTCCGATAGGAAGTAAAATGCCTGAAAGAGGTAGTCGACTCGAGGTCCTTGATCGAGAAAATTCAAGAAGGAAACTCCACTCAAGTTCAAAAGCTTGAGGAAGAGAATTCCTCCTTGAAAACTCAAGTTAAGGATCTCAGAGTGGCTTTAGAACGATTCACTTCGGGTTCCAAGGGTCTTGACATGATCCTTAAAAAGCAGAAGTCCGTTCTTAACCGATCTGGATTAGGGTATCGAACCATGTCTAGGTAACGTTCTTATTATGTTGTATTGAACCAACCTAGAACCCAAGTCCAAGCATGGGTCCCCAAAATCTGTTTGAACAAAAAAGCTGGACCAAACCAATATTGGAACCCCAAGGACAAGATTCACATCTTGCCTAACCATTGTCGAGGCTATAGTCTAGGGGGAGCCAATATAAAAACCATATTCATAATTAGATAAGTTTTTTTAATTGTAATTTTTCTTTATTGCATGCTTGCTTGTTTATTTCCTTCTGTAAATTATATGTTGGTGCAGACAGCACCTAAGTCAAACCTGGATTTTGATAATGGCAAAGGGTTCAGAAGTTAAGATGTTATTGTGTTCTAACTTGTTCATTGAGTGTGCAGGAAGAAGCCCTAGGTACACTAGGCAAGAAGTCCTAGCAAAGGGCTGGGCAAAGAAGTCCTGGTCAAGGACTGGGCAAGAAGATCTGACCGAAAGTCGGGCAAAGAAGTCCTGGTCAAGGACTGTGCATGAAGTCCTAGCAAGGGGCTGGGGACCGAAGACCTGACCGGAAGTTGGGCATGAAGACCTGGTCAGGTGGATTGGGCAAAAGCCCAACCGGAGGAGCCGGTTGGCAAAAGGTAAACTCTCCTGAGAGAAGTAGGTGAGCACGCGTTCCCCGTCGAGGGAACAGTAGGCGTCGGTTCGACCTAGGGTTCCATTTGGGATACCCGAAGTCAGAACCAAGACAGCTACGGCTGTAACTATTGCTTATTATGTTTTTGGGACAAGCCTAAGTTGCAAGGTCGAAGGACTGATCATCTGCAAGTGAAGGTGCTTCACTGGGCCTAGGCGCCCGAATGGAGACAAGCGCCCTAATGGGCTCAGGCGCCCGAATGGGCTCAGGCGCCCGTAAGGTTACAGGCGCCCAAGAGTGAAGGCAAAACCCAAAACATAGCTACGAAGCCACTGAACCAAGGCGGATCAGGCGCCCGTGAGGTCACGGACGCCCCCATCAGCACAGGAGCCCAAGTGGGGAGGATAAGCGCTGACCGAGTGTCATGCCCCTAGAGGCTCGGGCTCGCTCGAAAATCGGGTAACACCTCCCCTGTACGACGGACAATCTGAAACTCATACATACATCACTCCACACATAATTTAGCTCAGTCACACTCGGCTGGCAATCACACCATCACAACCATGCAGTTAAATATTATAACTGACAAATAGTAAACACAATAAATAATTCTCCATATCTAAGCGTAGCAAACCGAAATCCAACGGAAATAAATAAATACATGTCTAACGAAAAGCCAAGTATCATCCGAAATGATAATAAAACCAAAAACAACACTAATACTATAAAACGACTACGAGTGTACGAAAACCAATAAAACTAATACTCAAACTGAGTGACAGGCAGTTGGATCCTCTCCTGGCGGCACAAGACACAACTATCGACTACCTGAAACAAAAAAAAGAACAAGGGGTGGTGAGTTCCAGGTGGAACTCTGCGGGCATAAGAACAGATAAATGCATGGTATATAAAAGGGTAAAGCAAGCATAAAGATAGACAAAGGGTATACAGTCTCCGGAATAATGAACATAAACAAAATGCATCCATACAAATATAACTTACCTGAAACCATGTAACAAGTAGGGGCAAAATCAGAAATCCCCTCTAACACCTCCATAAACACCTAATACTGCTGAACATATCCAGATCATGTAAAATAAAAATCATAACCGTATATGCATGTCAATCAAATGCAACACTCATAGCTTAAACAAATGCAGCAACCACAAGCAAATGCATAATGCACAATATGCACATGATGTCATGACCTGCACTGTACACACACCAACCACCATTAGGTTGAGTGGACAAGATACAAGCGCCCAGCACCTATGGCTATGCAAACACACCACAATAACTGTGGCCCTGATATGAAAAACCCCGAAGCACCTGTGGGGACTCCTAACACCTGTGGAGTATCAACTTTTTGGACACAACTCCGACTAAGCGTGGCACAACAGAAAAATATACCCAACGACCCGTCTCAACCACCAAGGAGCCCGCGGTCGTCGACCTGAATGCTATGATGCATGTTACTAATATTCACCTCCTCAATTAAATTCAAAACCATGCGAAAATAGAAAACACTAATAACACCAAAATAAGGAAACATACGAAAAACACAATCAGCACCAAAGTAAATAAACATGCACTAATCTACTGGGTAGGGTTATCTAATGCCAATCAAACCCTAGATAGGTCAAATGATTATTTTATAGTACACGCAGTACTCATAGATCAGAAGTCAAGTGATAAGACTGTATAACTGAACAATTTGGAATTATCATTCAAAGGTTAAGCACGAATAAGTATCAAGCAGGAAAACAAGGCAAATAGATTTAAGGTAAAGCAACCTACTTAGATAATCAAATAACCATGCATTTGTAGGACCGGTGCCGTCGATAGAGGGGGCGTGAATATCGACCTTGAAAATCTTTCGCGGAAACCTCGTGAAAAACTCGTTCGTTCTAGACTTAGAAAATTAGTAGCGCAGTGGAAAAGTAAAAGCAGAAAAATAAATGCAGAACAGAGGGACACGCGGGATTTATTTACTTGGTTCCCGACCCACCTGGGTCAGTACGTCCAAGGCCTATGTACTCGGTGTGAGTCCACTATTGGTCTCCTTTCTGGAATTTCCGGAGGCGGAGAAAACCCGTCTTACAATTTGCAATTACAAAAAGATATTGAAAATTAAAGTGCGGAATAATTAAAAGCAAACCGAACACAAATATGAAACTTGGCCGATCTGGACCTCTGAAGTGCCGCGCACTTCCTCCTGGAGCCTCCCGGTCGTAAAGCCTTGTTTCTAGCGCGTTGTCGTCGGTCGGAATGATCAGAATCGCTCTTGGAAGTTGTGTATGAAGCTGAGGGGTCGAAGCCCCTTATATAGGCCTCCTGGGGGCGCCCTGGACGCTGGGGGCGCCCCGGAAGACTCGGTCAAACTTTATCCCTGCGTCTACCTCGCTGCAGCTGATAACAGCTTTGACCAGGGCGCCCCGGATCTTCCGGGCGCCCATCTTGAACCCAGTCAGTGCTTATCCAATGCTTCATCCTCGCAGCAACGAAACTGTGTTGACCAGGGCGCCCTGGTGCATGAGGGCGCCCTGGTGCATGAGGGCGCCCTGATGCATGAGGGCGCCCTGGTGCATGAGGGCGCCCTGCTTAGGGCCTCCAACAAGCTTGCTTTGTCTTGGTTCTTGGTACCTGCAATATCCACAAACACAAAGCATAGATACATATAATATTGGTCTTAAGGACTTGGTTCTGACTTCGGATTTGCACGAAACCCTAGGTCGAACCGGCACGAGTTCTTATCCCCTAGAACTCGCCCTTCACCTACTCCTTTTAGGAGATAGTTGCCACCCAGCCCTTCGGGTCGACTTTAACTTAGCTTCCGATTACTCTGGATCTCGAGACGCCCAAACCCTGACCCGTCTCTACTCCTGTCCTTAGTCATCGCTCAGCTAAGTTGCTTAGTCCCTTGGACCAAGTCTTCATTTCCTAGCAGTCCTTCGCCAGGTGCCTAGCAGTCCTTCGCTAGGGCTTTTGTTACCAAGCGGTCCTTCGCCTGGTGCCTAGCAATCCTTCGCTAGGTCTTCTATGCCTAGTAGTCCTTCACTAGGTGCCTAGCAGCCCTTCGCTAGGTCTTAGGGTAGCAGCCCTTCGCTAGGTGCCTAGCAGCCCTTCGCTAGGTCTTGAGGTTTCGATACCTAGCAACCCTTTGCTAGGTGCCCAGCATCCCTTCGCTGGGACTTAGGGTTTCGATGCCTAGATTAACTAGGACTTTTCTTCAGCTAACTTCACTCTTACTCCCCTTTGTCTGTTCAATGTATCACTGACTTAAGTGTATTGTCAAACATTAAAATACTTAAATAGGAATATCAATGATGCAACTTGCACCAACAGCATTTAAGGTAAACGAAACTACAAGAATCAAGAGAGACGTACCCACCTTAAATGTAGTGTGTATCAGAAAGAAGCTCCAGTCCAAATAATCCGTAATCAGCTAGTGCCCTGTATCCAAGATAAGATTTAGCTTTTTATAAAACTAATTATTTAGCAAAACTAGCTACTAAACATAATTCGATTAAATCATAAACAACTAGTTCCCTCTAAACCTAATCATCATAATTCGATTAACCTAAAGACTACCACAACTCAACCTATAGGCTTAACTCGATCTACCTCTATAGGAATTTGAATTAAAGTCAAAACCATGAAAGGCGAAGGCTCACGGTATTAACAAATGCCAAGCATAAACAAATCTAAGGATCAAATCACACCCTCTTTAATCTTTACCAATACTCCAAATTCCCTTCATAGACCTATACGGATACCCCGCAGCAAGTAGAAACAACACAATTGCTAATCACAAACAATAACTGAAGCCAACTCCATACCTGCTATCACAAAATAATCAGATCCTAAACCTACAATCCAATCTATAAACACCAATCATCTCAACCCCAAAGCTCAATCCTAGATCAAAATCTAATAACAAATTCATTCAAGATCAGCTCCGAAATCTAACCTCCCTTACCTGGGATGCGATCGTTGGCTCACGATAGTGGCGTCTGGAACAAATCTAAGTGAGGAGAGGATCGGACAGATTGTGTGTGGGTAGCAGGTGCGCGGAATCAGCGAATCACAGCAATTCCCAACCGATGGAGAGGAAAGGAAAACGAAGAAGATGAAGGAGAAACGTCGAGGCAGAGGCTCACGTGGTTTGAGCAGCAACGTCGGACTTAGAAGGAAGAAGTGGTGACCGGCGATCTCAGATGTCTCTTTCCACCGGAGAGGGGTCGACGCTGGCCGACGATGCAATCAAGAGGGAGCTCGACTGTCGGCCAAGATGAAGACCTGGGAAAAAAATTCGGCGGAAAGGCTAGGGCATGCGCAGGAGAAAGGCACGGGGAAAGAAATTTAAAGGAGAAATTAATAACCAAATATATATATATATATATATATATATATATATATATATATATATATATATATATATATATATATATATGGAAAAATTTAAAGTTTTCCTTAATTATAATCAGCCTATTTTGTATCCAATTATCCCCGTAAATCTTTCTAAAATTTTAAAAAATTATTCCAAACTTTTCCATCTGATTGATTCAAAATTTCCAACTCCAAATTATGGTGTTTGTATATAAATTTATATATATTACTATATATATATATTTTTATTCTATACATTTATTTACTACTATTATTATTATTATTATTTGTACCCGTATTTTACACCAAGCCCGCGGATATGGATTCGCAGATCGAAGGGCACGTGTCAGGTGCCCCCAACCTGTCAGGCTCACGTATGAGCACTATAAAAGGGGCTCGTCCCCAAGCCTTCAACAACACATTTTTCTCAATGCTCCAAAGCTTTTCGTTCAAGCGCTACACCCCAGCAAACTCCGACTTCGAGATCCAGCACCGACGACGACCCTCTGCACCAAAATACGATCCACATCGGGCGTCGGTAACGAAAAGTGTAGAAATTTCAATTTCCTAAAATACTGTAGAACTTAACTTGTAAATCCTTTTTGCGCGATTATATTATTGCCCAAAGTAAATGGTGAAGGACCGTGGGCCTTGGAGTAGGAGTCGACCGCGACTCCGAACCAAGTAAAAATTGACTTGTGTTCCTGTGTGATTTATTTATTTTCGCTGCATATCTGCTCTTTTTAATCCGAAAAGTTTTAACGATATTCACCCCCCCTCTATCATTTTTCTCGATCCAACAAGTGATATCAGAGCAGGTGGCTCAAATTTGGTGCAACCACCAATTTGAGAGTTTTTCATATTTTATGAAAAAATTTAATTTCTTGTTTTTTCGAATTTTTCTCGTTAATCGAGGTTGGTGCAACACCACTCGATCATTTTTTTAATTAATTTTTCTCCCGCACTACTAATCCAAGACCAAGTCTTGGGATAGAATTTCCTTGTTTTCTGTTATTTCAGAAATTATAAATGGCCATGCAAGAGGGTTTCAGCACAGCCAGACCACCACTCTTCAGTGGAGAAGACTTCTCCTACTGGAAGAGTCGGATGGAAGTCCACCTGAAAACTCTGGTGGATATGTGGATTATTATCCAATATGGCCTGGAAATCCCCAAGAATGCTGAAGGAGTGGCACAACATTACTCAGAATGGGACGCATCGCTGAAGAAAAAGATAGAGGTTGATGCAAAGGCAACCCAGACACTCCAATGCGGATTAACCAAAGAAGAACTGAACCGGGTGGGACCCTTCAACAGTGCGAAAGAACTCTGGAGTAAGATGATTTAATTGCATGAAGGTATCTTCGACACCAGAATCAGCAAAAGGGTCCTACTGCTGAACAGATTGTACACCATCAAAATGAACGAAGGCGAGTCAGCAGCCCAGCTCCACGCTAGGATCCAGGAGTTGATGAACGACCTGCACAAAATCGGTCACAAGGTAGAAAACCGTGACCTTATCAGTATACACTAAACGCTTTCCCAAGAAATACACTGTGGGCATCTATGGTAGATGCTTACAAGGTTTCTAGGGACCTTTCTAAAATTAAATTAGATAAATTATTTTCAGAATTAGAACTACATGAGCAGACTAACTATACTTTAGTCGAGAAAGGTATTGCTTTTCTTCCAGGAAAAATCCAAGGAAAGGTGGCCAAGAAAAAGTCTCAATTTGCACCCGAGTCTGACTTAGACTCAGACTCAGAAGACAGTGAAGGGGATCAACCCAAGCTGGTTCGGCTAGCCCGGGACTACTACAAGGAGCTGAAGTATCAGACCAATAGAAGAAAAGCCAGCCGAAAGAAGGATGATCCAGCTGAACCCTCAACGTCTATGACCAAATCAAATGTGACCTGGTACGAAAGCAACATGAAGGGACACTACAAAAAGGAGTGCCCTAATATAAAAGAAGCCAAGAAGACTCGAAGGAAGAAGGCCCTTCAAGTCACAAGGGACGAGTCTTCCTCCGAAGAAGAAGAAGAGGCCCCACAATCGAACCTGCTTGCCTTGACTGCTTCGGAAGACATCGACACCGGATCAGAATCGAATCCGGATGACGGAAGGCTCACAATTTCAGAGAATGACAAAATAACTGTAAGTGGTTATTCTAAAGTTGAATTATCAGAGTTAATTGCTTACCTATCTAGTAACTTGGCGAAAGCCAAATCCGAGTCGAGTCCCTCCGACAACAAGTAAAACTCTTGAAAGAGGGAGCTGACTCTAGATCCTTGACCGAGAAGGTTCAAGAAGGAACCTCTACTCAAGTTGAAAAGCTTGAGAAAGAGAACTCCTCCTTGAAATCTCAAGTCAAGGACCTTAGAGCGGCTTTAGAACGATTCACTTCGGGTTCCAAGGGTCTTGACATGATCCTTGGAAAACAGAAGTCCGTTCTAAATCGATCTGGGTTTGGGTATCAAACCAATTTGAGACAAAGATCATACTATATTGTATTGAACCAATCTAGACCCAATGTCAGGCATGGGTACCCAAACTTTGCCTGAACAACCAAGCTAGACCAAACCAGTATTGGATCCCCAAGGACAAGATTCATATCTTGCCTAATCATTACCGTGGCTTTAGTCCAGGGGGAGCCAACTTAAAAACAATTTTTATAATTAGATAAATTCTTTTCTTAACTTAAAATTGCATGCTTGCTTGTTTATTTATTTCTGTAAATTATCATGCTTAGACCTAAGACTGGTTAGATTAAGGACTAAAACGATTAACTGAAATTTGAATAACATAGTATTGAGAGGAGGTGAGATGATAGTACGTTAGAGAAGCTATTTTGGCAGAACTAGCCGAAGCTGCCGATCCAAGACGTAAACTAGTTAGACCAAAATCTTTCAAGGAGCAACATGATGATGGATTTTCAATAAAAGACTTTGTCAAGGAAAGGGTTGATGATCCAATAAGGTTACGACCAAAGAAGGCCTAGTGCCTCGCCAAGATCTAGAAGCCGATTATTGAAAACCAAATTCACTTTACTATTGTCAGATTTGAATCTAACACAGATTTCAATTAATCTTAGATTCAACCTTTTTCTTCAAAATAAATTTAAAATTAATGGTTTTCAAAATTAATTCAACTTTTCAAAAATTAATCATGTTTTTTTAAAATAAAATCTTTACTTCTGAAAAAAAAAAACTGTCTCACAAAACCCATAAGATTAAACATGATTGAAAATTGTAGACCGAGTGAGATGGTTAGGACCTAACTTATCTGGTTTTTGTATGTTTGTCAAATAAAAACGTTGAATCATTCAATTTAGAGTTTGATTGATTTAATCATTAGAAGTCAAAACAAGTCAAACAGTCAAACCTGGTCAAATAGTCAAATTGGTCAATAGTCAAACTCTGGTCAGCTCGGGCGCCCGTGACCTGTCAGGCGCCCTCTTCTTTCTCTTCGACTAAGACAGCAAAAGCTGTCAACCCTTACCCAACTGACTCGGGCACCCGTGACCTATCAGGCGCCTAGGTCTTTGTCGTCATCCAAGGCAGTCAAGTTTGCCAAAAAGTTGCTGCCTGACTCGGGCGCCCGTGACCTTACGGGAGCCCCAATGAACTCGGACGCCCGTGACCTATCGGGCGCCCGTATGATAGTATATAAGAAGCATGGCTCCTTCCTCTTCCCCCACACCAAAATCGAAACCTTCCTTCACTTCTCTTCTTCCCAAGGCGCCCGGACCTCCTTGCTAGTCTTCAAACACTCTACTTCAAGAATGCTGCCTCGGTATCAAATTTATTTTGCATTTTTCAAGAAATTTCCTTTTTCCTTACTTTTCTTATTAAATGCATCATTTCTCTTTAAATATCTAGAAAACGTCGTGTCTCTCAACCTAACCCCGTGGCCGAACCTAGCCCCGACCCGAGGTTTCCCAACCTAGAATTGTTCAACAAGTTTGCCCAAACAACTTATAAGCCTATAAAGACTAGTTTTCTAAATAGGCAATTCTTCACTCAATCATGCCCCTTAGCAATGGACGCGATCAACTTTTATCAACTAGATCAGCTAGTCTTCTGCACACATCCTATAAACTCGACCCTGTGTGCAGAATTCTACAATAATCTAGTCAAGCTTGATGACCTACTCTACTTTACCATAGTACAAGGCACTCCCCTAACCATTTCTCCGACCCTGTTGAATCGGTTTCTCAGACTACAACCTTCACAGTCAACCTTTTCTTGTTATCCTCCGGCCGACCCGCCCTTCGCACCCCCCTATTCGCACATCACACTAGATACTCTTTACTCCTATTTTTTTTGGAGATGTGTGAAATCCGTTGGCTTGGCGATTTCAATCCGTTAACCTTCGAGTTCAGGATTGCTCCCTTTACCGAGTGATAGTTCGCCGTGTACTCCCGCTTACCACTCGAGACATCGCGACCATGCGACCATTTCACACCTTTTTACTCTACGCTATGATTCATCAGATTGACATTGACATAGGTCTCCACATATTCCATACCATCATCTACGCATCAAGCGTATCTATTCACGATCGAGTACGTACGCCCTACTGCCACATCATCACCGCCCTTCTTCACCACCATGGTCGTGACATCACTGCCAGAGAGGTTATTTCAATGACTGAGTTCGATGAAATAGGGATTAGAAATTTTTCTTTAGCAGGGATAGATGTTTCGGCCAAGGGGTCAACGGGAGAGGGCTAGACGGCAGGACAACTCCGACGAGGAGGTGTAGGTAGACGTAGCTGATCTCGCAGCCGAGATCAACGAACAGTTACAGGAGCACCCCCACCGACCACAGATCAGCGCATTACCCAGTTGCAGACAGAGATGCACAGTTTTAGGGAGGAGGTCGAGGCCTATCACATCGAGCACATGGACGTCCTCTGAGCCAATCGAGAGGCAATCAACGCACAATACAATGAAATGATGTCGCTGCATCGATCTTGGTAGCCTGGCCCATCTGACCATCCTGGCCCTTCTTTCTAGATCATTAGCAACCTATTCTAGTGCATTGAGAACTATTTGACTATCCCTACTGAGTAGGGTTGACTTGTATTTGACTCGTACTTGACTTGCACATGACTTTAGTTTGATTTTTCAGGTCCTACTATTGACTAGATGAATCTTATGCATTTATCTCATTGATTACTTGCCATTTCAATTAGTATTCTAAGTCAATTGTGATGTTATGCTTGGTAGAATATGACTGCTCTAGTTATGTTTTTTAAAAACTATTTTATTACTTATCTGATATTTATTTGAAAAATCATTTTTTAAATGATTTTCGAGTTAGTTTTTTTTTAAATCTTACCCCCTTCAAAACTAGGGCTTTTTCGAAAATGGACTTAGCTTAGGCCCTAACCCTAGAGCTGCATGCACCTATAGATCTAGAAGCCATCATCTCACAAGCACCTTAGGGTACTTTTGATTGATAAACTAGACTAGGTTGAGATGCTTAGGTTTATGCCTTGATTCAAGATGCTTTAAGTCAGTGCATCTGCAGTAATTGGGGCGATAAATACCAATTAAACAGTAATCAGGTTAAGTGTCAAGATTAGAAAATCTAACTTGATCAGATCACTTAACTTGACTAACCCTAGCGAAAGCTACTGTTTATAGCAGTTAGTAAGTAGCTAACTGAGTTAGACAGGACCCGAAAGAGAAAATTTAAATTGATTTGGTCTAGTTTATGCATAGAATTGGTTCAATGCAGCACCTTACTTTTTATTATTCATTTTTTTTGCTATATTTTTTTGATATATGGCAAAGGGGGAGAGATTGGAAAGGAGAGAAAAGAAGGGTTTAAAATTTAAATTTCTTCTTTTTCAAAAAGTAAAGTTCCCTAAGTACTTAAGTTCCTTTTGAAAGATAATATCTGTTCAAAAATTATTCTAAATACTTAACTCAAAATTGTTTTCGAAAATATTCTAAGTACTTAACTCAAAATTGTTTTCGAAATTATTCTCTAAGTACTTAACTCAAAATTGTTTTCAAAAATACTCTAAGTACTTACTCTAAAATTTTCTGGTGAAAATTTTCTAAGTGTTAACTCCAAAATTCTCTTGAAAATTTTCTAAGTGCTAAAGCAAAATGTGTTGAAATTTTTCTAAGTGCCCAACTCAAAAATATTTTGGAAAATTTTTCTAACTTAAAAATCCCTTTTTGAAAATTTTCTAAGTATTGAAACCCTGAAAACTTTTTCAATATTAGAAACAAAGACTTAGAAATATTTTCAAAACCCCATGAATTTTGGAAAAACTCAGGGGGAGATTTCTTCCACGGGGAGGAAATTAAATCTGTTACTTTACCTATCTCTTAACTTAACATTTTGAACCGGGTTGCCATAAATCAAAATGGGGGAGACTGTTGGTGCAGGCAGCACCTAAGTTAAACCTGGGTTTTGATAATGGCAAAGGGTTCAGAAGTTATGATGATATTGTGTTCTAACTTATTCACTGCATGTGCAGGAAGAAGCCCTAGGCCGGTACACTAGGCAAGAAGTCCTGACAAAGGGCTGGGCAAAAAAATCCTGGTCAAGGACTGGGCAAGAAGACCTGACCAGAAGTCGGGTAAAGAAGTCCTGGTCGAGGACTGGGCACGAAGTCCTGGCAAGGGGCTGGGCATCGAAGACCTGATCGGAAGTTGGGCACGAAGACCTGGTTAGGTGGATCGGGCAAAAGCCTAACCGGAGGAGCCGGTTGGCAAAAGATAAACTCTCCTGAGAGGAGTAGGTGAGGACGCGTTCCCCGTCAAGGGAACAGTAGGCGTCGGTTTGACCTAGGGTTCCATTTGGGATGCCCGAAGTCAGAACCAAGACAGCTACGGCTGTAACTATTGCTTATTATGTTTTTGGGACTAACCTAAGTTGCAGGGTCGAAGCACTGATCGTCTGCAAGTGAAGGAGCTTTACTGGGCCTAGGGGCCCAATGGAGACAGGCGCCCGAATGGGCTCAGGCGCCCGTACGGTTATAGGCGCCCGAATGGGCTCAGGCGCCCGTAAGGTTATAGGCGCCCAAGAGTGAAGGAAAAACCCAAAACATAGCTACGAAGCCACTGAACCAAGGCGCATCAGGCGCCCGTTAGGCCACGGGCGCCCCCATCAGTTCAGGCGCACATGTGGGGAGGATAAGCGCTGACCGAGCCCGCGGACGCAGATCGGAGGGCACGTGTCAGGCGCTCCCAACCTGTTAGGTGCCCGTATGAGCACTATAAAAGGGGCTCGACCCCAAGGCTTAAACAACACATTTTTCTCAACGCTCCAAAGATTTTCGTTCAAGCGCTACGCCCCGGCAAACTCCAACTTCGAGATCCAGCACCGACGACGACCCTCTGCACCGAAATACGATCCACATTGGGCGTTGGTAACGAAAAGTGTAGAAATTTCAATTTCCTGAAATACTGTAGAACTTAACTTGTAAATCCTTTTTGCGCGATTATAGTATTGCCCAAAGTAAACGGTCAACGATCGTGGGCCTTGGAGTAGGAGCCGACTGCGACTCCGAAACAAGTAGAAATTGACTTGTGTTCCTGTGTGATTTATTTATTTCCGCAGCGTATCTGCTCTTTTGAATCCAAAAAGTTTTAACGATATTCACCCCCCCCCCCCCTCTATCATTTTTCTCGATCCAACATTATCATGCTTAGACTTAGGACTGGTTAGACTAAGGAGAAAATGATTTAATTGAAATCTGGAAACCTAGTATTGGGTGGAGGTGAGATGATAGTACGTTAGGGAAGCCCTTCTAATAAGGTCAAGTATACTCTTCTTGGTCTGTTTAGTCTGGTGGAACTAGCCAAAGCAACCGATCCAAGGCCCAAACTAGATAGACCAAAATCATTCAAGAAGTAACTTGAAGATGAATTTTCAATAAAAGGCTTTGTCAAGGAAAGGTTTGATGATCCAATAAGGCTACGACCAAAGAAGGCCTAGTATCTTGCCAAGACCTGGAAGCCAATTATTGAAAATCAAATTCACTTTACTACTTGTTAAATTTGATTCTAACACAAATTTCAATTGATCTTAGATTCAACACAATTTTTCAAAATAAACTTAAACCTTATAAACATTTCAAAATTAATCAGATATCTTCAAAATTAACCATAAGTTTTTAATTAAAATCTTTATTTTTGTTAAAAATATTTATCTCACAAAACCCATAAGGTTAACATGGTTGATCACATAGAACTGGGTGAGATATCTAGAACCTAACATTTTGAATTTTTTTTTGAATATTACAAATAAACTCATCTTAAATGGAATCTAGAGCTTGTTTGATTTAATTATTGATTAGTCAAACACAGTCAACTAAGTCAAACCTAGTCAACACAGTCAACCCTGGTCAATGGCCAAACTGGTCAACGATCAAGTCAAGTCATCCCGGGCGCCCGGGACCTCACGGGCGCCTAAAGCCTTTATCTCCACTCAAGGCAGTCAGACCAGCAAAAGAAAATGCTGCTGACAGCCTGATCCAGGCGCCCGGGACCATACGGGTGCCCCCATGAACCCGGGCACCTGAGACCCCTACCAGGCGCCCATATGAGCCCTATATAAAGACCATGGCTCCCTCTTCATTTTCCACACCAAACCGAATTCCTCCTTCACTTCTCTTCCTCCCAACCGCCCGAAAGCCCTTCTCGTGGCCTCAAACGCCCCACTTCAACAATGCCTCCCCAGTACCATTTTTAATTATGCATTTATAATTAATTTGCCAATTATTTCGATTCTTAAATGCATTTTTCTTATTCGTTTAGAAAACGTCGAGTTATCCAACCGAACCCCGAGGCCGAACCTAGCCCAGACCCTAGGTTCCCAACCTTAGAATTATTCAATAAATTTGCTCAGACTACTTACAACCCCATCAAAACGAGTTTCCTAAATAGACAATTCTTTACCCAGTCCTGTCCAATAGCTATGGACGCTATTAATTTCTATCAACTTGACCAGCTTGTCTTTTGCACCCATCCAGTGAACTCGACCCTGTGTGCAAAATTTTACAACAACCTGGTCAAACAAGATGACCTCTGCTACTCCTCTACTGTACAGGGGATGCCTCTGACTATCACACCTGCCTTGTTTACTAGGTTCCTTGGATTACGACCTTCCCAGCCCACGTTTTGTTGTTATCCTCCGAGAGACCCTCCCTTTGCTCCTCCCTATTTACACATTGATCTAGACACTCTTTACTCCTACTTCTACAGAGATGCGTGAAACCCGTGTTGGATCGAAAAGAATGATAGACGGGGGGGGGGGGGGGTGTGAATATCGTTAAACGTTTCGGACTCGAAAAGAGAATAAGCAGCGGAAAATCAAAAAACACAAACGCGAACTCAAGCGATTTTACTTGGTTCGGAGTCGCGGTCGGCTCCTACTCTAAGGCCCATGGTCGTTGACCGTTTACTGCTAGCAATTCTATATATGCGCAAATGTTTACAGAAAAATTTTATAGTTGTAGTACAGTAAACTGAAAATTAAGCTCTTTCGTTACTGACGCCCGGTGTGGATTGTACTTCGGAGCAGAGGGTCGTCGTCGACACTTCAATCTCGAGATGGCAGGTTTCCGGAGCAGAGCGCTTGAGTAGAAGAGCGTATTGGGGCTGGAAGAATTGATGTCGAAGCCTCAGGGGTCGAGCCCCTTTTATAGCAGTCCTGGGGGCGCCCGGGACGTTGGGGGCGCCCTCCACGTGTCATTTGATCCGCAAGCCTCTCGGTCAGCATTTATCTCGCTAGGATCGGGCTGAGGCTTTGATGGGGGCGCCCAGGACGCAGGGGGCGCCCGGGTTGACTCGGTCCACTGGCTTCTCGCTGAGTTAAACTCTATCCGCTTCGTTGGCTTGAGCCCAGGGCACCCGAGGCATCCGGGGAACTCGGGAGCACGGGGGCGCCCCGCCTAGTGAGCTTCCGAAGCGTTTTCTTGCTCAACTCTTGTTTGGCTTTTACATAGGGCACCCGGGACCGTCCGGGCGCCCAACCCAACTACTGCCTCTCTCCTTTGAGGCGTTCTGAGCTGCAGACACTCGTTCCTTCAGTCCTGCATCCAGGGTTAGTGCCAAACATGATAAAGCAAGTATGTTAGTGAGTCTTACAGCCGTAGCTGTCTTGGTTCTGACTTTGGATCTCCAAAATGGAGCCCTAGGTCGAACCGATGCCTACTGTTCCCTCGATGCGGAACACGTCCTCACCTACTCCTTTCAGGAGAATTTACCTGTTGCCAACAGGCTCCTCCAGTTGGGCTTTTTCCTAGCCGTCCTTCGCCAGGTGCCTAGCAGTCCTTCGCTAGGTCTTCGTTACCAAGCATTCCTTTGCCTGGTGCCTAGTAGTCCTTCGCTAGGTTTTCGACTCCTAGCAGCCCTTCTCTTGGTGCCCAGCTGTCGTTCGCCAGGTCTTCGGTTCCAAGCAGTCCTTCGCCTGGTGCCTAGCAGTCCTTCGCTAGGTCTTCAACTCCTAGCAGTCCTTCGCTAGGTCTTCAACTCCTAGCAGTCCTTCGCTAGGTCTTCAACTCCTAGCAGCCCTTCGCTAGGTGCCCAGCAGTCCTTTGCCAGGACATGGGGTTTCAGTGCCTAGCAGTCCTTCGCTAGGTGCCTAACAGTCCTTTGCTAGGACTTCAATCTACACACTCAAGTAGCATGTTAGATAAACATAACATCTTAACTTTTGAACCCTTTGCCATTATCAAAACACAGGTTCGACTTGGGTGCTGTCTGCACCAACAACCCGTTGGTGCAACGGTTTCAGTCCGTAGATCTCCGGGTCCAGGATTACACTCTCTACAGAGTTCTGGTTCGATGCATTCTCCCCATGACTACTCGAGATGTCGCGACTATGCGACCCTTCCATACCTTTCTTCTGTACGCTATGATCCATCATCTAGACATAGATATTGGTTTGCACATGTTCCATACGATTATCTACGTGTCCAGCATTACGACTCAGGGCCGAGTACGTACCCCCTACTGTCATATCATCACATCCCTCCTTCACAACTAGGGTCGCGATATCACCGTTGGGGAGATCACCCCAATGACCGAGTTTGACGAAATAGGGGCTAGGAACTTTTCACTAGCGGGTATAGACATCTCGGCCTCCGGGGTTCTCTCGTGGAGACGACAAAGGGCCGGAGCTCAGATCGACTCAGATGAGGAAGTAGAAGTTGACATAGTCGATCTCGCAGCTGAGATCAACGAACACTTGCAGGAGCCTCCGCCACCGACCACTGATGATCAACTGACATCACTGCGGACAGAGATTCACAGTCTCCCAGAAGAGATGGAGGCTCGACACACTGAATATATGGATGCTCTCCAAGCTGAACATAATATAAACCATCGAGTACATGGACACTCTTCAAGACGAGCACTAGGCAAACGAGGCCCATTACACTGAGTACATGGATGCCCTCTGAGCCGATCGTGAGACAAACGAGGCTCGGTATAATGAAATGATGGCTATGTTTCGGTCTTGGCAGCCTAGTCCATTCGACCCCCTGGTCCTTCCTCATAGATCAGAGTGATTTTCAGCTGATTGTACCTATACTATCTTACATGCCCTACCCTGTAGGGTTGACATGTATTTAACTTTACTGGTCCCTGTGTTGACTAGTTGACTTGACTGTCACATCTACTGTTTATTAACTTATCTGCTATCTTATTTACTGGTTAGTTACTTATCTGTTAAGTTTTTTTTGGTTCACTTCATAACTAAATCTTAGGGTTATGCTTAGTAGAATAGGACTGTTCTGTTGGTGCAGGCAGCACCTAAGTCAAACCTGAGTTTTGATAATGGCAAAGGGTTCAGAAGTTAAGATGTTATTGTTGTCTAACTTGTTCATTGAGTGTGCAGGAAGAAGTCCTAGGTGCACTAGGCAAGAAGTCCTGGCAAAGGGCAGGGCAAAGAAGTCCTGGTCAAGAACTGGGCAAGAAGACCTGACCGGAAGTCGGGCAAAGAAGTCCTGGTCAAGGACTGGGCACGAAGTCCTGGCAAGGGGCTGGGCACCGAAGACCTGACCGGAAGTTGGGCACGAAGACCTGGCCAGAGGGATTGGGCAAAAGTCCAACCGAAGGAGCCGGTTGGCAAAAGGTAAACTCTCCTAAGAGGAGTAGGAGAGGACGTGTTCCCCATCGAGGGAACAGTAGGCGTCGGTTCGACCTAGGGTTCCATTTGGGAACCCGAAGTCAGAACCAAGACAGCTACGGCTGTAAATATTGACTAATATTCTTGCTTTGTATGTTTTGGAACTAACCTTGGTTGTAGGGACCAAAGGAATGTGTTGCTACAGCTCAGAACCCCCTAAAGGAAGGGGGCATGCAACTGGGCTAGGCGCCCGGGAGGTCCCGGGCGCCCATGGTCAAAGCCAAAACAGCAAGGAAGCAAGAATACTTCAAAACCACACTGGGCTAGGTGCACCGGTGGTCCCGGGCACCCAATGTCAAAGCCAAACAAACCATCGAAGCAAATCTGCCACGAAGCCATTGGACGAGATCAAGCTAGGTGCCCAGGAGGTCCCGGGCATGCCAGTCAGACCAGGTGCCGAATTGGAGCGGATAAGTGCTGACCGAGCTGCGGATGGAGGTTCTCGCAGCTGAAGGCACGTGTCAGGCGCCCCCAGCGAATCAGGCGCCCCCAGGAGCACTATAAAAGGGTGCTCGACCCCAAGACTTCAATACAACTGCTTTCTAACGCTCCAAAGCTTTTCGTTCAAGCGCTATGCCTTGGCAAACTCCAACATCGAGATTCCAGCGCCGACGATGACCCTCTGCTCCGAAACACGATCCACATCGGGCGTCGGTAACAAAATGTGTAGCTATTTTCATTTACTGAGATATTCTTGTACTTAAATTTGTAAACCTTTTGCGCGATTATAGAATTGCCCAAAGTAAATGGTCAAGGACCGTGGGCCTTGGAGTAGGAGCCGACCACGACTCTGAACCAAGTAAAAATCTAATTGTGTTCCTGTGTGATTGATTTGTTTCCGCTGCATTTACTCTTTTCTTAATCCGAAAATGTTTTAACGATATTCACCCCCCCTATCGTTTTTCTTGATCCAACAAGTGGTATCAGAGCGGGTGGCTCAAAATTGGTGCAACCACCAATTTGAGAGTTTTTTGGATTTTATGAATTTTTTTTCGAATTATTCTCATTAATCGAGGTTGGTGCAACACCACTCGATCGTATTTTTTTCTTCTTCTAAATTATTTTTCCCGCACTACTAATCCAAGACCAAGTCTTGGGACAGAATTTCTCTTTTTTTTGTTATTTTAGAAATTACAAATGGCCATGCAAGAGGATTTCAGCACAGCTAGACCACCACTCTTCAGTGGAGAAGACTTCTCCTACTAGAAGAGTGGGATGGAAGTCCACCTGAAAACTCAGGTGGATATGTGGATCATAATCCAATCTGGTTTGGAAATCTCCACAAATGCTGAAGGAGTGACACAATGTTACTCAGAATGGGACGCCTCGCTGAAGAAGAAGATCGAGGCTGATGCAAAGGCAACCTCGACACTCCAATGCAGATTAACCAAGAAAGAACTGAACCGGGTGGGACCCTTCAACAGTGCGAAGGAACTTTGGAGTAAGTTGATCGAGTTGCACGAAGGTACCTCCGACACCAGAATTAGCAAGAGGGACCTACTACTGAACAAATTGTACACTTTTAAAATGAACGAAGGCGAGTCAGCAGCACAGCTCCACGCCAGAATCCAGGAGCTGATGAACGACCTGCACACAATCGGTCACAAGGTGGAAAACCATGACCTTATCAGGTATACCCTAAACACCTTCCCAAGAAACACTCTGTGAGCATCTATGGTAGATGCTTACAAGGTTTCTAGGGATCTTTCCAAAATTAAATCAGACGAATTATTTTCTGAACTAGAATTACATGAGCAGACTAAATGTAACATAGCCGTGAAAGGTATTGCTTTTCTTGCAGGAAAAACTCAAGGAAAGGTGGCCAAGAAAAAGCTTCAACCTGCACTCAAGTCTGACTCAGATTCAGACTCAGAAGACAGCGAAGGGGATCGGCCCAAGCTGGTTCGGCTAGCCCGGGACTACTACAAGGAACTGAAGCATCAGACCAACAGAAGAAAAGCCAGCCGAAAGAAGGAAGATCCAGCTGAACCCTCAATGTCCATGACCAAATCAAACGTGACCTGCTACGAATGCAACAAGAAGGGACACTACAAATCAGAGTGCCCTAATCTAAAAGAAGCCAAGAAGACAAGAAGGAAGAAGACCCTTAAAGCCATGCGGGACGAGTCTTCCCCGAAGAAGAAGAAGAGGCCCCACAATCGAACCTGCTCGCCTTAACTGCTTCAGAAGACATCGACACCGGATCAGAATCGGAGTTGGACGACGGAAAGCTCACAATTTCAGAGGACGACAAAATAACTATAAGTGGTTATTCTAAAGTCGAATTAGCAGAGTTAATAGCTTACCTATCTAGTAACTTGGCAAAAGCCAAAATCCGAGTCGAGTCCCTCCGACAGGAAGTAAAACTCCTGAAAGAGGGAGCTGACTCTAGATCTTTGACTGAGAAGGTTGAAGAAGGAACTTCTACTCAAGTTGAAAAGCTTGAGAAAGAGAACTCCTTCTTGAAAACTTAAGTCAAGGACCTTAGAGCAACTATAGAACAATTGACTTCTGGTTCCAAGGGTCTTGACATGATCCTTGGAAAACAGAAGTCTGTTCTAAATTGATCCGGGTTAGGGTATCGAACCAAGGCTAGACAAAGGTCATATTATGCTGTATTGAACCAATCTAGGCCCAAAGTTCAACCATGGGTACCCAAACTTTGCCTGAACAACCAAGCTGGACCAAACCAGCATTGGATCCCCAAGGACAAGATTCATATCTTGCCTAATCATTACCGTGGCTTTAGTCCAGGGGGAGCCAACTTAAAAGCAATTTTTATAGTTAGATAAATTCTTTTCTTATTTTAAAATTACATGCTTGCTTGTTTATTTATTTTCTGCAAGTTACCATGCTTAGACCTAGGACTGGTTATATTAAGGACTAAAATGATTAACTGAAATTTGAACAACATAGTATTGGGTGGAGGTGAGATGATAGTACGTTAGGGAAGCCATTTTTGGCGGAACTAGCCGAAGCTACCGATCCAAGACCCAAACTAGTTAGACCAAAATCTTTCAAGGAGTAACTTGAAGATGGATTTTCAATAAAAGGCTTTGTCAAGGAAAGGGTTGATGATCCAATAAGGCTATGACCAAAGAAGGCCTAGTGCCTCGCCAAGACCTGGAAGCCAATTATTGAAAACCAAATTCATTTTACTATTGTCAGATTTGAATCTAACACAGATTTCAATTAATCTTAGATTCAACGATTGTTTTTAAAATACATTAAAGCATAATTAATTGGTTTTTCAAAATTAATTTAACTTTTCAAAATTAATCATGGTTTTTCAAAATAAAATCTTTACTTCTATTAAAACCTGTCTCACAACACCCATAAGGTTAACGTGATCGATAACTATAGATTGGGTGAGACAGACTTGGGTATGAAAATTAATTTAAGCTATCCTTAATTCTAATTGGATCCAAATCAACAAATTCTTTATGTGTAGGAACATAAAGATTTGGACCAATGGATGTTGGATAGCGGGTGCTCCAAGCACATGAGTGGGGACAAATTGAAATTCACAAAACTCAAGTTCAAGAACCTAGGCTCAGTAGCATTCGGTAACAATGCTACACTCAAAGTCATTGGGTCAGGTAATATTGAACTCAAATCTAATTTTGTAATTAAAAAGGTACTCTTGGTTGAAAATTTTAAATTTAATTTGCTTAGTATAAGTCAATTATATGATACTGGCTATGTAGTTACCTTTACCAACTCTGACTGCCTGATTAGAAATTTACAAGACTCAGAAGTCATGCTTAAGGACACTAGGAAAAATAATGTTTACACTATAAACCTACCCTTAATACCTAAATGCTTCTTAACTCAGTTAGAAGAATCAAACATCTGGCATAGGAGATTAGGTCACACTAATCTAAGATTAATTTCAAGAATCATCCAACTTGGCCTAATTAAAGGAATACCAAAAATTAAGAACCATGAAAACATGATATGTGAATCATGCAACCAAGGTAAACAAACTAGATTTAATCACAAACAAATTCAATCAGACCTAACTCAAACCACACTTGAGCTCCTGCACCTTGACCTATTTGATTCGCATGGAGCCAAGTCACTAAGCGGAAACCGGTACTGCTTAGTAATTATCGATGATTACTCTACGTGTAACGACCCAAAAAATTCTCTTAATATTTCTTTAAAATATTGAGCATGTCTAGATAATTTTCCGAGGGACCTAGAAATATTAACTCGAATTTTAACCTAGAAATCCATGTTTTCTCATTTAAATTGGAAAAATAGGCACTAATGGGCCTTATATGGGCTTTCTAGTACCATGATTATTGGTGAATTTTAGGTGAAAATTTATAGAAATATAAAGGGGTTTTAATGAGAAATATTAACATAATTATGGGGGGATTTTTAAGGGATTTTCGAAATAATAGGGAAATAAAATAAAAATAAAATAGAAAAAAATAGTGCATGCACCAAGGATTGAACCTTGGACCTCTTGACAACCATGAACGCTCTAACCAATTCATCTAGCAAGGGAGTGCTATGAGGAAATGAAGTGGATTATGGATAAGGCTTAGGAAAATGAAGAGTCACCAACCATGACTCTTCACTTACTCTCCTTAATGTGTTATAAAGAGGGGGAATGGGAGTTTTTTTCTTCCTTCCATCAATTCCATTTTTCTTCCTCCTCCTCCCTCATTCAAGCTGAATACCCCAAGAGGGATTCTCCCTTGGAAAAAGTTCACCTAAGGCTTCATCCCCAAGATCCAAGGCTTCTACAAGGATACAAAGGCTAGGGGTGGTCAAAAGGCAACAAGATCTCCATTATTCTCTCAAATCTAAGGTTTATAATCATGATCAACCAATGTAAGACTCCCTCACCTGTGGTATAATAGTTCTCCTTGAAGTTTACCATGATATGAAATTCTTGTTTGAATTTTATGTTGAAAAAAAAGGAAAAGAGCCATGGACCTTAACCTAGGTTTCGGCCACTATAGGTTTTTGGGTTCAAAATGATGTTAAAAATATTACTCATGCTTCTTAATGTTTTTCCATGATGAATATAAGTTAAAATGAGATTTGGAGAAATTTTGGGGTACCCTAGGATCTCCTAGGGTTTCGGCCAACACCATGAACCCATGGGTAGGGTTGGATCTAAACATTCAAGTATGTGTTTTGTATATTCCCATGCTATAAGGGAGATTGAGGGTGACTTATGTGAATTTTCACAAGGCTTTATGACCCTATAACTTTCGGCCAAGTAGGGGTCTAGGGCAAAGAGTTAGGGCTTCCCTCAAGCAAGGGTCCTAATGGCTCCTATGGTATAGTATGGAAGGTGTTAGATGTTTAATTGGAAATTCTATGAATTTATTCATGCACCCATGGCCTTGTAGGGTTTCAGCCAGCCCTAGGAAGGAGGGCTAAAGGTTAGGGATAACCCTAATCATGAGCCCTAATGGCTTCCCATGGTCTTATAGGTAATGTATGATTGTTTCTTTACCTTATGCTATCTTATATGTTAATTGAATGATAGAACCCTTCCTTATAGGTTTGAGCCAAGCAAGGTAAATAGGGTTTGGGGGAAGTTAGGGTTGGAAGAATGATGGTTTATGCTTAATTATGAAGTATGTATAAAGGTTTAAGCATATGGTAGAAATTAAGTTACCTATAACCCTAACCTTAAGCACCATGTTTGTATGTTTATGATTGGATGGCATGCTTAATAGGGTTTATTTATGAATGTCTTGTGTTCTATGCCATGCACTTTAATGGTAGGTAGTATGTTTATGGAAGTCCTACATATGTATGCTTGGGATGAATACCATGCTTATGTATGAAATGCAATGTTGTCCTTATATATCATGATCATGCAAACTCTATAGATTAGGATAATTGTCTATGCAAACATGTTATGTTCAATGAATATAATGCAATGCTTACCTTATATGCCATGATCATGCAAGCACTAGGAATAACAATGATGTTTATATAAGTAGGCCATGTTCTATGAATGAAGATGCACATTATGTTTATAAATGAAGATGCATGTTATGTTTATGAATGAAAGTGCATGCTATGTTTTATGAATAAAGATGCATGCCATGTTTATGAATGACGGCACGGTCGATGGTCGACGGTACGACGGTACGACGGTCATAAGGACCAGTAAATGGGCCGGTAGACGGGCCGGGTCGTTACACATGCCATGTTTATGAATGAAGATGCATGCTATGTTTTATGAATAAAGATGCATGTCATGATGTACGAATTATAAAGCATATGAAGTATTTTACTTTATGAATGGGCTTGTACCGGACCGAAGTATGAGTCCAAGGGATGGGCACCTTAAGAACGCCCCGATTCTAGACTACTGACTATGCTGTCCATGGTTCTGGCACTACCGAAGCTGTGCAACAGGGATGAGCACCTTATGAACGCCCCGGTTCTGGGACTACTGACTATGCTGTCCTTACCCTAGTAGGTCGGGGCTCGCTACCTCGTATTTACTTAGGGATGCGCGCTTATGATGTATGTATGTGGTACAAGCCGAGGACCCCAATGATGTTATGATTATGTTTAAGTATTTAAAAGTATGATTTTAAAAGTTAAGCATCCTTATGTATATGCATTAGACTTATGCATTCATTCATGTTATGCATTATGCCATGATAGTAATGTCTTATACTTATGTCTCATGTCAAGAAATATGCATGATAGTAAACGATTTATGCTTATGGTTATGTTAAGAAGATGCCCATATGATATGATAGAAAGCATGCCTATGTCTATGCCATACCGGTTAGTTCATGCTTTATGTTTATGTTTATGCCATTTATCATGCATGTTAAGAATATTTCCTTATGTTATGTTATGCCATGTATCATGCCATGTTAAGAATGTTTATTTAGGTTTATGTTTATGTCACGTATTAGGCCATGTTAAGTTGAATTATGTTTATGTCTATGTCATGTATTGTGCTATGCTAAGTTGAATTATGTTCATGCTTATGCCATGTATCATGCCATGCTACGAATGTTTATTATGCTTATGTTTATACCATGGATCATGCTATGATAAGAATGTTTATTACGTTTATGTTTATGCCAAGTATTATGCCATGCTACGAATGTTAATTATGCCATGCTAAGAATGTTTATTGTGTTTATGTTTATGCCATGTATCATGCCATGCTAAGAATGTTTATTGTGTTTATGTTTATGCCATGTATCATGTCATGCTAAGAATGTTTATTATGTTTATGTTCATGCCATGTCAAATATATGCTGAGTGATCATAAAGGCTTATGTTCTAAGTAAAGCACTAAGTATGTTAATGTTTCATGTGCTCATGATCAAGTGATGAATGATTTTAGTGAGTAGGAAAGAGTCTTACTAAGCCTGTGTGCTTATAGTCTTATTTCCTTATACCACAGATCACGCAAGGGGACAGTAAGGAAGCAGTAGGAGGGCAAGAATGTATGTGTGTGGTAGTGACTTGGCCAAGAAAACAATATGTTTACTCGTCTTATGCTAGAACTTTACCTTTACTACTTATGTGCTTGAATGGTGACTTATGTGACTCTATGACATGCTGCTAAGTATGACATGCTATGTATGATATGATATGATACTAAGTATGAAGTTAAAGTTCCCATGTCATCATGTTAAGAGTGGTAGTAGGTGTATGTAGTGTTGGGACCGGGTGCATGTCGACAAGGTTACGAG
Organism: Boesenbergia rotunda; assembly: GCA_024364735.1. NCBI lineage: Eukaryota > Viridiplantae > Streptophyta > Magnoliopsida > Zingiberales > Zingiberaceae > Boesenbergia > Boesenbergia rotunda. The sequence continues at coordinate 45,018 of JAGFNQ010001582.1, forward strand.
TTCGTAAAATTTAAAATTTTTACGTGCAGCGGAAGAGTTTGCATAAAATAATTTCCTAAATTATTTTAACTTCGTATCTAGCATGCAACCTTATAGTGTATCGACATAATCATAAAATAAAAGTTTGCGAAAAGTAAACTAATTTACCAAGTACCTCGCGTAACTCGAAGTAAGGGACGAGATCCAACCGTAGCGTCCCTTGGAAGCTCCGCCTCTATTCGCGTCCACGCCGAGTTCTCTTCGGGATGACTTCACAAAGTCACGAGTTTTGTGCCGATGAGAACTACTAGATTCTCGGAAGGCACAACTAGAAGAATAAGGGAAACAATGGAAAAACTAACCAATGAAGTAACGGAATCGTATTCCGGAAGAGAGGAGTCGCTATCCGCTTCTTCTTCTTCGTCTTCGGGTTCTCCTTCCTTTTGGTTGCTCACGCCAACTTCCCTCTTGGAGGAAGGCTTGGTGCGCCGGCCCTAATTCACAAGAATGGTCGCCGGCCCTAGGCAAGGAGAAGGAGAGGGAGAGGAGAAGAATAAAAGAGAGAGAGAGAGAGAGGGAACTCTTAATCAACTATTGATTAATTGATTGATGTCTCTAAAGGGCTAGCCTTTGGGTCCTTTATATAGTAGCAACTCTTTGCTAAGTCTCCCTCTAAACGGAATTAGTTATAAGAAATTTATCCTATAAATTTTCTTAACTAATTATTCCGTTTAAACCAAGTTTTATTATAAACTAATTTATAATAAAACTAATTCTTCTTCTCTTTAAATTATGGAATAAATTTTATAAGAAATTTATAAACTTTCTTATTATGGAAAACTCAATTCATAATTGATTTTATAAAATTAAAATAAACCAATTCATGGATTATTTTAATCTTCCATAAAAGAATAAATTTCTATAAATTTTATTTATATAAATTTCTTTATACAAATTATTTATCCATAATTTATAAAACAAATCACACTAGATTTATTTTATTAATTAAACCAAAATAAACTTGGTTTATTCTCCTTCATTGGCCGGCCACCCAAAGAGGGTTAACACCCTCTTTGGCCGGCCCAAACCGACCCGAACCGTCGCGAATTAAACTCATTTAATTCGCCCAAAAAGCCTTCAAAAGACTTAGCCATTTTTAGCTTCCATTGCGCCTCTGATTAACTCAGATTCGACTCGTTTCTCTTGATCGGAAAATCTAATTTTCAACTCGTTTTAAATCCCTCGGATTACTCGTATTGCGTGTGACTAAATAGGCTTTCGATTTATGTTGGCCGTCTATAATTAACCCATTAATTATAGAACGATCATGAGTGGCACCTAGTAGTACATTATGATCCCCAATTAATCGAAAGATCAACGGTTTGACCCCAGAAGAAATTATTCTGAAACCCTTCAGCAGCTCTAATGAATCGTGCCTCATTCCCTTCACCACCTTATACCCCTTGGTTCAGGACACGGTCTATGGTGTCAGTCCCACTAGGCTGACTACGTCACACCTAGCCCAAGTAGTGTCTTCCTCGTCCTTTGGATTTCTAATTACTCTCATGTATTTAAGAGACTCGCACTCTTAACATGATATGCTCTGGCCAGAGGCTTCGAGTAACAATCCGACGATAGGCCTGGGTATACATCTCCTCGCAAGGAGTGGTGAATCCTTTGTAGGCTGTTCAAACTTCTTCGGGCACTTCGGCTTATACCCGATCATCCTGGGTCCACACCTCCTTGGAGATGCTTGCTTAAGATGTCAAAGTATAAGTCTTCATGACCAAGATGACTAGAACACCGCAAGTCAAAGGAACATCGCACTTAAGCCGCAGTAAGATCTTCATTGACATATCTACATGTAGATTCCCATATGAAGTCTTACAGCTAGTCACTCCAATGAACTAGTTCCCTTAACTAGCATCCATGTTTATCTCCGGACATCCCAATGTCACCAGCCAGTGAGAATCAGCTGATCAGAGAATAACCCATGCTAGTCTCAACAGAATTGATAGTGTCCGTTTTTATCAATTCATCGACTAGGGATAATTTCAATACTTCACAATTGCACATTAGAGATAATCACTAGTTGTGATCCCATCACAAATTCTCTTATGCTGTGAGTTGTATTGCGGACATTCAGTATATGAGTTTAAGATCCCAATCAAATACACAAAACATGTATACTCAAATAGTGAATTATCATTTATTAAAATAAATGTTTACATCATAAGGCGATTGCCTTAGGACACTTCTCTCATATCACTAACAAACTCCCACTTGGCCTAATGCCAATCGCTACGGTATCCAATACCATAGGCTCTAATATGACCCTCAAACTTGTTTTGAGGCAAGGCCTCAGTTAAAGGATCCGCTATATTCCTTTCAGTGGGAACTCTATCAATTTTTATGTCATTCCTACTTATAATCTCTCTGATCAGATGATAGCGTCGAAGCACGTGTTTGGATCGCTGATGAGACCTTGGTTCCTTCGCTTGTGCAATAGCTCCATTGTTGTCACAGTATACCGGCACTGCTTCATCAATGGTTGGAACCACGCCAAGTTCGGTGACAAACTTCTTGATCCAGACTGCTTCCTTCGCTGCTTCCGAAGCTGCTATATATTCCGCTTCCGTGGTAGAATCCGCTACAGCGTCTTGTTTGGAACTCTTCCAACTTACTGCGCCTCCATTCAAAGTAAATACGTATCCAGACTGCGATTTGGAGTCATCCTTATCCGTCTGGAAACTGGCATCTGTATACCCCACGTATTTTCAAATCTCCTTCTCCATATATTAGAAATACATCCTTAGTTCTTCTTAAGTACTTAAGGATTGTCTTAACAGCCGCCCAATGATCCATTCCTGGATCAGATTGGTATCTGCTCGTGACGCTCAGAGCATACGATACATCGGGCCTAGTACATAACATAGCATACATGATAGATCCTATTGCGGATGCATAGGGAATCTTATTCATGCTAATCCTCTCGTCTTCTGTGCGCGGACACATAGACTTCGAAAGGTTGATCCCATGCCTGATGGGAAGGTAACCTTTCTTGGATTCCGACATGCTAAACCTTTTTAGCACTCGGTCTATATATGTAGACTGTGAAAGACCAAGCAACCGTTTTGATCTATCTCTATAGATTCTAATCCCAAGAATATAGGTTGCTTCTCCCAGGTCTTTCATGGAGAAGGTTTTGGACAACCAAATCTTAACTGTCTGTAAAACTGATATATCGTTTCCTATAAGTAAGATGTCATCGACATATAATACTAGGAATACGACTGCACTCCCACTAACCTTCTTGTACACACAAGGTTCGTCAGGATTTTGTGAGAAATCAAACTCTTTGATTGTCTCATCAAAACGGATGTTCCAGCTCCTAGATGCTTGCTTTAGTCCATATATGGATCGTCGAAGCTTGCATACCTTGGTTTTATCAACCGATGTGAAACCTTCAGGTTGTATCATGTATACATCCTCAAGTAGGTTCCATTAAGGAAAGCTGTTTTCACATCCATTTGCCATATCTCATAATCATAATGAGCTGCTATGGCTAGGAGCATCCGAATGGATTTAAGCATAGCTACTGGCGAATAGGTTTCGTCATAATCAATTCCTTGTTTCTGACGATATCCTTTTTGCAACTAATCTAGCCTTAAAGGTAACAACATTACCTTCCATGTCGGTTTCTTCTTGAAAACCCACTTGCACCCTATGGGTTTAATCCCTTCAGGTGGGTTAACCAAGTCCCATACTTGAATTTTCGTACATGGAATCCATTTCCGACTTCATGGCTCAAGCCATTTGTCCCTTTCTGAACTTTTCAGAACATCTTCATAACTGATAGGTTCGTCATCGCCAATGAGCAACAACGTCGTTCGATTCACTTACGAGAAATCCGTATCTCCTCTGGAATGTTGCGTGTCCTATCAGACCTACGAAGAGGTGGTGTAGTTTTAGGTTCAACTGATAGCTCATCACTATGAATTATCGGTTGTGGGCCTAGACTAGGTGTCTCTGTGATGTCTATTGGAGTTTCTTGAACTTCATCAAGTTCAATCCCACTCCCACTGTTTTCTTGCAAAAGAAACTCTTTCTCTAGAAATACAGCATGCCTTGAAACAAACACCTTTTGTTCCAAGGGATGATAGAATTGGTAACCCTTCGTTTCCTTAGGGTATCCAATAAATAGACATTTATCAGACTTAGCATCCAATTTGTCTGATA
>JAGFNQ010001583.1:0-61968 GCA_024364735.1 Boesenbergia rotunda
GCACAGCTTCCTAGAACTGAAGAAAAGATTGACTAGTGCTCCCATCTTGACTGTTCCAGAGAGTGACAAGGCCTTTGACATCTACAGTGATGCATCCAAGATGGGCCTTGGAGTTGTCCTCATGCAAGACGGTAAAGTAATAGCATATGCCTCCAGACAACTCAAGGACTATGAGAAGAATTACCCTACTCATGACCTTGAGCTAGCAGCTGTGGTTTTTGCACTGAAGCTCTGGAGATACTACCTGTATGGAGTGCAGTGCAGAATCTTCACAGACCATCAGAGTTTGAAGTACTTCTTCACTCAGAAGGATCTGAATATGAGGCAGCGCAGGTGGCTAGAGTTGGTCAAAGATTATGACTGTGAAATCCTCTACCACCCAGGTAAAGCTAATAAAGTGGCAGATGCACTGAGCAGAAAATCCTGTGCAGCACTGATGTCCCTATCATCACTGTCTCTACCACTTCAGAAAGAAATAAAGGATTTTGAAGTCGAGGTATTAATTGGGCAACTTTCTGCATTGACTCTAGAGTCAACCCTGCTTGTGGATATACAAAGAAAGCAAAGTCAAGACCCAGAGATCCAGAAGATCAAGCAGGAGATCCAAGAGGCAGAAAATTCAGAGTTTCGAGTATCAGACAGCGGCATCCTCTATCTTGGAGACCGCCTTTGCATCCCCAATGATGAGGAACTAAGAAAGAATATTTTAGAAGAAGCCCACAGTACCCCGTACTCTATGCATCCTGGTTCTACCAAGATGTACCAAGATTTAAAGCAAAGGTTCTGGCGGTCTGGACTCAAGCGAGACGTGGCCAGATATATCAGTACATGCTTGACCTGCCAGAGAGTCAAAGCAGAGCACCAGAGACCAGGAGGAGTTCTGCAGCCTCTTCCCATTCCAGAGTGGAAGTGGGAAGAGATATCCATGGATTTTATCACAGGTCTCCCAAGGACCACCCATGGACACGATGCAATATGGGTGATAGTGGACAGATTGACCAAGTCTGCCCACTTCCTAGCCATCAAGTTATCGCATTCGGTAGAGCAGTTAGCACAGCTGTACGTGAAAGAAGTGATCAGGCTTCACGGAGTTCCGAAGTCGATCGTTTCTGACATAGATGGGTGGTTCATCTCCCATTTTTGGAGGTGTGTTCAGGACGCCCTAGGCACCAGACTTCAGTTCAGCACAGCTTTCCATCCCCAGACAGATGGACAAACAGAGAGAGTAATCAGATTTTAGAAGACATGCTCAGGGCTTGTGCGTTGGACTTTAAAGGTAGTTGGTGCAAATTTCTGTGCTTAGCTGAGTTTGCCTACAACAATAGCTATCATGCCACCATCAGGATGGCACCTTATGAGGCATTGTATGGCAGAAAATGCAGATCACCCATATGTTGGCAAGAAGCTGGTGAAAAGAAAGAGATGGAGTCAGGACTAGGCAGCCAGACTGAGCTTATAGATGAGACCACTCAGGCTATCCAGATGATCCGCCAGAGGATTGAGACTGCCCAGAGTAGACAGAAAAGTTATGCTGACACACGCCGTAGGCCACTTGAATTCCAAGTTGGAGATTCAGTATTTCTCATGGTCACCCCTATGAAGGGAGTGATGAGATTTGGCAAAAAGGGCAAGCTGAGTCCTCGCTACATAGGACCCTACAAGATTATAAAGAGAGTTAGGAAGGTAGCCTATGAGTTGGACTTGCCAGAGGATATGTCAGCTATCCACAGTACGTTTCATGTCTCCATGCTAAAGAAGTGTATTCACGATCCCAATCAAGTGATTCAGCCTCAGTCAGTGCAGATCCAAGAAGATCTTAGCTATGAGAGCAGACCGACACAGATAGTGGACAAAACAGTTAAAAGATTAAGAAACAAAGAGGTGCCACTAGTGAAGGTCATCTGGCAAAGTCAAAAGCATGAGGAGGCTACTTGGGAACGTGAGGACAGCATGAGAGAAAGATATCCAGAATTATTCTAAGTTCGAGGACGAACTTTTCATAAGGTATGGGGGATTGTAACGCCCCAAAATTTCCCTTTTAAGTCCTTAAAGTCCTTGAAATTAGTTAAAAATATTTTAGAAATATTCTAGATATTTTTAGGAATTTTTAGAATATTTTTATGGAATTTTCCGAGTCCGTTTAGTATTTTATTAAAAGAGATAGCCCGAAAATTCTCGAAACTAATTTTAGAAATATCTTAGTATTTTATAGAATTTTTCCGTAAACGAAAGTGGCAAAAAAGGTTATAAACAGAAAATCGCGTAGGTGGGAATCGAACCCAACCTACGCTGTGAGAGACAATAGGCGGACCAGCTGTGCTGGTTTGATTTTGTTGAAATAGATTGAGCGAAACAATAGATAAGGTATAATTAGGTAAATTCGCCCCCATAAGTATAAATAGATAATTAAGGAGAGAAGTTTTATTTTCCTCACCCAAACCCTCACGCAGCCCCTCTCTCCTCCCTTGGGCGAAAACACCAAGCCTAGGGCTTTCCTCCGGTGGCCGGCCAAGGCTCTCCTCCGAGAGATTTTCCGATATTCGGAATCCCCACGACGAGAGGAACGCGTGAGCGCGAAGAAATCTCCGAGACTCCGAGTTTCTCCGGAACCTCCGACGCTGTTCTTGGTTGTAAGTCCAAGATATCGAGGTAAGTACTGCTCACCTGCAGTAAGAGGCGGTTTTCCGCAAGTTTTTCCCGTTAGAAAGTTAAAAATGCAAATTTTCCTTTAGTTTATGATTTTGCATGTAACTCTAGTTTAATCCATGCTTGTATAAGTTTGATTAAGTACCCTATATGAGGTTAGGGGCTAAGAAAAGTTATGAGAAAAGAAAAGAGAAGATAAAGATAAGAAAAGAAAAGGCCAAGGCCTTAAGAAATCCCCAAAAGTCAAGACTTAGGGATTTGGGCACACAAGGTGCTCGTTAAAATGCCAAGACATTCAAGATAAGAAAAAGTAAGTATTTTATTTTCTAAGGCCAGTACCCGGCGTCCAAGGGCGTCGTTAAAGAAATCCAGGTGTCCAATTCCAAGGTCTTGGCCCTGGTAGACCAAGGTCTGCTCTATTAGGATTGGTGGCTCGCTACCCCAACCTTTTAGGGAACGCGCATAAGATGGTACTTACGTCTTAAGTGGATCCAAGTGAGTTATTATTTTCAAGTATATGCTTTAGCAAAGTTTTTCTAAAGTTTAAGGAAATTTTCTAAATGTTAAAGAAAGACTTAAAGTTAAAGAATTGCTAAAGTTTCAAGTTAAGCCAAGAAAAAGTGAGTTAAGACTTATTAATGCTTGATTATGCATGTTTTAGTGTTTCTTTTAAGCATAAAAGTATATACATGTTTTAGTGTTTCTTTTAAGCATAAAAGTATCTCATGTGATTTCACATTGTTTAAAAAGCATGCCTGCACATTTCGAGTTTTTGTGAGCTAGATAGTACTTGCTAAGCTTTATGCTTATTAGTTGCATTTCCTCTTACTGCAGATAAAGGTAAAGACAAGAAATTCTGAAGGAAGGCGACGAGGCGGTGCTGAGTGACGTGTGTGTGGTGGCTGACCTTGGAGAGATCCTTGGGATGAGACAGTTTAGCTTATTTGAAATGCATGTTTAAGATTTTCAAATTCCAAGTTATTGTGTTATGGAGTTTATTAAACATTCATGCTTCGGATAGTTTTACATGCTCAATTTTGTAGAATGAAGATTTCCATGTCATTTCAATTAGTATGCATACTTTTGTGAATGCACTAGATGAGCAAGGGCATGAGTAGTTTAACATGTGGATACATTGCGTTTTAGACTTATTCTTGAGCTTATTATTATTCCCTTTTGGACTAGGTCCTAATTGTACTTAAAATGCTTGTAAATTCGGTAGAAAAGAAAGATTTACATTCTATGAAGTTCTAGAAATATTATTGCATGTGCCAAGATGTGGTTAGTTTCGAATTAAGTTTTATTGCTTTAAATATGCTTAGAAAAGTTGCATCCATATTCCATAATGCTCTAGTAATATTATAGCCCCTTGTGTGATGAGTTTAAATGCATGACTAATAAAGTTAGAATATCATTCTTAGATAGATTTAAATACAAAAAAAAAGTTTAAGAAAGTTCCGCAATTTTAGTCGTTGCATTAGAGTCAAGAAGTAGACGAAGTAACGGTCCGTCTAAGGTAGAGAAGGCGGGTCGCTACATCTCTGAAATTTTCTAAAGGAAAAGGAAAAATACTTACTTGATCGTGCTCAAGTTCTGGTAGACACTTAACTGAAACAAGTGATTCTTGGGTTCTTGCTCCCATCATGCCAGTCCCTACACTTTCTGGCTTATCCTCTGAATTTTCTAATGTATCAGTCAATGTTGGTGGTCCCTGGGGCTCTGTGCAATCCCCTACACCTGTAGAATCATCTCCCGTGCATGCTCCCTTAGTAATATCTGCAACAACCTTATTAGAAAAATTAGGACTATCAATAGCAAAATCGTCACACAATAAAAGATAAGAAGAGTCCTATAAAGCTTCAGTTTCGAATTCAAGGTTGTCACGTGCTTTTCCATCCATATCCTCTAATGCCTTCACAACTAATGCATCCTCAGCTTTCTCTGAAATCAAATCTCCCACCACTATGTCAAATGCAACATCATCAGCAATTAATTGTGCCTCAACAGTATCATCTGGGGTGTCCATGCTCATAATAGAGTGATCTCCTCTAGGGTCCTTCATGGCATCCAAAATACTAAACTGGACTACTGTGTCCCCCACTTCCATCGAAAGTGTGTCAGCATAAACATCAATTTTTATTCTGGCAGTCTTTAGAAAAGGCCTCCCAAGGATGAGTGGGGATCTATGTGCAAGATACTCTCCTTCCATGTCTAGAATGTAGAATTCTGCAGGGAAAATCAACTCCTTAACTTTTACAAAAACATCTTCAGTAACTCCTGCTGGATGGGTCTGGCTTCTGTCAGCTAACTGAATTACCACTCCAGTGGGCTGTAGAGGGCCAATTCCAAGCATCTGGAAGACTGATCTGGGCATTACATTGATGGAGGCTCCCAAGTCTAGCATGGCATCATGAAACATAGTCCTCCCTATCTCACATGATATAGTAAAAACTCCAGGGTCTTCACTCTTTTGAGGTATGGAATGGATGAGTGATGAAACATTTTTCCCCAGGCTGACCAACTCATTTTCCTTAAGCTTCTTCTTGTGAACACATAAATCTTTCAGAAATTTTGCATACTTAGGAATCTGTTTAATCATGGTCAACAATGGTACATTAATCTCTACTTTGCTAAACAATTTTACCAGCTCATTGTACTCTTTGGCTTTCTCCTCCTCCACTTGTCTTTTGGCTTGAGTTTTCCGCTGTGGAAAGGGCAAGGGCACCCTCATTTCTTCCTCTTGAACCAAATTTGGAGGGGCTGAATTGTCAGCTGTTGTCCCATTCGGTGTAGTTGCTGTGAGGTTGGTTTCGGCACTGATTTCTCCTTCATTTTCCACCAAAATTATAGGATTACTTGATGAAGGAGTTGAGCATGGACTAGGGGTGGAACCAACAGATTTTGAAGCGATTTCGGGCCTGATTGGTGTTGAAAATGTAGGTGCTGCCATGTTTCCAGAAAATTCTGCTCTTGGACTCTTTTGAGATGAAGTAACCTTCCCACTACTCAAAGTAATAGCGTTAACATTTCCCTTTAGATTTGGAATAGCTTGAGAAGGTACTTGGCTTGATCCTTGAGCTTTACTTTGATTTATTTCACTAGCCAATTGTCCAATTTATCTTCCGATGTTTTGTAAGGCGCCAAAAATATTACCCTGCTGTGATTGTTGGAATTGGAGTTGAGAATTAGGCTGGAATTATGGTTGAGCTTGCTGAGAATTATAGCCTTGAAAATTCTAATTTTGAAATGGGAATGGTTGCGGTGAGGACTGAAATGGAATAGGCTGGAAATATTGATTCGAGGGCTGGAAATTCTGATTGTAAGGCTGTGAGGGTTGGAAAACTTACTGGTTTTGAGGTTGGGATGTCTGAAATGTTTGAAAACCTTGCTGCCCCTGCTGAATTGGCTGGAATTGAGGCTGATATTGCTGGAATTGCCGCTGAAATTGCTACTGCGGTTGTTGAAAACTTGGCTAAAATGTTGGCTAGAATTGCTGATTTTGGAGCTGGAATTGTAGATTTTGGGGCTGGAAATGCTGCTGAGTTTGCTGCGTTTGCTGGAATTGTTGTTGTGGTTGCTGGAATTGCTGCTGTGAGGGGTTTTGTTGGTAGAAAGAATTTTCATATTTCAGATTTGGATGATCCCTCCAACCAGAGTTATAAGTAGAAGAATAGGGGTCATTCCTAGCTTGAAATTGTCCACTAACCAACGCCTCTATTGTCTCATCTTGTTGGAGGTTGGGGCATGAATTCGATTTATGTTCTTGACTAGAGCAAATACCACATACCCTCATCACATGGCTTGATTGTGGAGGCACCGAAAGATTGGAATTTTGACTTGCATTATTAAGACCCATTTGCTTTATCGCTGATGTGAGCTCTACCAATGCATTCTTGATTTCTTTTTGTTCACTGGAAGCCACCTGAACTTCATTAACTCCTTTAGTAGACAATGCTTTGCTTCCAACTGCTGAGAATTTTCTGCTATATTTGAAATGAGCTCCCTAGCTTGTTCTGGGGTTTTGTTAACTAGGGCTCCTCCAGCTGCAGCATCTATCATGACTCTATCCATCTGCAATAAGCCCTCATAAAAATACTGGATGAGTAACTGCTCACTAATCTGATGTTGTGGGCAGCTCGAACACAGTTTGTTGAATCTCTCCCAGTAGTCATAAAGAGTTTCTCCTACCACTTGCTGAATGCCACATATGCTTTTCCTAATGATTGCAGTTCTGGAGGCTGGGAAATATTTTTCTAAAAATGCCTTCTTCATGGAAATCCAGCTAGACGCGTGCCCAGTAGGTAAATAGTATAACCAATCCTTTGCTGATCCAGTCTGTGAAAAGGGAAAAGCCCTCAGCTTGATGTCTTCCTCTGAAATACCCTGAGGCTTCATAGTGGAGCAAACAACGTGAAACTCATACAAGTGTCTGTTGGGGTCCTCCCCAAACTATCCTTGAAATTTGGGCAACAAGTGGATGAGTCCGGATCTGAGCTCAAAATCGCCAGTCAGCTCTGGATAAGCAATGCTGGAATACTATAATGTGTCATCTGGTGCTGCTAGTTCTTTTATGGTCTTCTGGTGGTCTGCCATGATACTGCCTAAATATGTAGGAATAGTCTGAAGAGGAGGAATATCAATAGCTTCCGAAAATATGCCTTGGTTCCTCCTTGCTCTGAAAGTTCTCTCAATTTCAGGATCAAATTCTTCAAGATCACCACCTGCTGACCTGGTCATAAAATAAACAATCGCAGCAAATGTGTATAGAAAAAATGGAACAGATAAAATAAATCACAAGATATAGCAGTAAGTGCAAAAATGGATCAAGAAAAATATGAAATAAGCACACAAGAAAAAAATCAAACAACTCAACTAGTAATTTCCCCGGCAACGGCGCCAAAAATTTGATGGACCCAAAAGAGGCTGTCACGAATGTGGGTCTCAAATTTAGATATGTGTAAAGCTGGAAACCCTTTTTGCTAGCAAAGATGAAAACGTAGTAAAGGGGCCACAGGTCATTTTTTTCCTAGGGCTAGTTAAGGTTATTTGATTCGAGCTCGAGTTTATGTGTCGTTGATATTTTTGGGTTTCAAATAAAATCTGGGTTTGGGTTGCAATCAGAAATGAAAAAAAAACACAATGAAAAGAAAGAAACTTAACTATGAAACTTAACCCAAAGTAATTCAACCAATAAAATCAAACAATTGGTAGCTTAAATGCAACTAAGCCTAATTTGGAAAACAAATCTGATACGAAATCAAACCAATTTCGATTGATACCAATGCAAAGAATTGCTTCAGGAATTATTACTCCAAACAAACCAAATGCAAGTCTATCTACAACAAAACTGATACAAAATCAGTGCCAAACTTCACTTGATACAAAGTGCTAGCAATTGAACAACTTGAGACAAAAATGAGAGAAGCTAATGTGCCAAAAATTGAAACTGTTTGCAAATTATTAGCTGGTTAATTCAACTTGAAAGGGCTAGACTATCAATGAAGCTATCTACTCGGATGAATGAGGAGATGTGAAAACCGAAACTGATTAAGGCAGGAAAGAAAAATTGAATTCCGAAATGGAATGCATGAAACAAACCTATACGCAGAAATGAAATGCAGCAGAAATTTGGATGCATAAATCATACAAGTAAACTGATTTCAAATGCAATAAAGTTCCAATGCAAAGCTTCACTGATACAACTTCAGAAATGATAATTGGGAATTGCAGAAATGGAGTTAGCTAGCAGAAATAGAATGCAGAACTTACTAAGTTGAGTGCAGAAATGTAACAACAAATCAAGTGCTGAAACTATCAATTGCAAGCTCAATTTGAATCACTAATCTATGTGCAGTAAAGCTTAAAAAGAGCTAAGGTTTACTTTGCACGAAATTCAGAAGCTATCAACTACTACTTGCTGAAACAAAACCGAACCTGCAGAAATGGGATCTGAAACGCACAAGCTAAGTCCTACTGCAGAAATGAAATTAAACCTTTGGAGATGCAACAAGCTACAATAAAAATTCAGACAAGAAAACTAAAACTAACTTGATACAAAATTCAGAAGTATATCAAGGAAAAGAAAATGATACGCAGCAGGGCAAATCTGATACGCAGATACAAATCTGATTCGCAAGGATTGAAACCTGAATTAAACTGACAATGAAAACAATTGTTCACAGAACAAACTCCCTAGCTGATTACCTTACAGAAATGTAACCTACTTAAGGAAGAAACAATTCAGAAAAGGAAATTACAGCAGTTGATACGAAAACAGAAATGAAATGGTAGCTCGAATTGAAACTACTGATAGAAAATTGAAATTCATAAAGAAATTAAGCTCCGATTCCTTGCCTAGCTCAAGATCCCCTTGCCGTTACACAAAAGTAAGCCAAGAACCCCTCAGCTCCACAGATCAATGGAAAAAATCTATCTCTGTGTTGATTCTGCTCACAATCTGCACTCAACTGAGAAAACCCAACCGATCTCCTCGACTTCACGAAGTGGGAGTGCGATGATGATTTGGTGATGATCGGAGCACTCTGGAGAACCCTCCAAATAGCTCCAATGGATGAAAACGGCACAAAATCAAGATCAGATCACAGAACTGATGAAACCCTCAATCAGCTACGTTTCAGCGCAAATTTGAGCTAGAATCTCCAAAGAAAACCCTTCTTAATGATCCAGACCTCGATCTAAAGTCGAAATTGAAGTGGTCACGCCCACTGATGAAGAAAATTGCAAAAGAAACGAAGAACAGCGGAAGAAGAACGAAGAACTGAGCTGAAGACTGGCGAAGACACGACACCGATCTAAGTAGAGGAATTCGGTTTATATGGTTTGAAAGTGGACGACTCAGATTAGCCAGCACTCATCCAACGGTTGATCCTTGTCCGATTTAGATCAAACTTTCCATATCTTGATCAAAGGTCAGGATCTACCTCCCAGTGGCTCGGATCTTCCAGATTTGCAACGGATGGTTCAGATTACCTTGATCATTGAATGGACGGTCTAGATTCTTCTGAACTTGATCCAACGGCTAGATGATCTCTGATTTGGATGAAACCTTCATATCTTAATCCGACTGCTTGATTAGCCTTAACCCCAGCTCGGATTGATCAGAAGTTCTCAGATGGGCTAGATCTAACCTTTTTTATATCGGACGACCCGCATTAGTCTGATTCTTGATTACTTGATCCGGATCCACTTCCAACTCAAGTTTGACCCAGCATGACCTAGGTCCATGAACCTTTCAAGCCTGCAAAAGTAGATCAACAATTTAGTGGCAAAAATAATTCAAATTTATCAATATTTACAATTAAGTCCAAAATGAAGTAAGTCCTAGAACCTACGGTAAATTCACAATTACGCAAGTAAAACATGGGTCAAACCTGGATTTTAGAACCTAAAACGATCAACAAAATAGTACTTATCACTCAACCCTGCAGGTTAAGACTTCGTGCCAAGCTTACCGAGGACTTTCCTGCACACTTAACAGTTCCTTTAGATAACAACTTAACCTTAACTTTGAACTCTTTGCCATTATCAAAACCCAGGTTCGATCTGGTGCTTTCGACACCATCACAAGATAATTAATTAACACAATTAATTAAACAATAATTAAGATGCAATTAATTATCAATAATCAAATAATAGCATGGTCAAAGGAGCCATGAGAGAAGATATACCTTGCCGTTTACCTCACGATCTTCTACTGTATGACCCCACCTCTTCTTGGATGTCGTATGAGCGATGATCTACCAAGAACCGAAGTCACCAAAACCACAACAACTTCACCTTCTCTCTTCTTTTTCCTTGCGCCAAAGCACTAGGGTTTCGGTTGCTTCCACCGTCGGCCAAAAGGAGGAGAAGCCTCCTTTAATTTTTTGCTCCAATGTCGTGAGGTGAAGAGGAAGAGCTAGAAGATGATGCTGAAGAAGAAGAACACTTCTTCTTCCTTAAAACCCTAACCACCGAAACCTAATCCTTTCCCTTGCTCACCGCCGGCCACCTTTGAGTCAAGGTGATGCTCGCCTCTTCCTTTTCTGAGTGTTGCCGAGCCCCTTAGGGAAGGAGAGAGGAGAAGAGTGAAGAGAAGTGGAAGAAGTGATGAGTTTCTCCCTTCCCTAGCCCATGCACCACCTCCCTTGCTCACCCTTAGCCGCCGGGCACTTGGAACCCTAGGAGAGAGAGAGGAGGAGAGAAAAGATTAGAGAGGCTTAGGGTTGTATTGGATGGTATCCTTGGTCTCATGACTCACGAGGTATACATACGCTACAATAGGGACCATGAGAGGAAGTTGGATCTTGGCCACCCAATGGATCAAGGTCCGATCCATTAATGATGATCCATTCCACTAGAGGATCACCATTGATCTACCTCACCAACCCCTATATTTAAATATGAGCTCCACCTATTATATGGGCTCCACCTATTATGAGTATAAAATTCTCCCCATATTTAAGATATCGAATGTCCGTTAATTATTTAAATTACTAACAATTTAATTAATTAACATCTAACTCCATGAGTAGTACCACTCAACCTTACAATCATGTCGGACCAAGTCCACCTGCAGGATTTATCATGATGAGCTTTATGAACTCCTCAAGGGGGCATCACCAACCTTACTCACCAGGACATGATTTCCTTCTATAATTAATGGAACACTATGTAAATAATATTATTTCCCAACTTACTGGACCTATCGATTTAACAAATAAATCTCGTCCATTGGTAAATCAAAAAAATAAATATTAAGTATATGTGCCCGTTATTATATCGGAATTAAGAGCATGTACTCCATAATATTTGAGGCCTGATTCAATTATATAGTCAGTACAAATTGAATCACCTCTATATCGGTCCAGCTCAATACATACAATGTGTACTAGCATAATTCTATGGCCAAGATAAACCAATACCAAATTACAGTACAACCATGCTAATGGTTTGTCCAAAACCATCTAGGTTGTGAGCCTCTATGTATACTCTACAAGAAACTAATAACATGATCTTCTGTGTGACACCACACACCATATTATCTATAATGTAAAGTATTGGCCAATATACACATAAATAACCAATATAAATATGTAAACAGTGATCATGTAATTCTCATTTCAAAATGTAGATGTCTATATAAAAGCAAGATTTTTAGTATACATCCTAACAATCTCCACTGTCCTCACAATGCCATACATCTGACTCTCATATCCTTCACATGCCTATCAAAAGCTCTCATTGTAAGGGCCTTAGTGAATGGATCTGCCAGGTTATCCTCTGATGCAATCTTGGCGACAACAATTTCTCCTCGCTTTATGATCTCTCGTATCAGGTGGTACTTACGCTCTATGTGTTTACTCGCCTTATGGGCTTGTGGATCCTTTGAGTTTGCAACTGCACCACTGTTATCATAATAAATTGTGATAGCTCTGGGCAATCCATGAATTACATCTAAGTCTATCAAGAAGTTCCTGAGCCATACAACATCTTTGGACGTCGTAGAGGCTGCCACATACACAGTTTCCATGGTGGGCATTTCTGCTTGACACTCCTCCATACTATGGATCCACCTCCTAAAGTAAACAGATACCCTGAGGTAGACTTACTTTTATCCCTATCTAATTGGAAGTCTGAATCCGTGTAACCTACAGGGAGTAACTAATCTGCCTGGTAAACTAGCATATAATCCCTAGTCCTTCTCAAGTACTTCAATATATGCTTTACCGCAGTCCAACGTCCCTGTCCTGAATTACTCTGATATCTACTAACCATGCCCATTGCAAAGCAGATATCCGGTCTTGAACATAGCATAGCATACATGAGGCTTCCCACAGCCGAAGCATAAGGAACTACCTTCATCTCCTCTATCTCCTTTGATGTTTTAGGACACATCTCCTTAGATAGAGATACTCCATGCCGAAATGGTAGAAAACCTTTCTTGGAGTTTTCCATGCTACAACGAGCTATGACAGTGTCTATGTATGAAGCTTGAGATAAGTGTTGGTCGTGGATTCCTGGTTGCGCATGGGAAACCTCTCTATGTCCACGGATTAAAATTTTTCATTCCAAATAGAAACCTATTTCCCAAACGACCGTCTCATCGTCGTACAAATTTATTCGAGTTACTACTTAACCAAACTTGTTGTTCAAGCCTTGTAACTCGCCTAGCCAATTAGTCGCGGAATAGAAGATGAGTGGATCGCCGATTTTTGTGTTTATCATCGGGGTCCAAGATTATTATTAACATAAAATGATAAATAATAATCAACATGTAATTAAACAATCACATGAAATAATAGAAAGAACAATGGAACCAAAGGAGAAGTTATACCTTCCCTTTTACCTCGTGATTTTATATTGTATGACCCTCTCTTCTTGGACGTCGTGTGGGCGACGATCCACCAAGAACCGAAGTCACCAAGGCAACCCAACGCAACACCTTTTCTTCTCCCTAGCTTAGCTGAAACCCTAGAGAGACCCCTCTTCTTCTTGCGACGACCACAAGGGAAGAAGAACACTTCTTCAAGCTTGCGCCGCCGGCCAAGCCACCTCCTCCTTGTGCCACCGACTCTTCTCCTTGCTCCAAGAAAGCGCCGGCCACAAGAGAAGATACAATGGAAGAGGAAGAAGATGAAGAAGAACCGAAACCTAACAACAAATCTTCCTTCTTCCAACTTGCAGCGACAAACTCTACAATTTCTCTTCTTTCTCCTTTGTCCCGCCGATTCTAGCCACCTCAGTCAGTGCTCCAGCCAAAGGAGGGAAGAAAAGAAGAAGAATATGAGGAAGAAGAAGACTCTCCCTTCCCTTAGACTTCCTTGTTGTCGACGGCCAAGGTGGAAGGCGCCGCAACCCTACGAGAGAGAAGGGAGAGAGTTAGGTTTTGCCTTATGGCTTGTTGGATGCCTTGGTCTCATGACACCATGGGATATATACAGGGCTACAATAGGAACCATGAGGAGGAGTTGGGTCTTGACCACCTAATGGATCAAGGCCCAATCCATTAATGAAGATCCATTCCACTAAAGGATCCTCATTGATCTACCTCACCAATCCCCATATTTAAATATGGGATCTACCAATTATGAGTACAAGTATCTCCCCGTGTTTAAGATATCGAATGCCCATTAATTAATTAAATTACTGACAATTTAATTAATTAACATCTAACTCTTTGAGTAGTACCACTCAACCTTATCATCATGTCGGACCAAGTCCACCTGCAAGATTTAACATGATGAACCTTATGAGCTCCTCAATGGGGGACATCATCAACCTGACTCACCAGGACATGGTTTTCTTCTATAATCAATGACACACCATGTAAATAATATTATTTCCCAACTTACCGGGTCTATCAATTTAATACATAAATCTCGCCCATTGGTAAATCAAATAAATAAATATTAAGTACATGTGCCCGTTATTATATTGGGATTCGGAGCATGTACTCCATAATAACTGAGGTCTGATTCAATTATAAAGCCCGTATAAATTCAATCACCTCTATGCCGGTCTTGCTCAATACACACAATGTGCACTAGTGTAATTATATGGTCAAGACAAACCAACACCAAATTACACTACAATCATCCCAATGGTTTGTCCAAATCTATCTCGGTTGTGAGCCTTTACTTATACTCTACAAGGAACTGATAACATGAACTTCTTTGCGACACCACATACCATGTTATCTACAATGTAAAGTATCAGACAATATGCAATACTAATATAAATATGCAAACAGTGATCTTGTGATTCTCTTGCAAAATGTAGATGTCTATATAAAAGCAAGTCTTTTAGTATATATCCTAACAATAAGCACAACATCCTCTTCTTGCGATCCCTTATAACTTTGATCCCAAGGATGTACCTTGCTTCTTCCAAGTCCTTCATATCAAACTGTTTGGACAACCATACCCTTGCGTCTGATAATACTTTGGCATGTTGCCAATGAGTAAAATATTATCTACGTATAGTACAAAAAATACCACTATATTTCCGTCATATCTTTTGTATACACAAGACTCATCCGGACTTTGAATAAATCCATATGACTGGATTACCTCATCAAAGCGGATGTTCCATGATCGTGATGCTTGCTTCAATCCATAAATGGACCGATTAAGCTTACACAAAAGATGCTCTTTGCCCTTTGCTATGAATCCCTCTGGTTGCTTCATATAGATGTTTTCCTCAAGATTTCTGTTAAGGAAAGCTGTCGTGACATCCATCTGCCAAACCTCATAATCCATATGAGCAGCAATAGATAAGAGAATCTGGATTGACTTAAGCATGGCTACCGGCAAAAAAGTCTCCTCATAATCGGTACCCTCTTTCTGAGTATATCCTTTCGCAACAAGCCTAGCTTTGAAGGTTTCTACCTTCCCATCTGATCCTCTCTTTCTCTTATAGATCCACTTGCATCCAATGGCTTTTACACCATTGGGTGGTTCTACTAGCTCCCAAACATGATTAGAATCTCTCAAAATTCATCGCCCTTTGCTAAGATACCGCATCTTTATCTTGGAGTGCCTCTTCATAGGTCCAGGGATCAGGTTCATGTTCGCCATAGACCAAGTCTGAAGACTCTCCCAAGAATATGAATTTCTCAGGTTGTCTAACAACCCTCTCACTACGATGAGATACCACCTGTGTATCCTCTGTGTGTCATCATCGATATACCATCTCCATAAGAGTCATATTCCTTCGCTCTACTACATATTTCTTTTGGGGCGTACTAGGTGCAGACAATTGGGATTGAATCCTAGCCTCTGATAAGTAATTCCTAAACTCTCCCAAGAGGTACTCTCCACCACGATCAGATCGTAGTTTCTTGATACTCTTACCTTGACGTTCCTCCACATCAGCCTTGAATTCTTTGAACTTATTAAAGCATTCAGACTTGCGGCGCGCCAAGTTAATGTATCCATACCTTGAATAATCGTCTATAAAAGAGATAAAATATTTAATGCCACCTCTAGCCTGGATAGACATAGGACCACACAAATCAGAATGAACCAACTCTAACACATCTTTGGCTCTATACCCCTTGGCCTTGAAAGGCCCTTGGTCATCTTACCTTCCAAGCAAGATTCACAGGTTGGGAAATCTTCCACCACTAATGAACCTATGGGCCCATCAGCTATCAACCTTTGAATTCGACTTAGGTTAATGTGACCAAGTCTTAGATGCCAAAGATATGTTTGGTTCATCTTCGAAGGTTCTTTCCTCTTATTTTGGTTAGACGATGAGTTATTTACTTCTATTTGCATCGTGGGAGATTTTGGTTCAAGAGTGTACAAATTTCCAATCAACGCACCTGAATAGACAATCTCTCTATTCCTTTTTATAACAACTCTGTCATTAAAAGAAATACAATACCCATCCTTTATTATTTTAGAACCCGAAATGAGATTCTTTCTAAAATTAGGTACATAAAGGCAATTTCTCAAAACCAAACATTTATTTTTCTCAAAAGATAAATAGACGTCTCCCACTGTAATAGTTGTCACCTTTGTAGTATTGCCCATGTAGACAGTAATCTCTCCCTCAACAAGTCGTCGGGTTTCCTGGAACCCCTGCAAAGAATTGCAGACATGATCAGTGGCTCCCGTGTACCAGTAGATAACACCGCTAAGCATGTTTCAACGACTAAACAAAAAGATATGCCTTGATTATTCTTCTGATGGAGGGGACAGCCCGCCTTCCAATGTCCAGTCTGCTTGCACGTGAAGCACTTGCCTTTCGACTTCTTCATGCCACCCTGAGGTGCCTGAGGTCCTGTCGCTTTCTTTGCCCCACCATATTTCTTCTTCTTCTTGCCTTTCAGCTTAGAAGTAGAAACCTCCTGTGCAACGAAAGCATGAGTACTCTGATGAGAAAACTCTTCTGCCGCCTGGAGTTCTTTCAGAAGTTTCACCAATGAATATGTATGTTTGTTCATATTATAGTTTAGGCAAAACTGCTCAAAACTCCTTGGTAGAAATTGGAGAATGATATCAACCTGGGTTTCCCCATCGATCTCTACTCCAAGGACTTCTATCTCATTTTAACGAGCCATCATTTTGAGAACATGTTCCCTTACGGGCATCCCCTCAATCATGGTGGTTGTCATCAATCTCCTCATTGCCTCTTGCCAAACGGCCTGATTCTGATGTCCGAAGAGTTCTTTGAGATTGAACATCATATCATAAGTAATGGAAAAAGCCTGATGTTGATGTTGCTGCACATTTGACATAGAAGCCAAATTGTGACACTGCGCCATCTCGTCTGCTTTTTTCCACTGATTAAAACGTTCCTTCTCTTCTTCATCATAATACTCACTAGGCTTTTCAGGACAGAACTCGAAAAGTACACATTTGGATTCCTCGGTAGTCAAGACAATGTCCAGGTTTGGTTCCCAATCATTATAGTCAGGGGCAGTAAGTTCGTTTTCTTTTAATATTACAGCAAGTGGGTTGAAAGACATTTTGAAAAACCTAAGAATCACAATGATCACATACTTTAGATTTCAAAAAATATTGATTTCTCAAACAATAAATTGTAAAATTAACCAACACCTCAAAACATCGAGAATATCATATGTCACAATAGTGTGAACGTATACGAATTCTACATTTGTAAGAGGAGGTTTTACCCATTAATTTTATTATCTTGTCAACCTAACTTTTTGACAAATAAAATTAATAGTTGGTTCCTCTTTGGCCCTACAAATAATAGCAGTGACTCCGATGGGGAGGATACTATTATTTGCATCTAAGTGTTTACCATTACACGATACTAAGGCAATTATCTAGGATTATATGTCATCCGATGGGCAAAATCACACACTCCTAAATAACTTCCTATAATCATGTCTGACCTAGTGATCCGCGAAACAAGCTCATCCGATATGGAGGAAGGCACTTGGAGCCAACGTGCAAGCTTGTTCGCATCACATGTCAAATTAGTAAGGAGGCCATGAGACTCTTAAAGTCCATCACCCACTTAATTATTTATAATTGAGGAATTTTCACATGCATGCACGACAAGCATATAAACTAAAAGCAATAAATAAGAAAAACTAATTTTTCCAACTATTATGGCTTTTGTCTTCAATATGCCTCCAGTCGTGTCGCCAACTCGTCTGCTCCTCCCTACACCATGCGCAAGCCACCATGAAGGATTCTTCAAGCCGTGATAAAATACTATTTTAATTTACATCCATCGATCCTATACTCCACAAAGGAGTGTACAACAAATCTAGATCGAAAGTAAATCAAAAAGTGCGGCTAAACAATTACCATATTTAATTACAAAAATTAAATACCAAATTTAGCCTCGTCAACCCCGAGGATTCAAATAATATTACACACATGCACACACAATCACATAAACATATATTTAGCCATAATAGTCAGATCTCGTGCCTACAACCAAAGAGTTAGCCTACGCACATCCTACTATTATTCGGAAAAATAAAATATATGATAAAGTGCAAAAATGTAACGGAATCCAAAACACACAAAACCGAAAATCATTGGCTCTGATAACAATTGTTGGGTTCGAAGGAGATTCCAGGGCGCGCATGGGAAACATCTCCATGCCCATGGATTAAAATTTTTCAATCTGAATGGAGTATAATTTCCCAAATGACCATCTCATCATCGTGCAAACTGATTCGAGCGACCACTTAAATAAACGTGTTGTTCTAGCAATCAATCTCGTCCAATCGATTAGCCGCGGAATAGACGATGAGTAGATTGCCAGGTTTTTTATTTATCATCGGGGTCCAAGATAATTAATTAACACAATTAATTAAACAATAATTAAGATGCAATTAATTATCAATAATCAAATAATAGAAAGATCAAAGGAACCATGAGAAAAGATATACCTTCCCGTTTACCGCGGAATCTTCTACTGTATGACCCCACCTATTCTTGGACGTCGTTGTTAGAAATATGAGAGAAGTGTCCTAAGGCAATCGCCTTATGATTGTAATCATTTATTTTAATAAATGAATATTCACTATTTGAGTATACATGTTCGTGTATTTGATTGAGATCTTAAACTCATTTACTGAATGTCCGCAATATAATTCACAGCATGAGAGAATTTGTGATGAATTCACAACTAGTGATTATCTCTACATATGCAATTGTGAAGTATTGAAATTGTCCCTAGTCGATGAATTGATAAGTACGGACACTATCAATTCTGTTGAGACTAGCATGGGTTATTCTCTAATCAGCTGATTCTCACTGGCTGGTGACATTGGGATGTCCGGAGATAAACATGAATGCTAGTTAAGGGAACTAGTTCATTGGAGTGACTGGCTGTAAAACTTCACATGGTAGTCTACATATAGACATGTCAGTGAAGTTCTTACTGCAGCTTAAGTGCGATGTTCCTTTGACTTGCGGTGTTCAAGTCATCTTGGTCATGAAGACTTATACTTTAACATCTTAAGCAAGCATCTCCAAGGAGGTGTGGACCCAGGATGGTTGGGTATAAGCCGAAGTGCCCGATGATGATTGAACAACCTACAAAGGATTCACCACTCCTTGCGAGGGGATGTATACCCAAGGCCTATCGTCGGATTGTTACTCAAAGCCTCTGGCCAGAGCATGACATGTTCAGAGTATGAGTCTCTGAAATACATGAGAGTAATTAGAATCCATTGGATGAGAAAGACATTACTTGGGCTAGGTGTGACGTAGTCAGCCTAGTGGAGACTGACACATATAGACCATGTCCTGAACCAAGTGGGTATAAGATGTGAAGGGAATGAGGCACGATTCATTAGAGCTGCTAAAGGGTTTCAGAATAATTTCTGAGGTCAACCGTTGATCTTTCGATTAATTAGGGATCATGATGTACTACTAGGTGCCACTCATGATCGTTCTATAATTGATGAATTATAGACGGCCAACATAAATCGAAAGCCTATTTAGTCACACGCACTACGAGTAATCCGAGGGATTTAAAACGAGTTGAAAATTGGATTTCTCGATCAAGAGAGATAAGTCGAATCTGAATTTTTCAGAGACGCATCGGAAGCTTAAAATGGCTATGTCTTTTGAAGACTTATTGGACGAATTAAATGAGTTTAATTCGTACGGTCACGACATTGGTTTAGTCGGCCAAAGAGGGTCCCCACCCTCTTTGGTTTGGCCGACCACAATAAGAGGGAGAACGAAATTGTTTGGTTCAAATTATAAAATAAACCGCGCGTGGTTTGTTTTATAAAATTATGGATAAAGAAATTTATATAAAGAAATTTATATAAAGAGATTTATTTTCATGGAAATTAAAATAAACCTTGGATTGGTTTATTTTATTTTATAAAATCAATAATGGATTGATTTACCATGATAAAGAAATTTATAGAAATTTATTCTTTTTATGGAAATTAAAATGAACCATGGATTGGTTTATTTTATTTTATAAAATCAATTATGAATTGATTTTTCCATGATAAGAAAAATTTATAAGATAAATTTCTTATAAAATTTATTCCATTATAAAAGGGGAGACATGGTTGTTTTTATTATAAATTAAGTTATAATAAAAACTTGGCATAATGGAATAATTCATAAGAAATTTATAAGATAAATTTCTTGTAAAATTTATTCCATAATAAAAGGGGAGACATGGTTGTTTTTATTATAAATCAAGTTATAATAAAAACTTGGCATAACGGAATAATTCATAGAAAAATTTATAAGATAAATTTCTTATGAAAAATTTATTCCGTTAAAAAGGAGACTTGGCGATAAAGAGGCTACTATATAAAGGTGCAAAGGCAAGGCTTGGAAATCAATTCAAGAGATCAAGGATTCTTACCTAGCCTCTCTTCCTCTCCTTCTCTCCCTCTCCCTCTTCTAGGGCCGGCTACCCTCACCTCCTTTGCCGTGAGCCACCTCCACCAAGAAGGTGCCAAAGAAGAAGAAGTGGGGCGCGACTCCTTCCTTCCTCCCGGAATCTTGATTCCATTTTTCGTTTGGTGGTTAGTTTTCGATCTCTCTCCCTTGATATTCTTGTCGTGCCTTTGGAGAATCTAGTAGTTCTTGTCAGCACAAAACTCGTGGCTTTGCGAAGTCATCCCAAAGAATACTCGGCGTGGACGCGAATAGAAGCGGAGCTTCCAAGGGACGCTACGGTTGGATCTCGTCCCTTACATCGAGTTACGTGAGGTATCAAGTAAATTAGTTTACTTTCTGCAAAAATTTTAATTTATGATCATGTCTACACAATATAAGGTTGCATGCTAGATACGTGGTTGAAATAATTTGAGGAATTATTTATGCTAAACCTTCCGCTGCATGTAATTAACTTTTAAAATTATGAACCCGTATCCATGTCATCATGCACCCGGTCCCAACAGTCGTGTGGGCTATGATATAACAAGAACCGAAGTCACATAAACCACAACAACTTCACCTTCTCTCTTCTTCTTCCTTGCGCTGAAACCCTAGGGTGGTTTCGGTTGCTTCCACTGCCGGCCAAAAGGAGGAGAAGCCTCCTTTATTTGCTTGCTCCAATGTCGTGAGGTGAAGAGGAAGACCTAGAAGATGATGATGAAGATGAAGAACACTTCTTCTTCCTTGAAACCCTAACAGCCGAAGCCTAATCCTTTCCCATGCTCACTGTCGGTCGGCCACCTTTGAGCCAAGGTGGCACTCGCCTCTTCCTTTTCCGAATGTTGTCGAGCCCCTTAGGGAAGAAGAGAGGAGAATGGTGGATCGAGAGAATACAATAGAGGGGGGGTGAATATCGTAAGTCATTTCGGATTTGAAAAAGAGAATATGCAGCGGAAAAATTAAAAACAAAATAACACACGAACACTAAGATTTTACTTGGTTTGGAGTCGCGGCCGGCTCCTACTCCAAGGCCCACAGTCGTTGACCGTTTACCGGGGGCAATTCTATATGTGCGCAAAGAGTTTTACAGAAAGATTATAGTTGTAGTATAAAACAAATGAAATGACAGCTCTTCGTTAGCGACGTCCGATGTGGAATGTATCTCGGAGCAGAGGGACGTCGTCGACGCTTGTATCTCGAGTTGGGAGGTTTCTGGAGTAGAGCGCTTGAGTAGAAGAGCGTGTTTGCGTTGGAACCAGTTGTTGAGAAGCCTTGGGGGTCGAGGGCTTTATATAGTAGGTCTGGGGCCCCCGGGACGTTGGGGGCGCCCTCCACGTGGCCTTTGATCCACAACAGTCTCGGTCAGTGTTTTATCCCTCCAAAATAGGGATCGAACCTTGACGGGGGTGCCCGGGAAGCAGGGGGCGCCCTAGTTGACTGTTTCAGCGGGCTTCTTGGCTGGATAGGGTTTATCCACTTCACTGGCTTAAGCGCGGGATGCCCGGGAGCATGGGGGCGCCCCCCCCCCCAGTGAGCTTCCGAAGTGGTTTCTTGCTTAACTTATTTTGCCTTGATCTTGGGGGTGCCCGGGACATTGGGGGCGCCCTACCCAGCTGCTTGCCCCTCTCCTTTGGGGCATTCTGAGCTACAGATACACATTCGTTCGGTCCTGCATCCAAGGTTAGTCCAAAATAACACAAAGCAATAAAATATTTGGTTTACACAGCCTTAGCTGTCTTGGTTTTGACTTTGGGTCTCCAAAATGGAGCCCTAGGTCGAACCGACGCCAACTGTTCCCTCGACGGGGAACGCGTCCTCACCTTCTCCTCTCAGGAGAATTTACCTGATGCCAACCGGCTCCTCCGGTTGGACTTTTGCCCAGCAATCCTTCGCCAGGTGGCTAGCTGTCCTTCGCCAGGTCTTCAACTCCTAGCAGCCCTTCGCGAGGTGCCTAGCTATCCTTCGCCAGGTCTTCGGTTTCAGGCAGTCCTTCACCTGGTGCCTAGCAGCCCTTCGCTAGGTCTTCGACTCCTAGCAGCCCTTCGCTAGGTGCCCAGCAGTCCTTCGCTGGGTCTTTGGTTTTCGATGCCTAGCTGTCCTTTGCTAGGACTTCAATCTGCACACTCAAGTAGCATGTTAGACAAATAAAACATCTTAACTTTTGAACCCTTTTCCATTGATCAAAACACAGGTTCGACTTGGGTGCCTGTCTGCACCAACAATCTCTCCCTTTTTGATTTATGGCAACCCGGTTCAAAAAGTCAAGTTAATCATAACAGATTAAATAATAATTTTAGTTTCCTCCCTCTGGAAGGAATCTCCCCCTAGGTTTTTCAAAAGTTCGTGGGGTTCTAAAAGAAATTTCTGAGTCTAAGGAATTAATTTTTCAAACACTTAGAACAATTTTCAAAAGAAACTTTAGAAACATATTTTCTAAAAAATTGGTTGTTCACTTGAAGATTTACACTTAACAAGGATTTCAAGTTAGTAGAAAAGAACCATCTTCTGAAGTTTTAAGTACTTAGCAAAATTTATAACTGCTTAAGTTTAATTACCAAAAAAATTTTTGAAAGCAACTTAAGTTTAAGTACTTAAAAAGATTTTAAAGCAGCTAAAGTTTAAGTGCTTAAAAAAATTTTGAAGGCAGCTTAAGTTTTTTAAAAAAAAACTTTGAAGGAAAACTTAGTAATTTTGAAACTAGGAAACTAGATTAAGTACTTTTTAAAGAAAGGATAAAGTTTTGAAATTGAAAAAAAAAATTTATAGCTTCCTAAAGCTTCCTTTCCTATCTCTCCTCCTTTGCCATATATCAAAAACAAAGCAATATAGCAAAAAAATAAATAAATTGCATAAAGTGCTGTACTGAACCAATGCATGATAGAAAACTGAACCAAACCAATTTCACTTATCTTTTTCAGGTCATGTCTAAACCAATTAGCTACTTACTAACTGTTATAAGCAGTAGTTTTCGCTAGGGTTAGTCAAGTTAAGTGTTCTGTTCAAGTTAGATTTTCCAAACTTGACACTTAACCTGATTGCTGTTTAAGTTGTATTTAGTGCCCCAATTACTGTAGATGCACTGACTTAAAGCATCTTGAATTAAGGCAAAGACCTAAGCATCTCAACCCATTCTAGGTTTTCAATCAATAGTACCCTAAGGTGCTTGTGAGATGCTGGCTTCTAAATCTATAGGTGCATGCATTTCTAGGGTTAGGCCTAGACTAAGTCCATTTGCGGGAAAGTCCTAGTTTTAAAGGAGGTAGTTTTAAAAATAAAACTAAGTCGAAAAATTAGTTTTAAAAATCTTCAAACAAAGTACAAGCTGATTTTGAAATCAAGTAAAGCAGTTTTAAAACTATTTTAGACATTGATTTTTCAAATCAATTAAAGCAAATATAGTAACCCTATTCTACCAAGCATAATCCTAACTGCCTTCTTTATGAGCTGAACTCAGACTCAGGTAGGGGTTTTATGAATATGTCAGCTAAGTTGGACTTAGAGTCTATATGCTTAAGGACTATTTCACCCCTGGCTACATGATCTCTTACAAAGTGGTGTTTAACTTCTATGTGTTTAGTTCTGGAGTGTTGGATTAGATTTTTAGTTAGCTTAATTGAGCTTATATTATCAATGAAGACTTGGGTTTGATTGTAGTCAAGCTGGAAGTCTTTATGAGTGTGCATCATCCATAAGAGTTGTGCTACACACTCTCCTAAAGCAACATACTCAGCTTCAATTGTGGACAAAGCTACACAGTGTTGCTTTCTGCTGCACCAACTTACTAGACTATTTCCTAAGAGTTGGCAGCTTCCGCTTGTACTTTTTCTATCTAGCTTACAACCAGCATAGTCAGAGTCTGAATATCCTGATAGTTTAAAAGTTGAGGTCCTAGGATACCAAATCCCTACATTTAGGGTGCCCTTAATGTATCTTAATATTCTTTTTAGGGCCGCTAAGTGCATTTCCTTAGCACAGGTTTGGTATCAAGCAAACATTCCTACCGAGAAAAAGATATCAGGTCTGCTGGCTGTAAGGTATAGTAGGCTTCCAATCATACTCCTGTAAAGATTAAGGCCTACTGGTTTTCCATCAGGGTCACTATCTATTTTTATATTAGTGGTCATAGGAGTACTTATGCTTTTAGAGTTATCCATTTTAAATTTCTTTGTTAACTCTTTAGCATATTTGGATTGATGGACATAGTTTCCATCCCTAGTTTGTTTAATTTGTAACCCTAGGAAAAAGTTGAGCTCACCAACTAAGCTCATTTCAAATTCATTTTCCATTATTATAACGAATTCTTTTAAAAAATTAGAGTTGGTGGACCCAAAGATTATGCCATCGACGTAGATTTGGGCAATAAAGATTTTTTTCCTAATGTTTTAATAAATAGGGTTGAATCGATTTATCCTTGTTTAAATTCTTTAGAAATTAGGTAAGTGGATAAGCATTCATACCAGGACCTAGGTGCTTGTTTTAGTCCATAAAGTGCTTTGGTAAGTTTGTAAACATGGTCAGGTCTTTCTAAGTCTTTAAAGCCAGGGGGTTGTCCTACATAGACTTCTTCCTTAATGAATCCATTTAGAAAGGCTGGCTTTACATCCATTTGTTATAGTTTAAATCCTTTATGGGATGCAAAGGCCAATAACATCCTAATGGACTCAAGTCTAGCTACTGGGCATAGGTTTCGTCATAATCTAACCCTTCTACTTGACTGAATCCCTTCGCTACTAAGCGGGCTTTATTTCTGACTATTTCTCCTTGATCATTTAACTTGTTCCTAAAAACCCACTTAGTGTCAATGACGGATTTGCCCTCAGGTTTAGGTACTAATTCCCAGACTTGGTTCCTCTCAAATTGGGCTAACTCTTCTTGCATAGCTATGATCCAATCATGATCAGGTAGAGCTTCCTCTATAGTCTTAGGTTCTATTTTTGAAATCATTGCTATCTGACTAAGGTTTCTATAGAAAGACCTAGTTGTGACTCCTAGAGTTGGATCACCCTCAATTTGATCGGTTGGGTGACTGAGTCTCGGTTTCTTGGTTTTTCTAGAACTTGGTTCAGCCTCAGGTCCGGCTGGTCGGTTTGGTTCACTATTTGATTCAGCTATTTGATTTTGGTTTAATTATTGGTTCAATAGTTGGTTCAACTGACTCATTAGTTGGTTCAATAGTTAGTTCGTTTATGGGTTCAATTAATGATTCAACAGCTTCTTCATTATCTTCTTGATCAATATTTGATGAAGTTTGATTTGTATTATCTAATTTTGAGTTGATTTCTTCATCAAATATTAGATTTGTTGTTTCTTCAATTTTCTTAGTCTGTTTGTTGTAAACCCTATAGGCTCTACTTGTGGTTGAATATCCTAGGAAGATACCTGGGGTTGATTTAGACTGAAATTTACCTAGATAGTCCTTGGTGTTTAGTATATGGACTTTGCACCCAATGACCCTTAGGTAGTGTAGGTTTGGAAGTCTATGGTAGTATAATTCATAGGGTGTTTTGTTGTGTCGCTTGTTAATCAGGACCCTATTTTGAATGTAGCAAGTCGTACTAATTGCTTCTGCCCAATATTGGTTGGCTAGGTTAAAATCATTGAGCATAGCCCTAGCGGCTTCCTGTAGAGTTCTATTTCTCCTTTCGACTTTCCCATTTTGCTGGAGGGTTCTAGGACACGAAAATTCATGTATGTACCCATTTATCTTACAAAATTTCTCGAATCGTTGATTTTCAAATTCTCCCCCGTGGTCACTCCTAAGTCTTTTGATTTTGGTATCGTTTTGATTTTCAATTAACTTACAAAATTCATTAAATAGGTTTAGGGTTTCATCTTTGGTTTTTAGAAACTTAACCCAGGTAAACCTGGAATAATCATCAACTATTACTAAGCAGTACCGGTTTCCGCTTAGTGACATGGCTCTATGTGAATCGAGTAGGTCAAGGTGCAGGAGCTCAAGTGTGGTTTGAGTTAGATCAGATTGAATTAATTTGTGATTAGACCTAGTTTGTTTACCTTGATTACATGATTCACATATTAAGTTTTCAGGATTTTTAATTTTAGGGATACCTTTTATTAGGCCAAGTTGGGTGATTTTTGAAATAATTCTCAGATTAGTGTGACCTAATCTCCTATGTCAGAGGTTTGATTGTTCTAACTGAGTTAACATATATTTAGGTACTAGGTGTAGGTTTATAGTGTAAACATTATTTTTCCTAGTGCCCTTAAGCATGATTTCCGAGTCTTGCAGGTTTCTAATTAGGCAGTTAGAATTGTTGAAGGTAACTACTACATACACAGAATCACACAACTGACTAATGCTAAGCAAGTTAAAATTAAAATTTTCAACCAAAAGTACTTTCTTAATAACAAAGTCAGATTTAAGTTCAATATTACCTGGCCCAATTACCTTGAGTGTAGCATTGTTGCCAAATGCCACTGAGCCAAGGTTTTTGAACTTGAGTTTGGTGAATTTCAATTTATCTCCAGTCATGTGTCTGGAACTGCCGCTATCCAACATCCATTGGTCCAAATCTTTATGATCCTACACATAAAGAGTTTTGTTGATTTGGATCCAATTAGAATCAGGAATTGCCTAAATTGATTTTCACAGCCTAGTCTGTCTCACCCAATCTAAGGTTATCAATCATGTCAGCCTTATAGGTTTTGTGAGACAGGTTTTGGTGGATAGAATTATTAAAAAAATTATGAATTATTTAAAAGAAAGTTAAATTAATTTTGAAAACAGTTGATTTTGAGTTTATATAAAAAATGTTTGAATCTACACTTAACTGAAGATTTGTGTTAGATTCGAATTTTATAAAGAATAATTTGAATTTGAATTTCAAAAATTGGCTTCCAGGTCTTGGCGAGGCACTAAGCCTTCTTTGGCCGTAGCCTTATTGGATCATCAACCCTTTCCTTGACAAAGCCTTTTAATGAAATTTCATTTTCAAGATTACTTTTTGAAAAATTCTGGTCTAACTAGTTTGGGTCTTGGATCGGTAGCTTCGGCTAGTTTCACCGGTCTAAAGAGACCAAGTAGAGTATACTTGACCTTATTAGAATTGGCTTCCCTAACGTACTATCATCTCACCGCCACCCAATACTATGTTGTTCAAGTTTCAGTTAAGTTGGTTCAGTCCTTAAACGAACCAGTCCTAAGTCTAAGCATGGTAAATTGTAGAAATTAAATAAACAAGAAATCATGCAATTTGAAAACAAGAATTGAAATTCATCTAACTATAAATATTGTTTTTAGTTTGGCTCCCCCTAGACTAAAGCCACGATAATGGTTAGGCAAGATGTGAATCTTGTCCTTGGGGATCCAATAGTGATTTGATCCAGTTTGTTTGTTCAGGCATAGTTTGGGTACCCATGCCTGAACTTTAGGTCTGGACTGGTTCAGTATAGCATAGTAGGATCTTTGTCTAGATTTGGTTCTATAGCCTAGTCTGGATCGATTTAGAACCGACTTCTGTTTTCCAAGAATCATGTCAAGACTCTTGGAACCAGAAGTGAATCGTTCTAACGTAGCTCTAAGATCCTTAACTTAAGTTTTCAAGAAAGAGTTCTCTGTTTCAAGTTTTTCAACTTGAGCAGAGGTTCCTTCTTGAACCTTCTCAGTTAAGGGTTCAGAGTCTGCTCTCTCTTTCAGGAGTTTTACTTCCTGTCTGAGAGACTCGACTCGAATTTTGGCCTTTGTCAAATCTCGAGAAAGATAAGAAATTAGTTCACATAATTGAATTCTAGAAAAACCACTTACAGTTATTTCGCCATTTTCTGAAAAAGTGAGTTTGCAGTCATCCGACTCCAACTCTGACTCGGTCTCGATTTCTTCTGAGGCGGTTAGTGCGAGAAGGTTCGACTGTGGGGTCTCTTCTTCTTCTTCGAAAGAGGACTCGTCCCACGTTGCTTGAAGTGCTTTCTTCGTTCTTGTCTTCTTGGTCTCCTTTAGGTTAGTGCACTCTGTCTTGTAGTGGCCCTTCTTCTTGCACTCGTAGCAGGTCACGTTGGGTTTGTTCTTTTCATTTGAGGGTTCAGCTGGTTCTCCTTTTATTCGGTTGGCTTTTCTTCTGTTGGTCTAGTTTTTTAGCTCTTTGTAGTAGTCGCAGGCTGGCCAAACCAACTTAGGCTGATTTCCCTTGCTGTCTTCTGAGTCTGAATCTGAATCAGACTAGGGTGCAGGTTGAGGCTACTTCTTGGTTGTCCTTCCAGCTTTACTTGCAACATAGGCAATGCCTTTCTCGGCCAAATTGCAGTTAGTCTGTTCATGTAATTCGAGTTCAGAAAAAAGTTCATCTAACTTGATTTTGGAGAGGTCCCTTGAAACCTTGTATGTATCTACCATTGATGCCCACAAGGTGTTTCTCGGGAAAGCATTAAGAGCATACCTTATTAGGTCACGGTTTTCTACCTTGTGACCGATTGTGTGTAGTCCGTTCATTAACTCCTGTATTCTGGCATAGAGCTGGGCTGCTGTTTTGTTGTCATTCATCTTGATCGTGTACAGCTTGTTCAGGAGGAGATCTCTCTTGCTGATTCGAGTGTCTGAAGTTCCTTCGTGCAGCTCGATCAGCTTGCCCCACAACTCCTTGGCGCTGTTGAATTGTCCTACCCGATTCAACTCTTCCTTGGTCAGGCCGCATTGAAGGGTCTGGGTCACTTTTACATCTGCTTCAATTCTTCTTTTCAGAGTGGTATCCCACTCAGTGTATGGCTGAGGCACTCCTTCAGCGTTCTTTGGAATCTCCAGTCCAAACTGAATGATTATCCACATGTCCACCTGAGATTTCAGGTGGACCTCCATTCGACTTTTCCAGTAGGGAAAGTCTTCTCCATTGAAAAGTGGAAGTCTGGCTATGCTGAATCCTTCTTGCATGGCCATTTATCTGAAACTAAGAGTAAAAAGGAGAAAAATATCCCAAAACTTGGTCTTGGATTAGTAGTGTGGGAGAAAAAAAATTTTATCGAGGGGTGTTGCACCAACCTCGACTAACAATGAAAATTGGAAAAAAAAATTAAAAGAAAATCCGAAAAAAAATTCTCAAATTGGTGGTTGCACCAAATTTGAGCTTCCGCGCTCTGATACCACTTGTTGGATCGAGAGAATACGATAGAGGAGGGGGGTGAATATCGTAAGTCGTTTCGGATTTGAAAATGAGAATCCACAGCGGAAAAATTAAAAACAAAATAACACACAAACACCAAGATTTTACTTGGTTCGGAGTCGCGGTCGGCTCCTACTCCAAGGCCCACAGTCGTTGACCGTTTACTGGGGGCAATTCTATATGTGCGCAAAGAGTTTTACAGAAAGATTACAGTTGTAGTATAAAATAAATGATATGACAGCTCTTCGTTACCGACGTCCGGTGTGGAATGTATCTCGGAGTAGAGGGACGTCATCGGCGCTTGTATCTCGAGTTGGGAGGTTTCTGGAGCAGAGCGCTTGAGTAGAAGAGTGTGTTTGCGTTGGAAGCAGTTGTTGAGAAGCCTTCGGGGTCGAGGGCTTTATATAGTAGGTCTAGGGTCGCCCGAGATGTTGGGGGCGCCCTCCACGTGGCCTTTGACCGGCAACAGTCTCGGTCAGTGTTTTATCCCTCCAAAATAGGGATCGAACCTTGACGGGGGCGCCCGGGATGCAGGGGGTGCCCTGGTTGACTGTTTCAATAGGCTTCTCGGCTGGATAGGGTTTATCCACTTCGCTGGCTTAAGCGCAGGGCGCCCGGGAGCATGGGGGTGCCCCCCAGTGAGCTTCCGAAGTGGTTTCTTGCTTAACTTATTTTGCCTTGATCTTGGGGGCGCCCGGGACACTGGGACCGCCCTGCCCAGCTGCTTGCCCCTCTCCTTCGGGGCATTCTGAGCTGCAGACACACATTCCTTCGGTCCTGCATCCAAGGTTAGTCCAAAACATCACAAAGCAATAAAATATTAGGTTTACACAGCCTTAGCTGTCTTGGTTTTGACTTTGGGTCTCCAAAATGGAGCCCTAGGTCGAACCGACGCCTATTGTTCCCTCGACGGGGAACGCGTCCTCACCTACTCCTCTCAGGAGAATTTACCTGATGCCAACCGGCTCCTCCGGTTGGACTTTTGCCCAGAAGTCCTTCGTCGGGTGCCTAGCTGTCGTTCGCCAGGTCTTCAACTCCTAGCAGCCCTTTGCTAGGTGCCTAGCTGTCCTTCGCCAGGTCTTCGGTTTCAGGCAGTCCTTCGCTAGGTCTTCGACTCCTAGCAGTCCTTCGCTAGGTGCCTAGCAGTCATTCGCTGGGTCATTGGTTTCCGATGCCTAGCAGTCCTTCGCTAGGTGCATAGCTGTCCTTTGCTAGGACTTCAATCTGCACACTCAAGTAGCATGTTTGACAAACAAAACATCTTATCTTTTGAACCCTTTGCCATTGATAAAAACACAGGTTCGACATGGGTGTTGTCTCCACCAACAGAGAAGGGTGAAGAGAAGAGGAAGAAGTGATGAGTTTCTCCCTTCCCTAGCCCTTGCGCCACCTCCCTTGCTCACCCTTAGCCATTGGCCACTTGGAACCCTAGGAGAGAGAGAGGAGGAGAGAAAAGATTAGAGAGGCATAGGGTTGTATTGGTTGGTATCCTTGGTCTCATGACTCATGAGGTATATATAGGCTACAATAGGGACCTTGAGGAGGAGTTGGATCTTGGCCACCCAATGGATCAAGGCCCGATCCATTAATGATGATCCATTCCACTAGAGGATCATCATTGATCTACCTCACCAACCCCATATTTAAATATGGGCTCCACCTATTATGAGTACAAAATTCTCCCCATGTTTAAGTTATCGAATATCCGTTAATTAATAAAATTACTGACAATTTAATTAATTAACATCTAACTCCATGAGTAGTACTACTCAACCTTATCATCATGTCGGACCAAGTCTACCTGCAAGATTTAACATGATGAACTTTATGAGCTCCTCAAGGGGACATCATCAACCTGACTCACCAGGACATGGTTTCCTTCTATAATCAACGACACACCATGTAAATAATGTTATTATCCAACTTACCAGGCCTATCAATTTAACAAATAAATATTGCCTATTGGTAAATCAAAGAAATAATTATTAAGTACATGTGTCCATTATTATATCAGGATTAAGAGCATGTACTCCATAATATTTGAGATCTGATTCAATTATATTGTCAGTACAAATTGAATCACCTCTATATCGATCCTGCTTAATATATACAAAGTGTACTAGTGTAATTCTTTTTGATGCAGTCTGACCCTGATTGTTGTTTTGGTATTGATACCGATTTTAATTTAGGTTGATGAGATGATTGAGATTAAGTCCTGGTCAGGGACTAGGCTGTTATTAATATGAGAGAAGTGTCCTAAGGCAATCGCCTTATGATTGTAAACATTTATTTTAATAAATGAAAATTCTATATTTGAGTATACATGTTTGTGTATTTGATTGGGATCTTAAACTCATTTACTGAAAGTCCGCAATACAATTCTTAGCATGAGAGAATTTGTGATGGAATCACAACTAGTGATTATCTCTACATGTGTAATTGTGAAGTATTGAAAATATCCCTAGTCGATGAATTGATAAATACAGACACTATCAATTCTGTTGAGACTAGCATGGGTTATTCTCTAATCAGCTGATTCTCACTGGATGGTGACATTGGGATGTCCGGAGATAAACATGAATGCTAGTTAAGGGAACTAGTTCATTGGAGTGACTAGCTGTAAAACTTCACATGGTTGTCTATATATATACATGTTAGTGAAGTTCTTACTGCAGCTTAAGTACGATGTTCCTTTGACTTGCAGTGTTCAAGTCATCTTGGTCATGGAGACTTATACTTTAACATCTTAAGTAAGCATCTCCAAGGAGGTGTGGACCCAGGATGGTTGGGTATAAGCCGAAGTGCCCGAAGATATTTGAACAACCTACAAAGGATTCACCACTCCTTGCGAGGAGATGTATACCTAAGGCCTATCGTCGGATTGTTACTCAAAGCCTCTGGCCAGAGCATGACATGTTTAGAGTATGAGTCTCTTAAAAACATGAGAGTAACTAGAATCCGTTGGACGAGAAAGACATTACTTGGGCTAGGTGTGACGTAGTCAGCCTAGTGGGGACTGACACACATAGACCGTGTCCTGAACCAAGTGGGAATAAGATGGTGAAGGGAATGAGGCACGACTCATTATAGCTGCTGAAGGGTTTCAGAATTATTTCTGAGGTCAACCGTTGATCTTTCGATTAATTGGGGGTCATGATGTACTACTAGGTGCCACACATGATCGTTCTATAATTGATTGATTATAGACGACCAATATAAATCGAAAGCCTATTTAGTCACATGCACTACGAGTAATCCGAGGGATTTAAAACGAGTTGAAAATTGGATTTTCCGATCAAGAGAAATAAGTCGAATCTGAATTTATCAGAGGCGCACCGGAAGCTTAAAATGGCTAATCTTTTGAAGGCTTATTGGACGAATTAAATGAGTTTAATTCCCAAGGGATTGGCTTGGTGTGGCCGGCCAAAGAGGGTGCCCACCCTCTTTGGTTTGGCCGACCACAATAAAGGAGGGAAACCAATTTATTTGGTTTAAATTATAAAATAAATCAAGCGCGATTTGTTTTATAAAATTATGGATAAATAAATATAAAGAAATTTATATAAAAGAAATTTATGTAAATAAATTTATTTTCATAGAAATTAAAATAAACATTAAATGGTTTATTTTATAAAATCAATTATGAATTGATTTTTCCATGATAAGAAAATTTTATATAATAAATTTCTTGTGAAAATTTATTCCATAATAAAAGGAGAGAGGTGTTTGTTTTATTATAAATTTAGTTATAATAAAACTTGGCATAACGGAATAATTCATAAGAAAATTTATAGGATAAATTTCTTATGAAAATTTATTCCGTTAAAGGGGAGACTTGGCGATGGAGAGGCTACTATATAAAGGAACCAAGGCAAGGCTTGAATTCCAATTAAGAGATTAAGTAGCAAGCTCTCTCTCTCTCTTATTCTCTCCCTCTCTCTCTCTAGGGTCGGCGCCCTCTCTCTCTCTCTAGGGTCGGCGCCCTCTCTCCTCCCCTAGGGCCGGTGCCCCCTTCAAGTTGCCGTGAGCCATCTCCACCAAGAAGGTGCCGAAGAAGAAGAAGAAGCGGGTTGCAACTCCTTCCAACGGAATCTTGATTCCGTTAATTGGTGGTTAGTTTCCATCTCTCTCTCTTGATATTCTTGTTGTGCCTTTGGAGAATCTAGTAGTTCTTATCGGCACGAAACTCGTGGCTTTGCGAAGTCATCCCAAAGAGAACTCGGTGTGGACGTGAATAGAGGCGGAGCTTCCAAGGGACGCTACGGTTGGATCTCGTCCCTTACTTCGAGTTACGCGAGGTATTGAGTAAATTAGTTTACTTTCTGCAAAATTTTAATTTATGATCATGTCCACACATCATAAGGTTGCATGCTAGATACGTGGTTAAAATAATTTGAGAAATTATTTATGCTAATTCTTCCGCTGCACGTAATTATTTTTTTTAATTACGAACCCGTATCCATGTCAACATGCACCCGGTCCCAACATAGGCACACCTA
Source organism: Boesenbergia rotunda (assembly GCA_024364735.1). Classification (NCBI taxonomy): domain Eukaryota; kingdom Viridiplantae; phylum Streptophyta; class Magnoliopsida; order Zingiberales; family Zingiberaceae; genus Boesenbergia; species Boesenbergia rotunda. Next base: position 34,108 of record JAGFNQ010001583.1, read on the forward strand.
GTGGGATGCTAGGTTGATTGAAATCGTGGCTTGGAGGGCCAGGTCCTAGCTTGGGAAGCTAGGTTGGTTAAAACCCTTGCTTGGAGGGTCAGGTCCTAGCTTGAGAAACTAGGTTGGTTGAAACCCTGGCTTGGAGGGCCAGGTCCTAGCTTGGGAAGCTAGGTTGGATGGTTGGTTGAAACCCTTGCTTGGAGGGTCAGGTCCTAGCTTGAGAAGCTAGGTTGGTTGAAACCCTGGCTTGGAGGGCCAGGTCCTAGCTTGGGAAGCTAGGTTGGATGAAACCCTAGCTTGGAGGGCTAGGTCCTAGCTTGAGAAGCTAGGTTGGATGAAACCCTAGCTTGGAGGGTTAGGTCCTAGATTGAAAAGCTAGGTTTCCTGATGAGTGAAGCTAGGTCCTAGCTTGGAGGGCTAGGTTGAAGTCCCGGTGAGTGAAACTGGGCACAGAGTCTTGGTCCGGGAGACTGAGCGCGAGTCAGAGAAGGTTGGAGGCTCGTTCTCTTGACTTAGAGTGGTATTGACCTTGCTTGGATCGGTCTAGTGACCGATCATGGAAGTTGGCACGGAGTTCCCTCGTGGATCGGTCTGGTGACCGATCCAGCTATGTCTGATCGGTCTGGAGACCGATCAGGGAGCATACAGAGACTTTGGAAAACTTTCTATTCAGCTCCTGATCGGTCTGGTGACCGATCAGGGAGACTATTCAGATCATTTTGATGAACGATCCAAGGATTTCAGGAAACGCGAGCTTCTCACTACAACCGATCAGGCTAGAGCCTGATCGGTCAGAGAGGGGCCTGATCGGTCACCAGTCCGATCAGGCCACACCTTGATCGGTCTGGGGACTGATCAGGAGGTTTGGACTGCGAAGCTGGAAAATCACGCTACAATGGGGTGGGTCGGTCTGGTGACCGATCCACGACTTGGGATCGGTCTGGTGATCGATCACGAAGAAGTCGCGATTTCGGGTTTCTCACTGGGGACCGATCAGGCTGGGGACCAATCAGGCTGGAGCCTGATCGGTCTGAACCCATTCTAATCGATCTGGTGACCGATCAGGAGTCACTTTGATCGGTCCGGTGACCGATCAGTAGCTGACAGCTTTAATTCAAAAGAGCTGTCAGAGTTCTGATCGCGTTCTGATTTCTGCTGATACACTACTGATATCTGTTCTAAGTCTTCTGATATGTTATCGTCTGCTGATTTATTGTCCTAATGTGCTATTAAGTGTGCAGGTGGATCAGGCTTACACAAGGAGAGTCAATCTGAGGCTTTTGCTGCTTCAGGTTTGGTAGTTATCCATCTCAGGTTACAATGGACGCTGGCGCTGCTGGAAGCTGACCTGGGGCTCGACTGGGGCTCGGCTGAGGAGAGCTCAGGGAGTCCAGGAGAGGTCAGAGTAGATGGGTGGTCTCAGATGAGCAGCTGGGAGCTGCAGAGGAGCGTCTGTGGCAATGCCGGTTAAGAGCTGGGTGAACAAGAAGAAGAGCGGGATTCTGGAAGAGTTCATGCGATATCTTCTTGCTTCAGCTACAACTAAGAACTTGGGTTGCTACTACACACATTCCGATCCTTGAAGCAAGCTACTGAGACATTGCATAATTGAGCGCTTGGAAGAGGAAAGGAGCTTGGCGAGTCCATTAGCAAGTAGACACGAAGAGCATGGAGTTCTTGCATGAGGTTTGTGCTGAGTGGAGCTCGGTGTAGAGTCCTTGTATTCCTTCTGTCCAAGTTGCTCTATAAGCCTCCTTGTTTCCCTGTGCTTATGTTCTTATTTCTGTGAAACACTGTGGAGAGTTACTCCACCGAGAAGGAGGTTGCATTCTATCCGGATTTTTCGGGGCTTGATCTGCCGACAATCAAGGGATCGCCCACCTTAAGGGCACGCCAAGGAGTAGGGGCATGTTATCCCCGAACCTTGTAAACGATCCTTGTTAGTGTTTGTAGTTTGCTTTCAATTTCTGCATTTATACTCTGTTTTGTTTTTGCTTCCGTTGTTGCTGCTAACATTCAAGTGTAGAAACCCTAAAAACGAAAAGAACTTGTGTCTGGCTACATTCACCTCCCCCCCTCTAGCCATCCAAGTATCAACAAGTGGTATCAGAGCTTGGGGCTCTATTCAAGAGGCTTAACATCTGAGAGCTGTCAACAATGGCTTTGAGAGAAGGATTTAGCATCACCCGACCTCCCTTCTTCGATGGATCCGATTTTCAATATTGGAGGTCTCGCATGGAGTACTACCTCAAGACCGATATCGGAATGTGGTTCTCCGTGAAGGAAGGCTTCACCCCTCCGAGAGATGCGGAGGGAAAAGAGTTGGAGTCCTCACATTGGTCGGCTGAGCAAACTCGCAAAGGAGAAGCCGATGCGAAGGCGGTGGTGACCTTGCAATGTGGAATGAACAAAGACCAACTGATCAAAGTTGGTCCCTTTACAAGCGCAAAGGATTTGTGGAACAAGCTCATCGAGCTTCACGAGAGCACCCGGGACTCGAGAATAGCCAAGAGGGACTTGTTCCTCAATCAACTACAAAACCTCTCCATGAAGGAGAGTGAAATGGTAAGCGAACTTCATAGTAGATTCAAGAGGTATTGAATGGTCTCCACTCCATTGACGAAAAGGTCGAGAACCGCGACCTTGTGAGGTATGTGTTAAAAGCTTTTCCAAGGAATGCCTTGTGGTCATCCATGGTAGATGCCTACAAGGTTTCCAAGGACTTATCAATTGTAAAGTTGAATGATTTATTTTGTGAAATGGAGCTTCACGAAATGGCTAACAAAGGCCCCAAGGAGAAGTGGATTGCTCTTGTGGCAGGGGAAAAGACCAAGAAGAAGGAGAAGAAGAAGGAGATGGAAGTCTCTTCATCTTCATCCGAGTCCGAGTCCGAGGAGGATAGCAGCGGATCTTCATCCTCCGAGATGACCAACTTTGTTAGAAGAATGATGAGGAAGAGTCGGCGCTTCAAGGGTAAAGATAACCCTAGTGAAGTTAAAATTGATAAGTCCAATGTTACTTGTTATGAGTTTAGCAAGAAAGGGCACTTCAAGAAAGATTGCCCAAAGTTAAAGAAGAAAGAGGAGAAATCAAAGAAGAAGAAGAAGGCCTTGAAGGCCACATGGGATGAATCATCCTCTAGCTCATCTGAAGAAGAGAAGGAAGAGAATATTAGGATCGTTTGTGTCCGCTAGAGGGGGGTGAACAATGAATCTCGGATCTTTCTTGTACCTGCGTTGTTAGTTGCACAGCGGAAACAATAATAAAACGAACAAACAACGCTAATAAAGATTATTTACTTGGTATCCACCCCGGCCGAGTGACTAATCCAAGAATCCGTCGGTGGATCACTCCCCGGATAACCTCCGGCTTGCTCTCGTCGCTCCTTGTGGGTGGAGAAACCTCACCACAACACTTTGAGAACCTCTGAGCACAAAGACTACTGTTTGGCCCTTAACCAAGACCAAACTCGTCAAGAAACTCAGCCACAACGAAGTCTTCTCTAAATAGGACTCGGGGCTAATTTCTCGCTACCAGTCGACTGCCCCTAGGGCAGTCGACTGGTGCCAGCCAAATTCAACCGTTGACACCCCCAACGTTCGAATTTACCAGCTCACCAGCCACCTACCAGTTGACTGCCCCCAGGGCAGTCGACTGGTCCCAGGCCAGAACCCTTCTGTGAGTTTTATCAGTCGACTGCCCTACTCACTCACCTAGGATTTGTCTTCCCGAGTACATTTCACTCGCACTCGTACCCTCACGACTCGACTGACTCCTCCATAGCAGCCTCGACTGTTGCCTTCGCGCCCTCTTCATCTTCGGCTCCCGTCCCTTGGATGCACGCAAACCTCCAGCTTGCCTCCATGCCTTCCTTCACGCATGCCTCAAAGTCCATGCCCATCAGCTCATCGTCCCTGCTCTCCAAGGTCCCTCGGGTGCACACAAGCCTCCAGCTTGACTCTATGCCACCCTTCACAATACCGAGGCCATCCAGTCAAGTCCATATGTGTAACCTGTACAACCTGCACACTCAACATACACATATGAGATAACAAGGGTAACCCTAACTTAAACCCTTTGCCCAAACATCAAAACACTTGGTCACTCCGGACCACAGATTGCCTCAACAATCTCTCCATTTTTGATGTTTGGCAATACGTTTAAGTTAGGGAAAGCAAAATATAAGTCAATAGCAAAAATAATGCATATGCAATGCAAAAGATGGATCCTATCCCAAGGCATCCCACACCTAACCCTCCAAGTTAGGATTTTCCACACCTAACCCACCAAGTTAGGACTTTTCACCAAAATGGGTTTTTTAAAGTTTATCCCAAGCTCCCCCTACATTGGACTTACAAAGGCTTTTTAAGAACCTCTCCAAGGTTACCCTTACGCCAAGGGTGGAGCAATCATGCTCCCCCTTAATCTCAACTCCCACTAAACCTAGGGTTTCTAGCAAAGGTAAGTTTGGTTTCCCAACTTAAACTTAAACTTCTCCCCCTTTGCCATACATAAAAAAAACCCCAATAATATCCTAATTATTGGTTCTTTTAATCCCCAATGATCATAAACAATGTGTAATAGCCCCCCATACACTTGTTTTGCATCATTTGGACCCCTAACCTACTGCTGATACAAAAATTGGCCTTGACCAGTCGATTGCCCCCCTGTCAGTCGACTGATACTCTGAAAGTCTAAAATTTCAGCATTTCTGACGAAATTCAGAAATGCGCCAAAAATTCCACAAATCTCCAAAAATTCCCAAATTTTGTAGAAAGGTTTGTGGTACCCATATCTACATGGGAAAAATACATTCCTAAATGTATCTATCACCATTCCTAAGTTTGACATAAAACCCAAAAACTAGCAAAAAGGTTCACTCAAACCTTAACCAAAAGTCCTAGTTTTGGTTTCCTCTTGATGTCTTTACCCATGCCAACCCACAATGCATCCCTAGCATTGATTTACATGGCAATTACACACCAAAAAAACTAATTTTCATGCAATATGACCCCAATGTCATATTTCCAAGCATGAAACTTAAAAACACCGTGCCAAAACCCAAGAATTGAGACTCAAGTCTGTCTTCAATTCCTTTGGTACACTCCATGGTCCAACTAGACCTCAAGGAGGAACCCTCCAACGATCCATTCACCATATATCCCAAAGGCTCCTAGAGCTCCCCCTTGAGCTCTTAGCCCTAGCCACCTCCCTAGGTGACTCAACTATCACTAGGCCACATCGGTGTTCCACCAGTGACTCTTGGCCTACAAACTCAACCCTCTTAACCTTAGACACCTTGTCTTTGGTTAAGTCATTTCTTTTTTCCTTTAAATGGCACCCTTTTTCCATTTTTGGACTCCCCCTTCTTGCCATAATCATATGCTACCCTAGCATATTTCTTTCCCTTGGCATGGGAGTTCTTAGGCCGGTATCCCAACCCCGATCTATCATTGGTGCGGTTTAACCCACCCAACTCCATATCTAAACCCTTAGATCCAATAGTGAATCTCTCTAGGGTTTTCCCTAATTTATCAAGCCTTGCCCTCAAGGCTTGATTTTCCCTTTCTAGACCTTTAACCTTAGAGTCCATATGTCCACCTTGGACATTCCTAGGACAGCCCATTTTCCTAGGCACATTCCTTTCCTTTTTGGTATTAGCGCCATGATCCTTAGGTCTAGAGGTCTTGGGCTCATGATGCATGTTCTTCCTAAGGTTATGATCTACCTTGTTAACCCTAGTCCTATCATTATATCTGAAACCATGATTATGCACAAGTAGGCAATTTTCATGTATTCTAGCATGCATGGGTGGGTAATTAACATGATTCTTCAAATGCAAGGAAGAACTTGAAATTGAATTACATTTTACCCTAGGGTTAGGAATTACCTCCCTTACCCTTAAAGATCCCCCTTGATGTGATCTTCTTCTCTTCTTTCTTTCTTCTTTCTCCCATCTCCTCAAGTGCTCCATTTTCTTGAACTCTTTACTCCTTGGGCACTTAGTGTGGTAGTTGTTGAGGCAATCAGCCCTTGAATGATTGGAAGATCATGGTTTTGATGTGTGGGCGAATAGGTTTAAAGCTAGAGTGTTATGTTGTATTTGATTTGTGTGAATGAGTTTGTAGGACTTGGAAAATCACACTTGGTGGGCCTATCCGAGGGACGAGAGCCGAGGAAGGAGAACTCCAAGGGCAAGCCGGGAAGTGGACTTCAAAGGGCACACATGAAGGGTGGCATGGAGGCAAGCCAAGGAAAGGCTTGTGCGCGCATCCGAGGGACGATAGCCAGAGGAAGAGGACTTCAAGAGGCGAGCCAAGGGAGCAGACCTGAAGGTACACGCGAAGGAGAAGGTTTGAAGTGGCTGGAGCTGAGCTGGGAGGCAGGGCAGTCGACTGGCCCAGAGGCAGTCGACTGCCAAAACCCACAGAGAGTTCGCAGCCTCGGACCAGTCGACTGGCCTTGGGGCAGTTGACTGGTATACCCTAAAACTAGTCGTTGGCTAGCTGTTTGCTAGTCGTTGGCTAGCCGTTGGCCATCATTTACTGCTAGGCCAGTCGACTGCCGTATGGGCAGTCGACTGGTGCGAGTCTGGACAGACTACGAATCTGTCCTTTTCACCTATAAAAGGAGGCCTCATTACACGTGTTTGTACAGTTCCGTACTGTAACGATGTGCTGCCAAATTGTAGAGTGACTTTTTGCTTCCTCCATCATTTTTCTACACCTGTAAAGTGGAAGCTTTTGCTGTAATGGTTTCTCCACCTCAAGGAGACTCTTCGATAGTGAAAAGTGGTGCTCGCGGTGTGGATCCTTGGATTAGTCACCCATCTGGGTGGATACCAAAGATCAAACGATCAAAAGAAAGTGCATTCACCCCGCCCCCCCCCCCTCTACACGCCCACATCGATCCTTCAGTTGGTATCAGAGCTGGTGCGTTTTGGAAGATCTAACAAACAACCAGAACATTTGTAATGATGTTTCAAGAGGGATACTCTACCGCACGACCACCATTCTTCGACGGCAATGACTTCGCATACTGGAAAGGTAGAATGCAGTACTATCTTATGAATGATATTGAAACTTGGATAAGTGTTGCAGATGGCTTCGAGGCGCCCGTCGATGAAAGAGGAGATCCTACACCTATGAGAACATGGTCTAAAGATGTGATGAAAAGGGCGCAGTCAAATGCCAAGGCCACCACTACACTGCAGTGCGGGCTCTCGAAGGAGCAACTGAACAAGGTGGGGCCATTCAAGAGCGCCAAAGAGCTATGGGACAAGTTGATAGAACTGAACGAGGGGTCAAACGAGTCCAGAAGATCCAAGAAGGACTTGTTGGTGGCCCAACTGCAATCCCACTCCATGAAGAGTAACGAGACCGTCAGTCNTCTTTTCTTCTTCTTTGGCCTTATTCGCAGCAGGATCTTCGAGACAGTTGAAGATGACAATAGCAAGATGCATACTGGCAGCAACCCCGCAAAGCACGTAGAACCTCCCGGGCATCATCGGCGGCGGTCCACGGTTTGAAAGGGTTTTGTGGACGTCCACCGGCGGCACGACCCACAACCTCACATCTTCTTCTTTCTTCTTCGATGTGTCAATTAATTAGATGATAATGCTAATCTCTCTTCGTGGTGATAATAGCAGAGAGCGGAAATCCATTTCAAAGCGCGTGCCTCTTTCTTCGACCAGTATGTGGTTGAAGCATATCGGTTGAACAGTTCAAAATTGTGCACTGCACGCAAGCAATTGCATGAATTTATTGCAGAAAAAGAGGCTATCGAAATAAATACATTAATTTATTGCAGCCTAGACGAATTCAAGACGGTAAAAAGATGATTAAATGTTCTCAATATTTCTATCAATCTCTCCTAAAATATCATGAAAAATAATCATAAAAATATTAACACTGATGACGTTATTAGCATGGGAGAGGGTGAATAAATTAATTTTGTCATATTTTTATTCTTAGATTTTAAGAAGAAACACCGCATTAGCTATCTGTCAATCAATTTCTTAGGGATTACTTGTACTAAGTTGAGCACTACTTCTAGTGAAGGTTTAATTTCATCTGAGATATTCAATGTAAAATATATGAGAGATTTTTAAAATCAAAGAATTCAATAAAAGTAGTAGTAAAAATTTAAATATATTTTTTTTCGAGGATAGAATTTGTAATTAATGATAAAATATTATTGTATTGTTATTTGTGATTACGATATGGGAAGGCTAACGTACGGTCTAAAAAATTATAATTTTAGATGTAGCATATATGTGACACATTAAGGATTATAAAAAGTCTCATTTAGAGATTTAATCTTTGGAGTGCCTGATGGCATGAGAGAATATCAATTATATATTATTGTGCGTTAATTTGAGTCGATTAGATAACATTAATAGAAAGGAAAAGTTGAAAAATGACAACATCTAAAATAATAATGTAATAATTAGACTCTTCTAAAGATTAACTAAGGGATCTCAATTGCAATTTCCTTCCTTGAAAAGTGAGCTTAAGAATATTAAAAATTCGATGAAAAATTTCTCTATCGCTTCTAAAATTAATTGTTCAAATAATTAAATATCTTAATTATAAAAAAAATTACAACCCATTTAAAATTTTATTGGTAGTTTTCCGACGAAAATTTAGCCATCCACACCCACTAATTCACTCCTTACGGGTATTAGCAGAATATTAAAAAAATATTAAAAATGATCAAAATTGTTGTTATAATGGACAATAAAATAATTAATGCATCCAAATGTCATAGTAATTTTTATATTTCGTATAACTATTGTAATTTTAAATTTTATAGTTAATTATTTAAATTTTTTAATCCCTCATAGGCATTTAATTTTGAGGCTGGTGTTTATTTTAATTTAATTGAATATACTAACTCGACTTTACACGTATGAGTACTAATGAGGATGAACATTCCAGAGTTGACATGTGGAGCAGAGAAGATATGTATCGGGGTTTACCGAGTCTGAACGATTATATCGGACTCCCGAGACCTCCCCGAGAAGATAGACCCTTAAGGCCCTTCTGGGGGAGGAGATTTCCGAGACCACCTCGGGAAGGGTAGACTCCTGAGACCAACTCAGGATTGTATATGCCCGAGACCTCCCCGGGATGATAGGCTCCTGAGGCCCTCCCGGAGAGGAAATCTCCCGAGATCCTCTCTGGAGAGCGGAGCCCAAAAAATCATACACCCAATAGCCCGACTCCACTAACCGTTACCATTTCCTCTTCAGGAAAGGTGGTGGATAATTATTGCCCTTTATATGCGACAATTAAGGCTCAATAATCGCGGGAGACGTTGCCCAAGAGCTATCAGGTAACCGACAAGTACGAAACATGTAGGAGAACGTGGATATACATGCGACCAGGCCTACATGTATATAAAATACTCCAACCCCTCATGTAAGGGGTTAACTCACAACTCCTCCTTGATTCTTTTTCTTGCGATCATCTTGAGTGCTGACTTGAGCGTCGGAGTGGGCTCCGTCGGAAAATCTTCGGCATGTTCCCATTAACGCTCGTGTTAATCTCGCAAGGCGGGATCTCTTTTCCTTTTGTCACCGTTCCCGTGGGAAGGACTCTGGTGATTGGTCGTCCGTGTCAATTCCTTCTGGAACAAGTTTGGCGTCGTCTGTGGGAACATAAATCAAAACACCAGAAGGAGCACCGTGACGGTGGACTCAGAAGGACAACCCATCATCTTGACGAAGGAAGAATTGGATCGCCTTGTGGCCAACGTCGTCAATGGAGCGCTTGAACAACATCAGATCAAGCAAGCTGCATCACGTCGAGCGACCTCGATGCAAGGGGAGATCCCCAGAATCTTCACCTCGCACCATCACAACCGGCGATCTATCTCGCCACCGGTGGGACATGCAGCGATACCTCCAGCGCACCAGCGAGAATCTTTGGGAGACTTGGAGAAGGCAAACTCCATAGCCTCAAGTGTTCTGAGGCAGGAAGAATGACTGAGGAAGGGAGAGGAATCCAAAGCCTTCCAGAAGTCACCCTCTACTCCTTTCTCACTGGAGATCATAGAAGATCCCATGCTGAAGCAGTTTCGTGGACCTTGGATTACCGACTATGATGGGAAGACGGATCCAGAAGATCACGTCTGCAAATTTGAGAATGCGGCCCTCTTGCACCAGTACACAGATGGTGTTAAGTGCTGAGTGTTCTTGCACACTCTATCGGGAGCCGCTCAGAGATGGTTCCAGAGACTGTCGCAGTGTTCCATAAACTCTTTTCTGGAGTTTAGAACTGCGTTCCTGCACCACTTCGCCAACAATCGTCGATATTAGAAGACGACACTCAACCTATTCGCCCTCAAGCAGAAGGCGAGGAACCACTGAAGGATTATATCCGGTGGTTCAATCGGGTGGCACAGGATGTGCCTACCGCAACATCGAAGATCCTGGTCAGCGCCTTCACGCAGGGCCTCTTCGAAGGGGACTTCTTCCGATCGCTGGTGAAGAAGCCACCAACTAGCTTCGACGACTTACTATGGTGCTCCGTTAAGCACGCCAATGTAGAAGAAGTGCAGCATGCCCGCCGTAAAGAACCAGCCGGAGCTGCTGCAACAACCATGGTCCGGTCGGAGAGAAAGGAACCACCAACACTCGGTCGAGAAAAAGACTCTCGGTCGGGGAAAGAGCATTGGGCCGGTAAGAGAAGGCTCATGGAAACTGTGGATACCTAAGGGCCGGTAAAATACGGCGATTCGAAAATCTGGACCAGAAATTTTTTTGGGATTTTTCGGATTGAGTCTAGGGTTTATCGAATTAGAGAAAAAGGTTTAAGGTGAATTCTTAAACTATGAAGGGTTAAATTGCTTAATATTTAATCTTAAAGGTCTAAATTAAAAATGTATCTAAATATTTGAGGACTTGTTTGAGTTTTGGCTAAAGTTTAGGGGTTAAGAGGATAAACTATCTAATCTTAGAGAGGTGATGTGAATTACAAATAAATTGGAGGGATAGATGGCTAAAACCCTTGCCCTAAGGGTGGAATGTGAAATTGAGGAAATGTGAAGGGCCTTTTTGCAAAAGACCCCTTTTTGTTTTAAAGCCTCGGTTGAGCCCTAGAGCACGCGCAGCCACCGCAATCCTTCTTCTCACTCGTGCCCTAGCCACAGCCGCAGCGCCGACTCCTCTTCCTCCCTTCTTCGCCCGCAGCCAAGTACCCACACGCCCGATCTCTTCTCTTCCTCACGATCGACGCCACGAGCAGCCGCCATCGCCCATCTCGAGTGCCCTAACTTCGATCCACCAGCCGCCGAGTGCAGCCGCGACTTCCCTCACTGCTACTGATCTGCACCGCTACCCGCTGCAACGGGCGATCCGACTCTGTCTCAGTGTGAGCTCTTGGTGCCACCCGCCACTGACTTTCTGCCATCTAGCATTGCTCTCACGGGGTTGGAGTCAAAGGGGTTGCGCCGACATCAATCCAGGTGAGAATTTGTTTTTGTGTTGCTGAATGGAGAAACGAGCTAACAGAACTTAGTTTGTTTTCTTTGGACCTAATTTGGGGTTTCTTTTGGGATGATCGGTGGGTTGTGGGGTGATCTTTAGATTCGATGGTTGTTTGGGTGAATTGGAGACGCTGATGCATAGATCAGTAATTAGGATTTGCCAATTTGTTTAGATTTTTGATTGGATAATGGGTTTTTGGGTTGATTTCTGAATGTGTGTGTGTTGGTTTAACTTCTATCCGTGTGAGGTGTTGTTGAGTTCAATGGGCGCTTGGTAGAGGTTCCATTAGGGCGTTGCTGTGCTCTATGATACCATGTTGTGAGTTGTTTTGAGTACGAGTTTAATCAGTTGTATCATGTTGCTTGTTTAGAGTTTTTGGAGCCTTTGATCTCTTGGGATTGTATCTAGTTTTGAAGCTAATTTTGTTTGAATTGATAGTTCCTTAAACTTGCATAGGTTCTTGAATTGGTTGGCCTGTGTTGGAGGAGATTGTAGTTTTGGGATCAGAACAGTGCCATCACAAATAAGCTATTATGGTTGATTAGGTCAGTGGATAGTTCACATATGGATTGTATGGGATTTTGCTCTGTGCCTTCGTATCCCTGTCGTAGATTCGATGATAGTTGGAGATGAATTGTTTGGTTCTTTCTAATGCTGCTATGGGTGGGTTTTGTTGTTTTCAGATCTGTGTTCTTGGATCGATTTTGTACCAAATTTATCCGGTTTGGTATATTTGAGCTTAGAAGGAATTAGTAATGGATTGGTTGGATTAATAAAGTAATTGGATGGTTTTGAGTTGGGCTTTGCTTAATGTTCACCAGTTTAGATTAGTGATTGAGTTATGTTCTCCTTCTCCTATGCACGCGGTTTGAATGACTAAGGGTTTTCCCTATTGTTAGAGCCGGTTCAGATTTGGGTTTTTGGTGATTATTGATCTGTGAGATTTGAATATTATCTTTACTGTGAGTTTTGGGAAATTGTCTGATATGTTTTGATGGAGTTGGCAGGAAGATTATAAAGGGGTTAAACCTAAACCTAAACCCAATATAGCAAGGGTTAACCATTTAATTAAAGGTAATTAAATAAAATACGAGGGTTAAGATAATCCTAATGTAGTTTAGGGACTTGTTAGCTAGTTAATATTTTTTTTATAATAATGATTTAAATATGTCCTTTGATACAGGACATTGATTGGACTTCTGGACGGGAGGTTCTTATTTGATACGGACTACTTCTACTCTCTGGAGGCGGGTACCCTTTGACTTATCTTTTAGATATTGTCATATTGCTATGCATAGTTGGTTATAAATAACAGTAAGATTATACGCTAGCCTTGTTTATTATGCATGTCCTGGATACTTGTTAGTTATCCCTGGGTTATTATGCATGTCCTGGATACTTGTTAGTTATCCCTGAGTTATTATGCCTGTCCTGGATACTTGTTAGTTATCCCTGAGTTATTATGCATGTCCTGGATACTTGTTAGTTATCCCTGAGTTATTATGCATGTCCTGGATACTTGTTGTTTATCCCTGAGTTATTATGCTGTTAGTTTCATACAGTCTCAGGTATTGCCATATCTATATGTATGCTTAGATATCGGGATGTATCTCTTGTATTTGACATGAGGGATGTATGTGTGTATATCATACATCATTCTTGCATTGTTGCATGCCGGCGATCAGCGACTCCCTTGTGGTTGAGCCTAATCGTCTTCCGGTACATGACATGCACACACGGCCACTCATGGGTTAGTGGATACCGTAAATGTGTTCATTTGCCCTGTATTGCTCCGTTCGGCCACTATGAGGAGGGTGAGCGCGTGCGTGGTAGCAAGCATGGATCCCTTCTCGTACTGAGCCACGAGGAGATGAGAGCGGAGCTCCCCCATTACTTGGGGTAGGGGGGTGGTCCCCCGCCAGCATCCTGTTCACCCGGTCACTCAGGAGCAGTGATGGCAGGGTGCGTACAGTTTGTCACAGCTCTACCCACGCGGACGTCGTGGACGATATCCTGACTGGGACTAGGGGGTGACACATGTCATTGCACCATGTGCATATTTTGCATCGTGCATTGTTTGCTGCACTTGATTCTTGCACTTGTTTGACATGCATATTCTGGAGACTTGTTATTTGAGATTATATGTCTAATGATATTCCCTTGGTACTTATTATCCTCTTTTCAGGTTAGCTGGATTCTGGTATGTATCTACCTCAGTATTTCCAGTACTAATTTTTCCATATTGTTGATATGAGACTGTACTAACGTAGATACTTATTGTTATTATAACATACTATGCATATCTGCTGGGTATTCGCTGAGTTATGGACTCACCCCGTTGCCATATATGTTTTTATTTCAGGTTGAGATACTTGGAGTCGCCAGAAGAGCCCAACAGCCAGTCCCTACCCATCGCGACGACATAGTTTCGTTTTGTACTTAGTAGTGTCTATTTTTATATTTACTTATTGGACTTGTATATGTCTTGGGAGTGTTGTCGTGTGCCCTAAGGGGTTTTTGTATTGGTTGTTTCGTCGTAAGTCGGACCGGTCCGCAGTCAGGTATGATTTACTTAGTTGTCTTGTGTTTTTATATTGTGTCTATCTATATTTTGAGGCCTGAGGCCAATTAAACTGCGTGGTCGTGTTCTGTGTATGTGTAAATTGTCCGCCGGACAGGGGAGGTGCTGTCCGATTTTATATTAGAACAGCGTCTCCTAGGTCTCGGGGCGTGACAGTGCCACCGAGGAGGTACTGCGATTTCCATGGCAGTACCACGCACTCCACTAAAGAGTGTCATGCTTTGAAGAAAAGAATGGCAGGGGAAGCAGATAACAAGCCCCGGATGCCATCAGAAGAGGAAGGAACCCGACGACCATCTTGATCACGTTTTAGGGGGAGAAGTTGGGAGGTGGCGCCTCGTCGATCCCTCTCCCCTGAGCGAGATCCTAGGAAGGGAAAGGCCCCTGTGCGAGGCCCTCCTTCGGGCCACGTAGGGGTAATCTCTGGAGGTCCTACCAGAGGGGACTCAAACCGGGCAAGGAAGGCTCTTACTCGGCGGCTGGAAAACTACGCCATCGAGATGAGCAGTAGCCAATGTCATGGCCCTACCATCTCCTTCGACCCTGAAGACCTAGAGGAAGTGGAAGCTCTTCACGAAGGCGCCCTGGTAATTCTTGCACGTATTGCAAATTATGAGGTTAAGCGTATCTTCGTGGATAGAGGTAGTTCTATGAACATCCTGTAGAAGGCGACCTTGGATCAGATACAGATCAATGAGGATGAGCTGCGCCTGGTCTCCACTCTACTCTTCGGCTTCACTGGGTATCAGGTACAACCGATAGGGCAGATCACCCTATCCTTGTCATTAGGAAGTGACACGCTCGATAGGACGAGGAGGACTCCCTTCCTGATCATCGACGCCCCCTCATCCTACGATGCAATCCTGGGGCGCCCAACACTCAGTGTATTCCAGGCCGTGGTCTCGGTCTACTACCAGAAGATCAAGTTCCCGGTTGGCAATCAGGTGGTCGAGGTCAAGGGAGATTAGTTAGCGTCTCGGCGATGCTACAGCGGGGAAGTCAGTTCTAAATCTCACAAGAACCCGAAGCCTCATGAAGCTCTACAAATCGACCTGGTCAACCCCCAGGAAGTGTAAGGACCCAAGGATGAAAGGAGGGAGGTGGAGAGCGAAGAAGTCCAGATCCACCCTCAACAGAAGGGGGGGGGGGGTACGAGGATTGCTGCCGACCTCACTCCGGAGCTGAGAAGCCGTTTGCTCGACTGTTTGCAGAGGCATCGGGACGTGTTTTCCTGGGCTACAGAGGACATCAAAGGTGTCCCCCCAACCTTGGCCATGCATCATTTGCATGTGACCCCCGGGGCTTGGCCGGTGAAGCAGAGACGAAGGCACTTCGCGCCTGAGCAGGACAAGACTATTAGGGAGGAGGTCGCCAAGTTGCTGAAGGCTGGTCACATAAGAGAAGTTTAATTTTCAACTTGGTTGGCTAATATAGTGCTTGTCCCTAAGCCTGGGGGTAAATGATGGGTGTGTATTGACTTTCGAGATCTAAATAAAGCATGTCCTAAAGACCGCTACCCTCTGCCTCGTATAGATAGACTAGTATATTCCATCTCTAGTTGTTAGTTCATTTTCATGTTGGACGCCTACCAGGGGTATCAACAAGTTCCTCTCGCGCCTGAGGATCAAGAAAAGGTCAGCTTCGTGATGGCAGATGACACATATTACTATAATGTTATACCTTCCGGGTTGCGCAAAGCTGGGGCAACTTACCAGCGTATGATGGACAAGGTCTTCAGGCATCAGATCGGGAGAAATATTGAAGTCTATGTAGATCACATTCTGGTCAAGACTGACAAGGGGAAGGATATGATAGCCGACCTCGAAGAGACCTTCGCCACCCTGAGGGCCAATCAGCTGAAGTTGAACCCAATCAAGTGTATATTCGGAGTAAAGAGTGGTCGATTCCTAGGCTACATGGTGACAGAGAGGGGGATCGAAGCCAATTCAGATAAGGTAAGGCCATCCTTGATATGCCCTCTCCTTGCAACTTCAAGGAGGTATAGTGGCTGAACGACAGGATAACCGCTTTATCCAGGTTCATCTCCAAGTCTGCAGACAGGATCCTGCCCTTTTTCAAGATTCTGAGAAAGACAGTCAAGTTCGACTGGGACGACCAATGTGAGAAGGCGTTTGCAGAGCTGAAGGCTTACTTGGCCGAGCTCCCCGTCCTCTACAAGCTAGAGGAAGGGGAGACATTATTCGTCTACCTGTCTGCGACCGAGCAAGCGGTGGGCTCTGCACTTATCCGAGAAGAAGGCACTGTGCAGTACCCGATCAACTTCTTCGGACACTTCTTGAAGGACGCAGAGACATGCAACACCATGATAGAGAAGTTGACCTACGCCTTGGTCTTAATGGCACGAAGGCTCAGGCCATATTTCTTAGCACACCCAACTATGGTTCTCACCAACAGCCTGCTGGGACGAGTTCTCACCAATTCAGAAGCCTCGGGCCGACTAATCAAATGAACGGTAGAGCTGAGTGAGTACGAGATCGAGTACCAGCCCCGTACTACCATAAATGCACATGCCCTTTCGGATTTCATGCTTGAATCTATCCCCAAGCCCGAAGCTGAAGGAATTTAGAGGATCTATGTCGACGGGTCTTCCAACAGCAAGCATAGCGGAGTTGGAATGTAAATAGTGTTGGTGCAATCGACCCAAGTTTGATCAGGTAGATCATGAGTTTTGATGTGCGTGTCAATGTGATTAAGTTAGAGTTTAATGTTGATCTAATATGTGTATGTGAGTGTGCAGGTTTGCAGGATACACATTGACTTAGTTGAACGTCTTCGGGATCGGTGAAGGATGGCATGGGAGACAAGTCGTGGACTTGTATGCATCCGAGGGACCGTGGACAAAACGGGGATGATAAGCCTATAGAAGCGGACTTCGAGGCATACGCGAAGGATGCCATGGGGGGATGAGCCGTGGGCTTGCATACATCCGAGGGATGAGAGCCAAAGTCAAAGAGGGCTTGAAGACAATAGGTCGAGCTTGTTGGATGAAAAGTCAACTGAGTCTTGAGGATTCGAGTGCTGAGAGAACTGTACTCGGGAAGGGAAACCTTAGGTAGCAGTCGACTGATGCTTGATCAGTTGACTGAGGTAAAGCACAGAAAGATCAGTTGACTGTTACTTGGATCAGTCGACTAATGCAGTTGACTGGGCAGTCGACTGGTGTCGACCAGAATTCGAAACGTCAGGCTGTGACATTCGAATCTGGTGTTGCACCAGTCGACTAGTAACGGTCAGAACAGTATCAAGCGCTATTTAAGATGACTCGTTTTTGGCTGTTCTTGCTTGGCGAAACAAGCTTGGTCAAAGCCTGTTAGTAGCCTAAACATGCTCAGAGGTTGTCAAGGTATTGTAGTGAGGTTTCTCCACTCACATGGAGCGACAAGAGCTAGCCGGAGGTGTTCCGGGGAATCATCCATTGAAGGATCGGGACCGTCCACCTTACGGACAGCCGTGGAGTAGGAGTTTCATCTCCAAATCACGTAAAAGTTGTGTTAGCATTGTTTAAATTTGTTTTTGTTAGTTTTCCGCTTGCGTTTGCTAACCTTTGTAGGAAGAAAAATCGAAAATAAGCTATTCACCCCCCCTCCCCCTCTAGCTAAACGACAAGGCCCCAACAAATGGTTCCCCCCAGGGAGATACGTTGCATTTGTCTGTTCGACTCCACTTCAACGCCACTAATAATGAAGCTGAATACGAGACGATCCTAGTAGGATTGCAAGCAGCCAAGCATGTGGGAGTCGCTTGGGTCATTCTGCATTCAGACTCCCAGCTAGTGGTGCAGCAAATCAAGGGCGACTTCGAAATAAAGTACGAGCGCTTGCGGAAGTATGTAGCCATTTACGAACAGCTGAAATCCTCGTTCACAGAGGTAACTCTGCAGAAGATTTCTCGAGCAGACAATGTCAAGGTGGATGAACTAGCCAAGCTTGCTAGCTCCATCTCTGCATGGCAACTAGACGAGCCCAGTACCACCGAAGCGATTGTGGCTCAGATTAAAGAGGAAGCTGGGAGTTAATTGTCTTCTATTTAATTGTCTTCTCTTTAATAGGTTTGTTAGTCTTTGACCGTGAATCAATAATAAAAAAGTGATTGTCTTCTCTTTAATTGTCTCTCTATTCTTTCTTTTTTATATCTATGTACTCTTGTATTTCTATTTCAACAACGAGATCCTATCAGAAGTATACTATCCCTTCTAAAAGTCACAGATATGATATCTTACTTCTTTGTGTAATAAAAATTCTTGTCCCCATTGACTAAGGTACATGTACACCTTTACATAGAACTACACACATGCATCTAGCGTTTATCTTCGATTTCTCTCCCATTAGAAATTGACTTGAGCATCAAAATAGTTAAGCCGGGACATCCCGACCATCCATCTAATACTCTGCTTCCCTCCTCTCTTTTAACAACCTTGTAGGTATTGTTGATCAGAGACTCTCTCCCCTTTTGGCTCCTTCTTTAATTCTGACTTTTCTTTGAAGTCCAGCACATCAATTCAGTTAACCCAGAAACTAACTCACTGGATTGGCCAACATCTTCTATGACCCCACCTTCCTCTAGGTCACAACGACTTCGTGAACATCAACGATAGCTTACTAGTGGTCCATCCATTAATACTTTTGAGCAGGATCACATGAACCACAAGTTTAATCTCCGATTTTCTATTATCTATTAGGACTTCATAGTTATCAAGTATTTGATAATCATGACCCATTTGAATTTTATCTTTATCAACTTTTTATTAGATTTTCAATTATTAAATACCCGATCGTGATCATTTAAACTTTATTACTATTAAATATCCAATTAATCATTACATACCATCTCACTCAATTATCAAATATATTAATCTAATATTCAAATCTAACTGCAAGTAAACGGACCATTAAAGTTGCACACACGAAGCAGAGATTGTTTTTACAAGCAGAAAATATTTGTCTTACATAAATTGTTCAACTATTATCACCATATACCAACGCTAATTAGCTCTCAACCTCCTCCTCCTCCTCCTCCTCCACCACAGCCTCCACCGCCGTGCCCGCCGCCGCCATGCCCGCCGCCGCCGTGCCCGCCGTGCCCGCCGCCGCCATGCCCGCCACCGCCGCCATCAGCACACCCTCCACCGCCGCCCCCTCCGTATCTTCTTCTTCTGGCCTTATTCGCAGCAGGATCTTCGAGACAGTTGAAGACGACAATAGCCAAGATGGATACTGCTGCAGCAACCCCGCAAAGCACGTAGAACAACCCGGGCATCATCGGCGGCGGCCACGTTGAGTGGGTTTTGTGGACGTCCACCGGCGGCACGACCCACAACCTCACCATCTTCTTCTTCTTCGATGTGTCAATTAATTAGATGGATAATGCCTTATCTCTCTTCGTGTTATAAATAGCAGAGAGTTGAAATCAACAATAATTGTGATCTTTCTTCGACCAGTATGTGGTTGAAGCATAGCGTTGAACATTTCAAAATTTGTGCACTGCACGCAAGAAGAAAACAGAGTCTTCCCAGAAATAATAATCACATGAATTTGTTGCAGACGTAGCTAGCGCTAGCGCCATGTATTGATTTTATCATATTTTAATTTTTAGATTTTAAAATGATAACACCGAATGGGCTAACTGTCAGTCAATTTCGTAGGGATTACCTCAACAAAGTTGAGCACTATTTTCTGGTGAAGGTTTAATTTCATTTGAGGAAATTTTCAATGTAAAATTTGTTAGTGTGTACTTATGTGCCAAGACACTTTTATATATTTATGGATAATTATTTTAATAAATGCAAGTATTTGACGTTAATCATTTACTTTTCTGTACGTATATAATTAATGATAAAGTCTCACAGATTAATGGTTATATTATTCTGAAAAATATCCTTGATCGGATAGATATCTAGAGGGGACATAGATATCTAGATCAACGCTAAGTATGACTAAATCAAGATAGACCGGAGGGATGGATATCCAAGTTGTACTTGGGGTGCCTTGAGTCTAGAGGTACACTGGACACGACCCGCTTAACAGAACACCACATATTAAGCATCATTGGTAGTTCGTCTTAATGAACGAGTGTAACTGATCTTTTGACTTGAGACATTCATTTATTCTATGCGTGGAGTTATGTACTTTGATGCCGTTAAAAGCAATCTTTAATCGGACTGTGATTAATACGGTAATTAGGTGTATGACAAAACGTAGAGAGAATAGTGTTGAGTCAATAGAGGATTCATCGCTCTCTTGGATTTGGGAGTTAACATCCTGGCCGCTTTATAGAGATATTAATGACTCGAAATCCATGGCCATGGGAGGAATGATTATCATTCAAGATGAGTCTATTATATCTTAGAAATCAAGTAAAATAATTAATTGGTGATGATGCATACTGCACCGAATTAATTGGAATGTAGGATAAAGATGAAGAGATTGAATTACACAGTAATCGATTCATGGAGGTTTTAGTTTATAACTAATACTCTATCACGTTGGGTGGCTAAAAACTGTCGCTAGACGGTTACCTTAGTCTGTGTATGGATTTGCACTGCCTTCGTGTATAGAACCTAGAGGGTCGCACGCATAACACATAGACGCGAACAGTATCCGTAGTTGATTATTTTAGTGGATACTAAAATCAATCAATTTATTATTTCTGAATAAGAATTAATTGGATTATTAATTATTTCTGAAATATCGGAAGCGAGAACGAATCAAGATCAAATATGGATTTATTTGATGAAGAGAAGAGAGAGTGAATTTATCTCTTATTCTCTTTGGAGAATTTGAAAGGCCACAATTATTGTAGAAATAATGGAGAAGATGAAGAGTCTCTATTAATGATTATTAATGAAGAAGATGAAGAGTCTCTATTAATGATTATTAATGGAGAAGATGAAGAATCTCTATTAATGATTATTAATGGAGAATTTCAAAAGTCATAATTATGATTACTTAATAAAGAATATGAAGAGTCATGTCTCTTCATCTTCCTTGGAGGCTATATATAGCCATCCTTGGAAAAAGACCTAGGCGGCTCTAAGGTCTTCTCTGTGGTCTCTCTTGTGCGAGCTCTCTTCATCTCTCCCGGGAAGCTTTCGGCAGCCTACTTCTTCTCTAGTTGGAGATGAATCTCCAGATCTGTAGTGCATCCGAAAGAATTCTGTCGATCCAAGTGGCTAGCACCTAACGGATCATCTAGTTCGTGATCTTGTGCGCGTGGATACCGCTAGAGGAGTCACACGTGGGGCTCTCATCTGTTCGTGATATTATTCACAAATAAGCAAAGGATTACAAGGTATGTTTTCAGTTTATGCATGTTTTCGCATCATTTTGTTTAGAACTATATGTACCACGAAAAGATCCATGATTTAAGAGCAGATTTTTGCTTTATTATAAATATTCCACTGCGCTCAGAACCCAACAGTGGTATCAGAGCAAATCGTGGTTGGATCATATAATTCAAAACCTATTCTTCAAATTTTTGAAGATTAGTACTTCGAGAGATTTAGAAGAAATTTTGATTTAACATGATAGAAATATATAAATGAATTTTATCTATCAAACCGATAGAGAAATACATGTTATGATTTAGATATGAATTCCTTATGGTTGAAGTACATGATTACTTCAAGATTCATAGAGATAGATCTCGTAATGAGATTGTGTGGATGTATAAGAAGTAAATTAATAGTGAGACATTTTAATAATTGTAAAATCCCTTAAATATATTAAGTCAAGATTTATTAAAAGTCCTCAATTAATAATTGCGATGATAGTTAGAGTTTTTATATGAGTCGGTACAGCTCAGCTGTGGGCTTGTGTTAAAACATCTATAATTTATCATAATTACTAGTTGGTCGACTTAAATCGAATTTGTTGACTTATTTAGCTCAGCTAAGGTCAATTGATTTGAGGGGCAAGTGTCGAGAATATGAGGCTCGACAAAAGTATATCGTGTCAAAATTAGGAAAATTGAAGGGCTAAAAGGTAAAGTTTCCTAAACCTAGGGGCTCTTGTGGAATAATGGAAAATGGTAGGGGGTTATTAGCAAAAGGGTGTATTATTAAATCCTTTTGCTTTCTTTTTCCGCCCGATGCTCTCATTTTCCCGTACCATGTTGGAGGAAGGAAATCAAGTTGGGCCCCATATACTCAAGATGATCGGGTACAGATACACCTTCAGGTATTATCCAGCACGCTCAGGTAAGTATTTCTCCTCTTTGTTCAGAAAAATTCAAAAAGGTACCTAGTGCTCACTTTATTGATTCTGATGAATTTATTGATATACCTTGTGTAGAAATTGTTTGTGAAAATCCAATAGAGGTACCAAACATTGATTTCATTGATCGTACTGCATTACTTGATACATCTCTTGTAGATATGGATTGTGAACAAATTTTAGAGGAACCTATAATTGATGTTGTTTGTTATGATGATATTCTTGATACACATCATGGAAATGCTGATAGTGAAAAATTTTTAGAAGAGCCTGAAATTGAAGTTTTTTATTGTGAAGAATCTCTTGCTATATCTTATGCTGAAGTTGAGTGTGAAATACTTATGGAGGTACCTGAGATTGATCTTATTGACTGTGGAACATTTCTTGATACACTTTTGATGGAATTTGATTGTGAAAAATTTTTAGAAGAACCTGAAATTGAAGTTGTTTATTGTGAAGAATCTCTGGTTATTTCTTATGCTGAAATTGAATGTGAAAAACTTCTAGAGGTACCTGAGATTGATTTTATTGACTGTGGTACTTTTCTTGATATACCTCATGTAGAATATGCTTGTGAAAAATTTATTGAGGTACCAAAAATTGATTTTATTGGATGTGATGCATTTTTAGATACATTTTATGTAGAGATTGATGATATTGCATTTTTATCTTACCCTGCACGCTTGAGGGAGGTCTTACATGGTTTTGCAGGGTCCAGAAGACTACTGGAATGGGTACTCCACCTAAACAGTCTCCGACCTCCTGGAAGGTTTTCGAAAAAGAATAAAGAGGGAGGAGATGAACTTGCTTTAACTTATAACACTCCACCTCAGAAGTGGCTATTGTATTTAAATCATCTTCGGCCACCTGGACATTTTATTGTGAAGAATAAGTGTGGGGGAGTGATGCAAAATAAAATTGAGCAAATGAAGGAAATTGTTTTAGCTACTCCTACTCCTCCACTACCAAGATGGAGATTATTTCTTGATAGACTCCGACCGCCAGAAATAAAAGGGAGTTTACTTTTTCTTGCATTTTCTTTCATTGCCTTTTTCATCTTTATGCTTGCTAGAAGTAGAATTTTCTTTTGGAATAAATTCTTGCTAATAAATGCATGAGTAGAGTAGAAGGAATAAATAAATAGGCATTATAAATGCCATTTTATGTCTTTTGGCACTTTTCCTTGATTAATAGGAATAAATGTATCCCTTTAGGTTATTTTCATAGCATTTTAGAGTCTTTTGAAAACAAATTAAATTTGGTTGTTAAAACTTAGGGTTTGAGCTCATGGATGAAATCTTGGATGCTTGAGTACTACTTGGCCATGGATTCTTGATTGAGGACTTGAGATGAATTATTTTTACCTAGTGAGGGTTAGCCTTATTTTTGTGAAACATACATGTGATTGTACTCTAGAACTTGCTTAGGTTCTTTCAAAGTCATGTTTCAATATTTAGATCACTTCTATAGAGGCTAATAAATTTGTTTACCTTTCCATGTCAATTTTTGGCAAAAATCATGTTCATCCTATTTTCTTTCCTTATTTCCTATTCCTAACCATGCTTTCTAGGGACTTGTTTGTTTGGAGATGTTCTTTGATGTTATTTTGCCCGAGACGGACAAAAGATTAAGTGTGGGGGAGTGGATAGTGTGATGGAAACAATTGAAAAAAAAAAAAATTCATTTCATTGATTGAGTTGAAGCCAAAAATTGCCAATTGGAGTGGAGTTTGGTATCAAGATAAATGGGGATTCAGTTGTGAAGAGGAGGTGGATTGGATCTAAAGAAATCTCAATTAGAAGAAATGGCACACGAAAAAAAAAACAGAAAAAAAAAACAGAAAAAAAAGGAAAGAGTTTGAAAGCAATGGAGTTTGTAGCACAAAAGGGTTTGGATCAAGTAGGAATTATGGAAGCTTTAATTGGCAAAACTTTGTTTAAGTTTGAATTGAAGTTGTAAAGTTTAACTTGAAGCAGGAAATCTGTGCAGAAATCTGAACAAAGTGAAAACAAGTGAAGAAAGAAAAAATCTGTGTAAAAAAAAAATCAGAAATTTTGTGCCAAAGAGAAGAGTATGCTATGAAATTGTTTCAGCCACTCTTCTAAGGGCTGAATGGCAGTTATATATGTCTGAATCAGTGCAGGGGTTGCTGGGATTTGAAGAAGAAAAACAGTGAGAAAAAAAAAACAGTTTGTATCAATTTGAAGTTGATTGTGCCATGGATGGAACTTGAAATTTGTGAGCTGAAGTTCTCAAATGAAGTATATGAATTCTCCACTGTTATGTGAAGCTAATTGTTGTGAGAAATCAGAGATTGCAAGGTCTGAATCAATTGGTTTAAATCTGAGACAAAAACAGTTGGAAAACAGAAAAAAAAAAAACAGAATTTTGAGTTGGGTTCACTTGAGTGCTCTAAATTTTGGAGAAGTTTGGAAGCTGATCACACCATGAATTAAATAAGAAGAAGCTGTAGAAAAATCTGGAATTCAGCAGCTGAAAAGAAGCAGAAAAGAAGCAAGGAAGAAAACAGTTTGAAAAAAAACAGAAAAAAAAACAGTTTTAGGAAAGGAAGAAAGTTGGCACATTGAGTTTTGGCACCATGAATTAGTAAAGATACTCTCCTCCAAATTGAAGATTTGCTCCATTACATTATGATTTCAGTAGAGAAAAGAAAGAAAGAAAAAAATTTCAGAAAAGAAAAGATAAGAAACAAGTTGGCACACAAGAAGAAGAAGTTGGCACAAAGGAATTATGAAATTCTGTTCATAAGATTTTTGAAGGGCATTGCAAAGCATCACTTCATCACACTTTGACTACATTATATGGACTGAAAAGGGGGCGAAAATGCATCAAGAATATCCTTGAACATCCAAGTCTTCCATTTCATTCAAATTAGCTATTTACTTTGCTTTTATTCCATTTCTACCATTACCTATTTCTTTCACTTTTGGATAAACTTTTATAGATGATTGATTCTAATCTTGAATAATGGTAGAGAGTAGATAATAAGCAAGCTTATGGTAGTGAAAGAGGCATGTATGTATGAGTGAGCTCCATTTCTATCATGTATTTAGGATTTAGGAAGAGAGCCACCAAAAGTTCCCCTTGAGAGGTTTAGTGAGTGAAATTCATCTCAATGAATCATGAAGGTTGAAATTGTTAAGTTGTTGATTTAAGGACAAGATATTATCTATAGAGCTTAGATTTTTGATGATTAACAACCCTAGGTAATTTCTTTTCAATTGCTTCTACTTATGTTTGGAAGTAAACTAGGGGATACATAGTTTATACTTTTCGCGAGACGCTCAAGCCTAAGTGTGGGGGAGTTGATAAGTATCATTTTGTTGATTATTTCATATGCTTAAATCCGTATTTGACCCATATTTTACTTGTGTAATTGTGGATTTACCCTAGGTTCTAGAATTTGTATTCTTTTTGGACTTAATTGTAAATCTTGTTATATTTGGGTTGTTTTGTCACTAAATTTTTGATCTACATTTGAAGGCTTCAAATGATCAGGGACCTAGGTAATGATGGGTCAAAGTTGAGTTAAAAGTGGATTAGATCCAGGGAATTAAGCGTCAACTAATTTGGACCGTCCGATGAGAGAACGGTTAGATCTAGACCATCTGAGAATTTTGATCAATCCGAGCTGGGATTAAGGCTAATCAAGTGATCAGATCAAGATCTGAGAGTTTCAGCTAAATCAGAGACCATCTAGCCGTTGGATCATGATCGGAGTGTTCTAAACCATCCATACAAAGATCAAGGTGATCTGGATCATCCGTTGAAGATCTGGCAGATCCGAGCTACCACGAGGATGATCTTGACCTCTGATCAAGATCTGGAAAATTTGAATCAAATCGGACAACGATCCACCGTTGGATTGAAGCGGAATGAATCTCAGCCGTCCACTTCTTTAACTACTTAAACCACTTCAGATTCAGAACAGAGCTGTCGCGACCTCATTTCTCTTCCACAGTTCTTGAGCTCGTTCTTCTTCAGTTCTTCATAGTTTTCCTTGCAATTTTCTTCAGTGGAGGCGTGGCCGACTCGATCACAATCCTGAAGCAAGATCTGGATCTCTGGAGGAGAGTTTCATGGCGATTTTAGCTCGAAATTGTGCCGGATGCAGAGCTTCTTGAGGGTTTCGGCAGATCTGCATTTGAGCTCTTGGATCTCAATCGCAACCATCTCCTCGCATCTGAATCGTCTGTAGGGGTTCTAGGATGAGTTCAGATGATTCCCAAATCATCACCGCATCTTTCCACATCGAGATCTAAGCGTTCGAATTGGAATTTCCATCAAGTGTGGCAGTGTCGAGCAGATTTGACATTGGAGCTTATTTTCCATTGATTTGCGAGTTTAAGAGGTTCTTGGCTTGCCCTTGCGTGACGAACAAGGTGGTTTTGAATCAAGGATTGGTCGAGTCTTAGTTTTAATCGAATTTTTCTGTTTTCTTTAGCTGTAATTTCAGTTTCAGCAAAATAGTTTATGTTCTGTTTTGTATCTGCTGTAAGTTTCTTTTCTGAATCGTTTCGGCAGTAATTAGATTTCATACTGCAAAGTAAGTAGTTAGATAGCTTAATTAGAGATCAATTGTACTCGAATCAATTTGTTTTGTAGAAGAATCGCATCTGAATTTAGTTTCATTTCTTCAGTCCTGCTTAAACTGTAGCGTATCAGTCCCTGTTCAGTTTCTAAATGTTTGTATCAAGTTAGCTTAGCTGGGGTTTATTGAATTCACTTGAAGTTCAATTCATTACATAGTTATTGAAGTCAGTTGTTGCATTTGGTTTCAGCTCAGTTAGGGTAATTCAGTTTTCATTTATGCAAGATTCTGATTTCTGCAAATCTGTTATTGCTGCAAATTTTCGATTTCTGCAAGTTTTCAATTTCAAGCTCTGAATAGTACCGAGTCAATTCTATTCCTTGTGTGCTTATCTGAACCTTGAATTGTAGTATTCGAGTTTAGTTGTTTTGCTTGATTTCATATTCAAATCATGTTGTTTTTTTTATTTCTGCTAGTAGTCCTGAATTCCTGCACATGTATTGCTGCCTTAGATGTTTCAAAACTGATCTTCAGCTGTTGTTTGCTTTGTGCTTAAATTGTTGCAGTAATTCTACACCAACCCTTGAATTCGATCAGCCTTAGCATTAGAAAGTTCAGGGTTATTTGCATGCAACGTTTCAGTATGTACTTCATGTTCTGAAATACTGTAATTTGATTTTGTATCAAGTTCAGTTCTTAATTGATGTTACCATTTCTGATTTACTTCTTTCAATTCTACATATCATTTTCATTGGGCTTGTTTTGTGCCAAGCGAATTAGTGATTTCCATTTCTGAATTTTAGTTTATCATTTCTGCAAGTGCAAAATTTCAGCACATGAGTTTTCTTTCTTTGAATCAAGTTTGTTTCCATTCTCTATACTTTGTCTCCATTTTGTAGCTTCAATTTAACTTGCTTTAAGTTTGAAATTCTATAGTAAGAAGTTCTTGCATTAGTTTAGACCGAAAATGCCAACACTGTTTTGAACCTCTTTGCTTAGCATCTAGTTTGCATTT
>JAGFNQ010001583.1:64735-108021 GCA_024364735.1 Boesenbergia rotunda
TTAGAATTGGATAATTGTTATTTTGTTCCTTCGTTAATAAAGAACATTGTATCTATTTCATGTTTGAATGAAAAGGGTTATCATTTAACTTTTAGTAACAATTGTTGTTACATAACTTTAAATGACGTTCTTTATGGGAATGGAACTTTGTGCAATGGTATCTACACGTTAGATTTATCCGGTGACGTTTTCAATATTGAAGTTAGCAACAAACGTGCTAGAATAGATAATCGAATAGACTCCTACACGTGGCATTGTCGTCTTGGCCATATAAGTAAGAAACGCATGACCAAATTACACCGATGTGGAATTTTAAAATCATTTGAACCCGATTCATTTGATACATGCGAATCATGCTTAAAAGGCAAGATGACCAAATTACCCTTTTCCGGAAAAGGTAATCCAGTGGAGAATTGCTTGGTCTAATACATACTGATGTATGTGGACCAATGTCAACTCTTGCACAAGGAGGCTATAGCTACTTCATCACCTTTATCGATGATCACTCATGATTCGGGTATGTGTTCTTGATGAAACACAAATCTGAAACCTTTGTGAAATTCAAAGAGTTCAGAAATGAAGTAGAGAAACAGCTTGGCAAAAGTATTAAGATACTTCGATCCGATCGGGGTGGTGAATACTTAAGTCAAGAGTTTCAAGATTATCTAAGGGACAATGGGATATTGTCTTAATGGACTCCGCCGTATACACCACAGCATAATGGTGTATCTGAGAGGCGCAACTGAACCTTGATGGACATGGTTAGGTCAATGATGAATCATGCAACTCTTCCAAAATCCTTTTGGGGTTATGCACTTAAGACAGCTGTTTACTTGCTAAACAGAGTCCCGACCAAGGTAGTCTCTACTACTCCATATGAGACATGGAATAGTAAGAAACCTCACTTAACTCACCTTAAGACATGGGGTTGTCCTGCTTATGTGAAGCGGACTGTATCAGACAAATTGGATGCTAAGTCTGATAAATGTCTATTTATTGGATACCCTAAGGAAACGAAGGGTTACCAATTCTATCATCCCTTGGAACAAAAGGTGTTTGTTTCAAGGCATGCTGTATTTCTGGAAAAAGAATTTCTTTTACAAGAAAACAGTAGGAGTGGCATTGAACTTGATGAAGTTCAAGAAACTTCAATAGACATTACAGAGACACCTAGTCTAGACCCACAACCAATAACTCATAATGATGAGCTATCAGTTGAACCTAAAACTACACCACCTCTTCGTAGGTCTGATAGGACATGCAATATTCCAGAGAGATACGGATTTCTCATAAGTGAATCGAACGACGATGAACCTATCAGTTATGAAGATGTTCTGAAAAATTCAGAAAGGGTCAAATGGCTTGAAGCCATGAAGTCGGAAATGGATTCCATGTACGAAAATCAAGTATGGGACTTGGTTAACCCACCTGAAGGGATTAAGCCCATAGGGTGCAAGTGGGTTTTTAAGAAGAAAACTGACATGGAAGGTAATGTTGTTACCTTTAAGGCTAGATTAGTGGCAAAAGGATATCGTCAGAAACAAGGAATTGATTATGACGAAACCTATTCGCCAGTAGCTATGCTTAAATCCATTCGGATGCTCCTAGCCATAGCAGCTCATTATGATTATAAGATATGGCAAATGGATGTGAAAACAGCTTTTCTTAATGGAAACCTGCTTGAGGATGTATACATGATACAACCTGAAGGTTTCACATCAGTTGATAAAACCAAAGTATGCAAGCTTCGACGATCCATATATGGACTGAAGCAAGCATCCAGGAGCTGGAACATCCATTTTGATGAGACAATCAAAGAGTTTGATTTCTCACAAAATCTAGACGAACCTTGTGTGTATAAGAAGGTTAGTGGGAGTGCAGTCGTATTCCTAGTGTTATATGTCGATGACATATTACTTATAGGAAACGATATATCAGTTTTACAGACAGTTAAAATTTGGTTGTCCAAAACTTTCTCCATGAAAGACCTGGGAGAAGCAACCTATATCCTTGGGATTAGAATATATAGAGATAGATCAAAATGGTTGCTTGGTCTTTCGCAGTCTACATATATAGACCGAGTGCTAAAAAGGTTTAGCATGTCGGAATCCAAGAAAGGTTACCTTCCCATCAGGCATGGGATCAACCTTTCAAAGTCTATGTGTCCGCGCACAGAAGACGAGAGGATTTGCATGAATAAGATTCCTTATGCATCCGCGATAGGATCTATCATGTATGCTATGTTATGTACTAGGCCCAATGTATCGTATACTCAGAGCGTCACAATCAGATACCAGTCGAATCCAGGAATGGATCATTGGGCGGCTGTCAAGATGATCCTTAAGTACTTAAGAAGAACTAAGGATGTGTTCCTAATATATGGAGAAGGAGATATGGTAATACGTGGGTATACAGATGCCAGTTTCTAGACAGATAAGGATGATTCCAAATCTCAGTCTGGATACGTATTTACTTTGAATGAAGGCGCAATAAGTTGGAAGAGTTCCAAACAAGACACCGTAGCGGATTCCACCACGGAAGCGGAATATATCGCAGCTTCGGAAGCAGCAAAGGAAGCAGTCTGGATCAAGAAGTTTGTCTCCGAACATGGTGTGGTTCCAACCATTGATGAAGCAGTGCCGGTTTACTGCGACAACAATGGAGCTATTGCACAAGCAAAGGAACCAAGGTCTCATTAGCGATCCAAACACGTGCTTCGCCGCTATCATCTGATCAGAGAGATTATAAGTAGGAATGATATACAAATTGAGAAAATTCCCACTGAAAGGAATTTAGCGGATCCTTTAACTAAGGCCTTGCCTCAAAGAAAGTTTAAGGGTCATGTTAGAGCCTGTGGTATTGGATACCGTAGCGATTGGCATTAGGCCAAGTGGGAGTTTGTTAGTGATATGAGAGAAGTGTCCTAAGACAATCGCCTTATAATTGTAAACATTTATTTAAAAAATGAAAATTCACTATTTGAGTATACATATTTGTGTATTTGATTGGGATCTTAAACTCATCTACTGAATGCCCGCAATATAATTCACAGCATAAGAGAATTTGTGATGGGATCACAACTAGTGATTATCTCTACATGTGCAATTGTGAAGTATTGAAAATATCCCTAGTCGATGAATTGATAAAAACGAACACTATCAATTCTGTTGAGACTAGCATGAGTTATTCTCTAATCAGCTGATTCTCACTGGCTGGTGACATTGGGATGTCCGGAGATAAACATGGATGCTAGTTAAGGGAACTAGATGGTAGTCTATACATAGACAGGTCAGTGAAGTTCTTACCGCAGCTTAAGTGCGATGTTCCTTTGACTTGCGGTGTTCAAGTCATCTTGGTCATGGAGACTTATACTTTAACATTTTAAGCAAGCATCTCCAAAGGAGGTGTGGACCCAGGATGGTTGGGTATAAGCCGAAGTGCCCGAAGATGTTTGAACAGCCTACAAAGGATTCACCACTCCTTACGAGGAGATGTATACCCAGGCCTATCGTCGGATTGTTACTCAAAGCCTCTGGCCAGAGCATATCATGTTTAGAGTATGAGTCTCTTAAATACATGAGAGTAATTAGAAATCCGAAGGACGAGAAAGATACTACTTGGGCTAGGTGTGACATAGTCAGCCTAGTGGGGACTGACACACACAGACCATGTCCTTAACCAAGTGGGTATAAGATGGTGAAGGGAATGAGGCACGATACATTAGAGCTGCTGAAGGGTTTCAGAATAATTTCTGAGGTCAACCGTTGATCTTTCGATTAATTGGGGATCATGATGTACTACTAGGTGCCACTCATGATCGTTCTATAATTGATGAATTATAGACGACCAACATAAATCGAAAGCCTATTTAGTCACACGCACTACGAGTAATCCGAGGGATTTAAAACGAGTTGAAAATTAGATTTTCCGTTCAAGAGAAATAAGTCGAATATGAATTTATCAGAGGCGCAACGGAAGCTTAAAACGGCTAAGTCTTTTGAAGGCTTATTGGGCGAATTAAATGAGTTTAATTCACGAGGGCTTTGGCTTGGTGTGGCCGGCCAAAGAGGGTGCCCACCCTTTTTGGTTTGGCCGACCACCACAACGAGAGAAAACCAATTAATTTGGTTTAAATTATAAAATAAATCAAGCGCGATTTGTTTTATAAATTTATGGATAAATAAATTTGTTTTCATGGAAATTAAAATAAACTTTGAATGGTTTATTTTTATTTTATAAAATCAATTATGAATTGATTTTT
Organism: Boesenbergia rotunda; assembly: GCA_024364735.1. NCBI lineage: Eukaryota > Viridiplantae > Streptophyta > Magnoliopsida > Zingiberales > Zingiberaceae > Boesenbergia > Boesenbergia rotunda. The sequence continues at coordinate 68,997 of JAGFNQ010001583.1, forward strand.
CTATGATAAGAAAAATTTATATAATAAATTTATTCTTTTTATGGAAATTAAAATGAACCATGGATTGGTTTATTTTATTTTATAAAATCAATTATGAATTGATTTTCCCATGATAAAGAAAAATTTATATAATAAATTTATTCTTTTTATGGAGATTAAAATAAACTTTAAATGGTTTATTTTTATTCTATAAAATCAATTATGAATTGATTTTTCCATGATGAGAAAATTTATATAATAAATTTTATGAAAATTTATTCCATAATTAAAAAGAGAGATGTATTTGTTTTATTATAAAATTAGTTATAATAAAACATGGCATAACGGAATAATTAATAAGAAAATTTATAAGATAAATTTCTTATGAAAATTTATTCCGTTAATTCCGTTAAAGGGGAGACATGGCAAGGGAGAGGCTACTATATAAAGGAACCAAAGCTAGGCTTGAATTCCTCAATTGAGTTATCAAGAGATTAGTAGCTCCCTCTCTCTCTCTAACTCTCTCTCTCTCTCTAGGGACGGCCCCCCCTCTCTCTCTATAGGGCCGGCTCTCTCTCCTCCCCTAGGGCCAGCGCACATCCCAAGGGTGGCCGAGAGCTTCATCCGCCAAGAAGGTGCCGAAGAAGAAGAAAAGGATCGCGACTCCTTCTTTCCTTTCCCGGAATTTTGATTCCGTTACTTGGTGGTTAGTTTCCATCTTTCTCTCTTGTTTTTCTGGTTGTGCCTTTGGAGAATCTAGTAGTTCTCGTCGGAACAAAACTCGTGGCTTTGCGAAGTCATCCCGAAGAGAACTCGGCGTGGACGCGAATAGAGGCGGAGCTTCCAAGGGACGCTACGGTTGGATCTCGTCTCTTACTTTGAGTTACGCGAGGTACTTTGTAGATTAGTTTACTTTTTCACAAAATTTTAATTTATGATCATGTCCACACATCATAAGGTCGCATGCTAGATACGTGGTTAAAAATAATTTGAGAAATTATTTATGCTAATTCTTCCGCTGCATGTAAATATTTTAAAATTTACGAACCCGTATCCTTGTCAACATGCACCCGGTCCCAACATGATTACCATAGCACTCCATCACTTGTAGGGAGTAAGTATTGCTTATTGATAGTAGATGACTTTTCTAGGTTTACTTGGGTCCACTTCTTGAAACATAAGGATGATACCCTAGAAATATTTATAGGATTTAGTAAAAGGGTAGAAAACGAAAAGAACATCAAAATAAACCGAATTAGGAGTGACCATGGTGGGGAGTTCCAAAATGCTAGTTTCACACAATCTTGTGTTGAAAATGGGTACAAGCATGAGTTTTCATGCCCTAGGACTCCTCAACAAAATGGGGTAGTTGAGAGGAAAAACCGAGCCCTATAAGAAGCTTCTACGACTATGCTTAATGCATACTCTCTTTCTAGCTACTTTTGGGCCGAAGCGGTTAACTCCTCTTGATATATCCAAAATCGGGTGTTGGTACATAGGTTTTTAGGAAAAACACCCTTTGAACTTTGGAATGGAAGGGTACCCCAAGTCCACTATTTTAGGGTCTTTGGATGTAATGTTTACATCTTAAACACCAAAGACGACCTAAGAAAATTTGAGTCAAAAGCCGATGAAGGAATCTTAGTAGGGTATTCATTGACTAGTAGGGGTTATAGAGTGTACAACAAGAGGACAAAAGTGATTGAGGAGTCCTCAAATGTCAAATTTGATGAAACCACTAGTACATACCCTAGAAAGGCTTCCATTGATAAAGATATAGAAGAAATCCAACCCCTTGCCCAAAGAACCCAAGACCTAAATTTGGAGGGCAATGATCAAGGGGGAGTAAGAAGTACCCTAGAGGATGAGGAAGAAGGAGCAAATGAACCTACAACCTCTAGACCCTTGAGACATCATCATGATCACCCTATTGACCAAATAGTGGGTGATGTCACTCAAGGAGTAAGGACTAGGTCCTACTTTAGGAATCAAACTAGTCAAATAGCTTTAATCTCCCAATTAGAACCCAAGACCATTGATGAAGCATTGGGAGATGCCGATTGGGTTATGGCCATGCAAGAAGAGCTAAACCAATTTGAGAGGAGTGAAGTTTGGGAGTTAGTTCCTAGGCCCACTGATTGTACCATTGTAACCACGAGATGGGTCTTTAGGAACAAATTAGATGACCAAGGTAAAATCACTAGGAACAAGGCTAGATTGGTAGCTAGGGGGTTTAACCAAGTTGAGGGATTAGATTATGATGAGACCTACGCCTCCGTAGCTAGGTTAGAATCAATTAGAATTCTACTAGCCTATGCCGCTCACATGGGTTTTACACTCCACCAAATGGATGTGAAGTCATCATTCCTTAATGGGATCATTAAGGAGGAGGTTTATATAGAACAACCCCCCGGATTTGATGGTCCCAACTATCCGAGACACGTATTCAAATTAAGGAAAGCCTTGTATGGATTGAAACAAGCTCCCCGGGCTTGGTATGAAAGGCTTTCTTCATTTTTGGTGTCTAAGGGGTTTAGGAGAGGAACAATTGACCCTACATTGTTGCTAAAATCTAAGGATAAGGACATATTTGTTGCCCAAGTCTATGTAGATGATATCATTTTTGGGTCAACAAATAATGACTTCCTACAAGAATTCATCAAGTGTATGGAAGATGAATTTGAGATGAGTCTTGTAGGAGAGTTAACCTTTTTCATAGGCCTTCAAGTTAAGCAAACTAATGAAGGTACACATGTATTTCAAACCAAATATGCTAAGGAGATGCTAAAGAAATTTGGTTTAGAACATGCTAAGGAAGCATCTACACCCATAGGAGCTAATGTGAAAATGGATAGTGACCTTGAAGGCAAAATGGTAGACTCTAAACAATATAGGAGCATGATTGGTAGCCTCCTATACCTAACCGCTAGTGGACCCGACATACTTTTTGCGGTAGGTATGTGTGCAAGGTACCAATCTTGTGCCAAAGAGTCTCATTTGATTGTAGTCAAAAGGATCCTAAAGTATGTGAAAGGAACCCTAAATGTCGGACTTTGGTATCCTAGAACCCCAAATGTTGACCTAATTGGATACACCGACTCGGACTATGCGGGTTGCAAGTTAGATAGGAAGAGTACAAGTGGAGGGTGTCAATTCCTTGGGTCTTCTTTAGTTAGTTGGAGTAGTAGGAAACAACCATGCGTTGCCCTATCAACAACGGAAGCAGAATATGTGGCAATGGGTGGATGTGTTTCCCAACTCCTTTGGATCATGCACACCTTAGAGGACTATGAGCTACATTACACCAAGGTTAAAGTCTTGTGTGATAATGTAAGCACGATCAACCTAACTAAAAATATGGTTCACCATTCTAGAACAAAACACATTGAAGTGAAACATCACTTCATTAGAGACCATGTAGCAAGGGGAGACATAGAATTACACTATGTTGAATCAAAGTCGAACCTAGCCGACATCTTTACCAAGCCTCTTCCCGAATCGGAGTTTACATCCTTAAGAAGAGGCCTTGGAATGTGTTTTGTGGAAGTATAAAATGAACTTGGACACATTAGCTTTGAAAAAGGGTGCTTGATCCATTAGGGTGATACATTTGGCTCACTTGTGCTTGTGGCACATTGTTGAACCATTAAAAGTATCAAAATATCAAAACTAGACCAACTATGGGGGAGGCAAGTGTTTAATCAATGGACACATTGCGAAAGATCATAGTTGGACATTTTAAAACCTTGAAAACCATTTTATATTTTACATACTGTGCCATGCTTTTAAAAGTCACATATTTGCAAAATTGGTTTTAAAGGATGATACAAAATGTAGTATTTTTCAAAACTTTTGGGTTATATCAAAAGACGTGCATGTTTGAAATTTTATATGGTTTAATATTTTTCCCTGATAGAGTATAACATTTCAAACATGTATGCAAAATTTTACAACTTTTGGAATTTTCTGGAAGTTTCTGAAATTCGACAGAAAAGCTGAAATTTCAGACTGATAGCGTATCAGTCAACTGCCCTATGGGCAGTCGACTGGCACAGCTATTTTCAGCTGCTGTGAGAAAATTTAGAAATCAATAATTCTCGCATTTGATACCCTGGGGTTTGGTTGCTTGAGGCAATCATATTGATGGTGTCGAAGGGGGAGAATGGGCGGTTTAAGTTAGAATTTTGACTTAAAATGGATGATTTTAGGTCTTCTGTCTAACTTAGACCTTGAAAGGTTAAAATTTGGAGAGAAGACATAGATTAAGGGGGAGGTACCTCTTAGGTTCGGATATGTCTTACATTCTCATGATGTTGTTAAGTGGAAACTTAACTTGGAATGTGATTAGAATTGAAACTGTGGAGAGGACATAGGTTAAGGGGGAGGTTACCTCTTAGGGTTATTATGTCTTATAATGTTTCAATTGCTATCTTTTGCTATTGCTATTGCTGTTATTTATCTCTAACTTAAACATATTGCCACACATCAAAAAGGGGGAGATTGTTGAGGCAATCGGCCCTTGAATGATTGGAAGATCATGGTTTTGATGTGTGGGCGAATAGGTTTAAAGCTAGAGTGTTATGTTGTATTTGATTTGTGTGATTGAGTTTGTAGGACTTGGAAAATCACACTTGGTGGACCTATCCGAGGGACAAGAGCCGAGGAAGGAAAACTCCAAGGGCAAGCCGGGAAGTGGACTTCAAAGGGCACACGTGAAGGGTGGCATGGAGGCAAGCCAAGGGAAGGCTTGTGTGCGCATCCGAGGGACGATAGCCAGAGGAAGAGGACTTCAAGGGGCGAGCCAAGGGAGCAGACCTGAAGGCACACGCGAAGGAGAAGGTTTGAAGTGGCTGGAGCTGAGCTGGGAGGCAGGGCAGTCGACTGGCCCAGAGGCAGTCGACTACCAAAACCCACAGAGAGTTCGCAGCCTCAGACCAGTCGACTGGCCTTGGGGCAGTCGACTGGTATACCTCAAAACTAGCCGTTGGCTAGCTGTTTGCTAGCCGTTGGCCAGCATTTACTGCTGGGCCAGTCGACTGCCCTATGGGCAGTCGACTGGTGCGAGTCTGGACAGACTGCGAATCTATCCTTTTCACCTATAAAAGGAGGCCTCGTTACACGTGTCTGTACAGTTCCATACAGTAACGAAGTGCTGCCAAATTGTAGAGTGACTTTTTTCTTCCTCCATCATTTTTCTACACCTGTAAAGAGGAAGCTTTTGCTGTAAAGGTTTCTCCACCTCAAGGAGACTTTTCGATAGTGAAATGTGGTGCTCGCGGCGTGGATCCTTGGATTAGTCACCCATCTGGGTGGATACCAAAGATCAAACGATCAAAAGAAAGTGCATTCACCCCCCCCCCCCTTCTGCACGCCCACATCGATCCTTCAGTAGTGTCCTAGCTCACCACACGTAAAGCATCGGATCTTCTTCTTTTTAGCTTGAGCCTCTTCATTCCTACACCCCACGTTAGACTTGAAAGAATTTGAAATGAGTTTAGACTTTACCTCCATTTTACCTTTCGGGCACTTGTCCTTGTAGTGCCCCTTTTCGTTGCACCCAAAGCATATGATATGTTCCTTTCTCCTTGCTTTGGTGGAGGTAGAGGCTAGGTTGACTTCTTCAACCTTGGAAGAGGTGGATGCTTCCTCTTGATCCGGGATTGATGAGGGTCTCTCGTCCCCCTCAATTTTTGAAATTGATACCTCCTCTTCTTCTCTTGAGGAGGTTGATGATCTTTCACTTAATTCCTCCTCTTCACTTGAAGAAATTGACACTTCACTTGATGATGTGGATGATTCATTTCTCTCCTTTTCTTAAATCATGGAGCTCACTTCATTGGAATCTTCTATTGGCCGAGCTTGGATGGTGTTCTTATGAAAATCTTCTATTTTGATCCACAATTCATGCGCATTTTCATATGCTCCTACACCACTCAAGACATTATTAGGCAAAATATTTATTAATACATCAATTACCTTCTTGTTTGCCCTTGCTAGGTCTTGTTGTTCTTGATTCCAATATCTAGGACGAAACTTCTTTCCATGCTTGTCCATTGGAACTTCGAAGGGCTCATTTATCATCATCAACCACTCCCACTCCATACCAAACCATGTTTCCATTCTTGCCCTCCAAAAATCGAAGCCTTCATGATCGTAGGGTGGTGGAGTGTATATGTCTTCCCCAAGTTTGTCTTCCATGGATCTTCTTCCTCTAGCACGTGCTCCCTCGGTGGTTAGTCCAATCAAGAGCGGTCCTTGCTCTGATACCAACTGTTAGGATCGTTTGTGTCCGCTAGAGGGGGGTGAATAGAGAATCTCATATCTTTCTTGTACCTGCGTTGTTAGTTGCACAGCGGAAACAATAATAAAAAGAACAAACAACGCTAACAAAGATTATTTACTTGGTATCCACCCCCGCCGGGTGACTAATCCAAGAATCCGACAGTGGATCACTCCCTGGATAACCTCCGGCTTGCAATCATTGCTTCTTGTGGGTGGAGAAACCTCACCACAACACCTTGAGAACCTGTGAGCACAAAGACTACTGTTTGGGCCTTAACCAAGACCAAACTCGTCAAGAAACTCAGCCACCACGAAGCCTTCTTTAAATAGGACTCGGGGCTGATTTCTCGCTACCAGTCGACTACCCCTAGGGCAGTCGACTGGTGCAAGCCAAATTCGACCGTTGACACCCCCAACGTTTGAATTTACCAGCTCACCAACCACTTACAAGTCGACTGCCCTTGGGGCAGTCGACTGGTCCCAGGCCAAAACCCTTCTGTGAGTTTTATCAGTCGACTGCCCCAAGGGCAGTTGACTGCCCTACTCACTCACCTAGGATTTCCCTTCCCGAGTACATTTCACTCACACTCGTACCCTCACGACTCGACTGACTCCTCCACAGCAGCCACGACTGTTGCCTTCGTGCCCTCTTCAATGTGAGAATCTGAGAAATTTGAGGGCAAAAAGGCAAAACTTTCGAAATTAAGGGCATGGTTGGGCCTTCGAAAAGCTGAATGGGGTTTTCTGCAAAAAGCCACCCCCCCTTGTTAGCTTTTCGTTTTCCCTTAATCTGATGACCTAGCCGCAACATCACGCTTCGATTCCTTCTTCTCCTCTTCGCCTTTCGTCGTAGCCCGGAGAGAGAGCCCGCAACCACCCTTTCCTCTTTTCTTCATTCGCTTCATCAAGCCCTAAGTCGCAGCCATCTCAGTGCATCGACGGCTTCTTCTTCTTCGACGCTTTTCCCTCACGCGAAGCCCTAAGCGTCGTTTCCCTAACTCCCAGTTCGTCGACGCCTGCTGCCTTCAGTCTGGTCGATCGGCGGTGTCGCCCCTTCTTCTCGAGCGCCGGCTCACCTAGCCTTTTCATCGCTAATCTTCCACGATTTGTTGCAAAAGGAATCATCATCAGGTATGGGATGTGAGTTCCTACCTTAATCGCTGATTGATCTTGAGTTGTTTCCGCGATCTAGGGCTACGCGTGATTGATCCGTCTTCTTGACTGTTCTTGGCAGATTGGGAGTTGAATCTTGAGCATTTGATTTAGTTTTGGAGCTGAGGTGTTCGGCCAGCACACACGCAGAGGTAAGGTGGTTTTCGGTTGATGCTGTGTGCGTGTGTGTGTGTATTTGGTTTGTGTCATGTATGACGAGCTGATGTTGAATTGTTGAGATGTAACTGGTGTAATCGATTTGCTGAGATCGAAGGTATTCTCGGTATGGAATTGGACGGGTTCTATTCTTGTGAGATTTGTGAGTTGTTTGATCAGTTTTGTGTAGGGATTGGATTGGGCTGTTGATGATGGATCATAGCTGATTTCCTGTTCTTGATTCTCCTTTTGCTATAGTGAAATGTTTCAGACGAGAGCTTGTTGTGGTTGTGAACCCTAGGTCCAGAAGTTGGTTAATTAATAATGATAGTTAAGGGTTCGATCCCAATATTAGAAGTGTATGACTTAACTAATTCGTAGTTATATAATTAGCTAAGATGGATTTGTGTTTGATGCAGGGCATTGAGTTGATTCACGTATTGTAGATACTATTTTGGACGGGGGTTCTCGACGCCTGGACTTCTTCATATCGAGGCGGGTACCTCTTTTATGCATAGCTAGACATAGTTAGCAGTAGGGATATCTGATATCTGTATCTCTGTGCTCTTGCTTCGGTAGTTGTATTCTGTTAGCTTTACGCTTAATGTTTCTGTATGGATTGATGATGCACAGTTTACCTTATACCTTACGCTAGGATTTAGGTATTGGTGCATACCGTTTATCTGGACTACTGCATATCATGTAGATGACAGTAGGGATAGATAGTGGTTGATGCATGAGATAGCGACATGTATCATTATTGCACGTAGCATAGGGGACGACCTTTGACTCCCTGGAGGTTGAGATGGGTCGTCGTACTTGCTACTCGTCCTACCTATCCGATGATAGCAAGGGACGTTTAGAGCGTTACTTCACCCGATGGTGGGGTACGTTTATGGTCTTCGACCCTACCCATTCGGTCTCGCGTGTGCATTATCGACCGTCTGTTAGTGCAGGGAAGACCAGGTCACAGCCCTACCCATATGGTCCCGCGTGTGCATTACTGACCGAGGCGTCAGGGGTGACCCATGCTGCATCATGAGCATACTGTGCATTGATGCATATGATTGTGATTGTTGCACTTGATTGTTGCACCTGGATGACATGCATACTACCAGGTTTGGGATCGACGCAGGTAGGTATGTAGTCTCTTTACTGCTTATGGTTCAGTTATGCTTTTCTTCTTACTGCAGTTATCTTCAGTACTGTGATAGATAGATTCACGGTGACTTACTGCTATTATTTTCTTCCTATGCACATTAGACTGTATTCGCTGAGTTCTTAGGACTCACCCGGTTGGCTATGTTTTTCTCTTATCAGGATGATCGTCTGGATTGTTCAGCAGCCTGTCCCAGTTCATGTGTCTCCGAGACGATGTCCGCCTGTCTTTTCGTTAGGGTACATGTTGGTACCCATTTCTTTTTTTTTATTGTATTTCTTTTCATTTCCGCTGTTGGTATGTTATACTCTTTTGTGACGTCTATGTTACGGCAGGATAGTTGTACTTTTGTGTGCCATGGAGGCCTCGATTTCGTTTTGGTTTTTGTCGTAAGTCGTACCGGTACGTAGCTTTGTCGTCGTTTTCGTTTCTGTTAATTGCAGACGGTTGTTCCATCCCTATAGGCCGAGGTACAATCATCTGGGATGGTCGTAGAGGTTAGGTTTCCGAATTGTCCGTCTGTCAAGGGAGTGGCAGTCCGGTCGGTATCGGACGAGCGACTTCTCGGGGCGTGACAATTTTTGGTATCAGAGCGAGGTTCTCGAGATATCTTGTGGTTTTATGGGTGTTTCCCAGATTTTGTGTCGGAGTCGTTTTCTCGATAGACGTGATTGGGACATGGCGGCGACGGGATATCTCCAGACGATCATGAAGTTATGGTAAGATCTTGTTAGTAGTTATGAGAATAACGGTAATAATGATTGGGTCATATCTCTGCAGGTATGCCCCGTTGTCGTGTCGAGCTGACCCCGCCTCGGCCCCGTGGTGGCCCTCGGCGACCATCACGTTGGTTGACTCGGGAGCCTACGGGAGATGCGACTATCGGAGCAGAGGCGGAGTCTCCAGAGAGACGACCTGTGGTTGATGCTGGACGCCGTAGACAGACGTCTCCGGGCCAGAGGCTACCATCACCGAGGATCCCTTCGTCATTTCCGACAGCGGTTCCAGTCGCACCCCCGATAGTGCCTCCTGTCGCCACCCCGGTTGTTCCTTCCGTAGCACCCCCGGTGGTACCCGCTACGGTACCGTCCACAGAGCAGTCAACATCGCAGCCGATCCAACTGGTACTACAGACGCTACAGCAGTTTATTCAGACTTTGCAGCCGGTGTTAGCTCCTAATCATCCAGCACCTCTGCCGGCTCAGACAGTACCTCTGGAGGGGCAGAAATGCGGAGCGTCGGGACAGACAACGCAGTCAGTACCCCCCGCGATGTAGCAAGTCGCCTCACCCGTACCACCTGCGGTACCAGCGGCCCCTGAGGGCCGGATCATGGATAGATCATGGATTCCAGCATTGGCTGCATCCGTGAAGGGCAGGTTCACACTGTTCCACGGAGGGACCGATCCGGGCGTAGCCCAATCATGGCTTAGCACTGTGGAGGATACCTTCTCATATATGTCCTGCTCTGACTGGGAGAAGGTTGGCTTGGCGACCTACCACATGCGAGAGCAGGCCACGACATGGTGGACGGCTCAGCAGACCATCTTTGGCGAGCTGCCGATTTCATGGGATATGTTTAGAGCGGCCTTTCGACAGAAGTACCTTCCCGCAGCATACCAGATGACTCATCGGGAGCAGTTTCTGCATCTCCAGCAGGGGGATCGGACAGTATTAGAGTATGATGCGGAGTTTAACCGCTTGGCGGAATATTGCCCCCTGTTAGTCGCAGACGATGGGGAGCGGAGGATGCATTTTATTCGAGGGCTGGCCTCGAATATTCAGCTTCAGCTGTCCACTTGCGACATTTCATCGTATCGACAGGCGCTAGAGCGAGCCCTTATCATTGAGTCTACTCGACAGCGACTGTTCGGGGGCAAGAAAAAGGATAAGCAACCAGTTTCTGATGCAGCTCAGCCTCAGCCACAGCAGACCTCGCCGAAGCGAGGCAGGCAGAGTCAGCCAGGGCAGGAGATTTCTGGGGCTACATCTGGGTCTCAGAAATCCGGACATACGACGACGGACTCCTCCCAGACTTCTCAGCATGATCGGAGGACCTACGTTAGACACCGTTGCATGCAGTGTGGTTCCAGGAGGCATGATAGGTCCGAGTGTACGCTGGAGCAGGCGGTTTGCTTTCACTGTCAGTTACCCGGACATAGGAGTCGCGATTGTGCTCGAAGGGCACAAGATACAGCATCCGGAGTCGCATCACAGGGAGACCGTGCGGGTCCGGCACGAGCATAGCGTGGGGGACGGGGGTCACGGACTTCATCGCGGACTCAGCCGACCGCCCCTCCGCCCGTGCATGTGTACTATATGTTCGGGCAGGGCCCCGAGCATACTTATTCATCAGCGATCCCTCAGCACCCCGTTGTGGAACCGCAGCAACAGTCTCATACCGGACATCAGCCTGCGATGTATCTGGCTCATCAGTCTTCCAGAGTTTCTACACCACAGCCTCCATCGGTACCTGCTTTACCCCCACCGCCACCTGAGACGGGTCGAGTGTATGTACTCACCCGAGAGGAGGCTCAGAGAGCTGGCGGTTCTGTTTTCCGAGGTACCGTTTTCCTTTATGCGCATTCTGCAGAGTTGCTTATTGATACTGGTAGTACCTATTCTTTTATATCACGGCTTTTCCTGAGCAAAGTCTGTAGGTTACCGACGATTAGGGCACAGCCTTTGTCTGTGTCCCTACCTTCCGGAGAGGTATTGGAGGTCACCCAGGAGGCCAAGGGGTGTCCTCTAGATTTTGGTGATGTCATCCTTACCGTGGATCTCTCAGTATTGGATATGATCGAGTTTGACATCATCCTTGGCATGGATTGGCTGACGGCCTCCCATGCTACTGTCGATTGCCATTCGAGGGTGGTCACTTTCCGACCTCCTGGCCAACCCTCGTGGGATTTCCTTGGCATTCGGGATGATGGTATATCAGTCATCACCGCTCTTCAGGCGCAGAGGCTTCTGTCACAGGGATGCCGGGGATTTCTGATCTCGTTGATCAGTACAGATGTCAGCAGCAGCCCTCAGATCTCAGATGTTCCTGTGGTCCGAGATTTTTCTGACGTCTTCCCAGATGAGCTACCAGGGTTGCCTCCCAAAAGGCAAGTGGAGTTTTCTATTGACCTGATTCCAGGGACAGGGCCGGCATCAAAGGCTCCGTATCGGATGGCACCGAAGGAACTGGATGAGCTGAAGGTTCAGCTCTAGGAGTTATTGGACAGGGGTTTCATCCGACCCAGTGTCTCTCCATGGGGATCTCCGGTATTATTTGTGAAGAAGAAAGATGGATCTATGCGACTCTGCATCGATTATCGGCAGTTGAACGCAGTCACTATAAAGAACAAGTACCCTTTACCACGAATTGATGATCTGTTTGACCAGTTGAGAGATACATCAGTGTACTCAAAGATAGATCTGCGATCCGGTTATCATCAGCTGAGGGTCAGAGATTCTGATATCCAGAAGACAGCGTTTCGTACCCGATACGGGCATTATAAGTTTGTGGTGATGCCATTTGGGCTAACCAACGCGCCTGCAGTGTTCATGGATCTCATGAACCGGGTATTCTTGGAGTACTTGGATCGGTTCGTCATTGTATTCATCGACGACATTTTGATCTATTCTCGTTCGTCAGAGGAGCACGCTCAGCACCTTCGCATCGTCTTGGAGACGCTTCGGCGGGAGCGACTCTATGCGAAGTACAGTAAATGTGCTTTCTGGTTATCGTCCGTGGGTTTTCTCGGCCATATTGTGTCCAGCAGGGGCATTTCTGTCGACCCACAAAAGATTGAGGCTGTCACCGGTTGGGAGCAGCCTAAGTCAGTTCACGAGGTGCGCAGCTTTCTGGGCTTAGCTGGCTATTACCGACGCTTCGTCGAGGGGTTTTCTAGTATGTCGCACCACTGACACGCCTGACCAGAAAGGGCGTGAAGTTTGTCTGGATCGAGGCATGCGAGATCAGCTTTCAGGAGCTGAAGCAGCGGCTTGTATCTGCGCCAGTTCTAGTATTGCCTTCCGGAGAGGATGGCTTCACCTTGTATACCGATGCATCTCTTCTGGGACTGGGCGCAGTGCTCATGCAGCATGGACGGGTGGTCGCTTATGCTTCTCGGCAGCTCAAGGAGCATGAGAGGAACTATCCTGTTCATGACTTGGAGTTGGCTGCTATTATTTTTGCGCTGAAGATCTGGAGGCATCTTCTTTATGGGATCACCTTTGAGATCTTCACGGACCATCGGAGTCTTCAGTATCTCTTCACTCAGTGAGAGCTGAATCTTCGACAGAGGAGATGGATGGAGTTCCTGAAGGACTATGATTGCACAATTGGCTACCATCCTGGGAAAGCCAATGTGGTAGCGGACGCACTGAGTAGGAAGACCAGAGCAGTATTAGCCTGTCAGCGGGTGATTGTCACAGAGTTGATACAGAGTTTTTCAGAGTTGGGATTAGAGGAGCGGTCTCAGACAGAGAGGGGTTTGCTGGTGACTATGGTTGCACAGTCAGCTATCAGGTCCAGGATTAGCGAGGCGCAGGCCAGTGACCCGCATCTGCAGTCTCTGGGCAGTCGCATTCCCGTCGGGCAGCCGTCTGACTTTACGCGGGATGATGAGGGCATCCTGTTTTTCCGAGGGAGACTATGTGTGCTAGCGTCACATTCAGTCATGGAGGAGTTGTTACAGGAGGCTCAGCGTTCGCGGTTCGCTATACACCCAAGCGGTACTCGGATGTATCGGGATTTGAGGCGTTCCTATTGGTGGAACAACATGAAGAGGGACATTGCGAGTTTTGTTGCTAGATGTCTCATCTGCCAGCAGGTTAAGGCAGAGCACCAGAGACCTGCTGGGTCACTACAGAGGATTCCCATTCCCGAGTGGAAATGGGAACACATTACGATGGATTTTGTGGTGGGACTGCCCAGGACTAGGAGGGGTCACGATGCGATTTGGGTGATCGTTGATCGATTAACCAAATCGGCACATTTCTTAGCTATTCGAAGGACGGATTCTCTCGACAGGTTAGCGGAGTTATATTGTCGAGAGATTGTCAGATTGCATGGAGTACCCCTGAGCATTATATCGGACAGAGATCCTCGATTCACTTCCCGTTTTTGGCATAGCCTACAGAGGGCCATGGGGACAGATCTTCGGTTCAGTACAGCATTCCACCCGCAGACAGACGGTCAGTCAGAGCGTACGATTCAGACATTGGAGGACCTACTGAGATCATGTGTTCTGGATTTCGGAGGCAGCTGGGAGGATCATTTACATTTGGTAGAGTTCGCCTACAACAACGGCTATCATTCGGCGATTCAGATGGCACCATTTGAGGCGTTGTATGGTAGGTCATGTCGGACACGCACCCTCTGGGAGGAGGTTGGAGAGGCCCAGCTGCTAGGACCAGAGAGAGCTCAACAGGAGGCAGAGCTTGTACGCACTATTAGACGGAGGATGTCAGAGGCACAGGACCGCCAGAAGAGTTATGCTAATCAGAGACGGAGACCCCTGGAGTTCTCGACAGGTGACCATGTTTTTCTGCGTGTTTCACCCACGAAGGGGGTGAAGAGATTTGGACTTAGAGGTAAGCTAGCTCCGCAGTATATTGGACCTTTCCAGATTCTGGAGAGGATCGGAGCCGTAGCTTACCGTCTGGCACTTCCCCCTTCCTTGGCCGGTGTGCATGATGTGTTCCACGTCTCTATGCTGAGGAGATACGTGGCCAACCCAGCACACATTCTATCAAAGGTTCCGGGTTCGCTGCAGCCAGATGCTACCTACGAGGAGATTCCGACACGGATCCTAGAGCATGGGGAGCGTCAGTTGAGGAGTAAGACAATCCGACTGGTGAAGGTCGGATGGCTGCACCATTCTGACGCCGAGGCGACCTGGGAGCTCGAGGACACCATTCGAGCTCGCTACCCGCACTTACTTGTTTAAGGTACGTGTGAGTTTTCATTCAGTACATATATACTGCATATCGCCTGTTCAGTGGGTTTGTACTGTATGTTCTTACATGGTGCTTGTAAATCATAAATTTGGGGACCAAATTTTCATTAGTGGGGGAGAATGTGAGAATCTGAGAAATTTGAGGGCTAAAAGGCAAAACTTTCGAAATTAAGGGCATGGTTGGGATTTCGAAAAGCTGAATGGGTTTTTCTGCAAAAAGCCACCCCCTCCCTTATTAGCTTTTCGTTTTCCCCTAATCTGATGACCTAGCCGCAACATCACGCTTCGATTCCTTCTTCTCCTCTTCGCCTTTCGCCGCAGCCCGGAGAGAGAGCCCGCAACCACCCTTTCCTCTTTTCTTCATTCGCTTCATCAAGCCCTAAGTCGCAGCCATCTCAGCGCATCGACGACTTCTTCTTCTTCGAGCTTTTCCCTCACGCGAAGCCCTAAGCGTCGTTTCCCTCACTCCCAGTTCGTCGACGCCTGCTGCCTTCAGTCTGGTCGATCGGCGGTGTCGCCCCTTCTTCTTGAGCGCTGGCTCACCTAGCCTTTTCATCGCTAATCTTCCACGATTTGTTGCAAAAGGAATCATCATCAGGTATGGGATGTGAGTTCCTACCTTAATCGCCGATTGATCTTGAGTTGTTTCCGTGATCTAGGGCTACGCGTGATTGATCCGTCTTCTTGACTGTTCTTGGCAGATTGGGAGTTGAATCTTGAGCATTTGATTTAGTTTTGGAGCTGAGGTGTTCGGCCAGCACACACGCAGAGGTAAGGTGGTTTTCGGTTGATGCTGTGTGCGTGTGTGTGTGTATTTGGTTTGTGTCATGTATGACGAGCTGATGTTGAATTGTTGAGATGTAACTGGTGTAATCGATTTGCTGAGATCGAAGGTATTCTCGGTATGGAATTGGACGGGTTCTATTCTTGTGAGATTTGTGGGTTGTTTGATCAGTTTTGTGTAGGGATTGGATTGGGCTGTTGATGATGGATCATAGCTGATTTCCTGTTCTTGATTCTCCTTTTGCTATAGTGAAATGTTTCAGACGGGAGCTTGTTGTGGTTGTGAACCCTAGGTCCAGGAGTTGGTTAATTAATAATGATAGTTAAGGGTTCGATCCCAATATTAGAAGTGTATGACTTAGCTAATTCGTAGTTATATAATTAGCTAAGATGGATTTGTGTTTGATGCAGGGCATTGAGTTGATTCACGTATTGCAGATACTATTTTAGACGGGGGTTCTCGACGCCTGGACTTCTTCATATCGAGGCGGGTACCTCTTTTATGCATAGTTAGACATAGTTAGCAGTAGGGATATCTGATATCTGTATCTCTGTGTTCTTGCTTTGGTAGTTGTATTCTGTTAGCTTTACCGCTTATTGTTTCTGTATGGATTGATGATGCACAGTTTACCTTATACCTTACGCTAGGATTTAGGTATTGGTGCATACCGTTTATCTGGACTACTGCATATCATGTAGATGACAGTAGGGATAGATAGTGGTTGATGCATGAGATAGCGACATGTATCATTATTGCACGTAGCATAGGGGACGACCTTTGACTCCCAGGAGGTTGAGATGGGTCGTCGTACTTGCTACTCGTCCTACCTATCCGATGATAGCAAGGGACGTTTAGAGCGTTACTTCACCCGATGGTGGGGTACGTTTATGGTCTCCGACCCTATCCATTCGGTCTCGGGTGTGCATTATCGACCGTCTTTTCGTGCAGGGAAGACCAGGTCACAGCCCTACCCATATGGTCCCGCGTGTGCATTACTGACCGAGGCGTCAGGGGTGACCCATGCTGCATCATGAGCATACTGTGCATTGATGCATATGATTGTGATTGTTGCACTTGATTGTTGCACCTGGATGACATGCATACTACTGGGTTTGGGATCGACGCAGGTAGGTATGTAGTCTCTTTACTGCTTATGGTTCAGTTATGCTTTTCTTCTTACTGCAGTTGTCTTCAGTACTGTGATAGATAGATTGACGGTGACTTACTGCTATTATTTTCTTCCTATGCACATTAGACTGTATTCGCTGAGTTCTTAGGACTAACCCCGTTGGCTATGTTTTTCTCTTATCAGGATGATCGTCTGGATTGTTCAGCAGCCTGTCCCAGTTCATGTGTCTCCGAGACGATGTTCGCCTGTCTTTTCGTTAGGGTACATGTTGGTACCCATTTCTTTTTTTTATTGTATTTCTTTTCATTTCCGCTGTTGGTATGTTATACTCTTTTGTGACGTCTATGTTACGGCAGGATAGTTGTACTTTTGTGTGCCATGGAGGCCTCGATTTCGTTTTGGTTTTTGTCGTAAGTCGTACCGGTACGCAGCTTTGTCTTCGTTTTCATTTCTGTTAATTGCAGACGGTTGTTCCAGCCCTATAGGCCGAGGTACAATCATCTGGGATGGTCGTAGAGGTTAGGTTTCCGAATTGTCCGTCGGTCGAGGGAGTGGCAGTCCGGTCGGTATCGGACGAGCGGCTTCTCGGGGCGTGACAATTTTTGGTATCAGAGCGAGGTTCTCGAGATATCTTGTGGTCTTATGGGTGTTTCCCAGATTTTGTGTCGGAGTCGTTTTCTCGATAGACGTGATTGGGACATGGCGGCGACGGGATATCTCCAGACGATCATGAAGTTATGGTAAGATCTTGTTAGTAGTTATGAGAATAACGGTAATAATGATTGGGTCATATCTCTGCAGGTATGCCCCGTCGTCGTGCCGAGCTGACCCCGCCTCGGCCCCGTGGTGGCCCTCGGCGACCATCACGTCGGTTGACTCGGGAGCTTACGGGAGATGCGACTATCGGAGCAGAGGCGGAGTCTCCAGAGAGACGACCTGTGGTTGATGCTGGACGCCGTAGACAGACGTCTCCGGGCCAGAGGCTACCATCACCGAGGATCCCTTCGCCGTTTTTGACAGCGGTTCCAGTCGCACCCCCGATAGTGCCTCTTGTCGCCACCCCGGTTGTTCCTTCCGTAGCACCCCCGGTGGTACCCGCTACGGTACCGTCCACAGAGCAGTCAGCATCGCAGCCAATCCAACTGGTAGTACAGACGCTACAGCAGTTGATTCAGACTTTGCAGCCGGTGTTAGCTCCTACTCATCCGGCACCTCTGCCGGCTCAGACAGTACCTCTGGAGGGGTAGACATGCGGAGCGTCGGGACAGACAACGCAGTCAGTACCCCCGGCGATGCAGCCAGTCGCCTCACCTGTACCACCTGCGGTACCAGCGGCCCCTGAGGGTGGATCATGGATAGATCACGGATTCCAGCATTGGCTGCAACCGTGAAGGGCAGGTTCACACTGTTCCACGGAGGGACCGATCCGGGCGTAGCCCAATCATGGCTTAGCACTGTGGAGGATACCTTCTCATATATGTCCTGCTCCGACTGGGAGAAGGTTGGCTTGGAGACCTACCATATGCGAGAGCAGGCCACGACCTGGTGGATGGCTCAGCAGACCATCTTTGGCGAGCTGCCGATTACATGGGATATGTTTAGAGCGGCCTTTCGACAGAAGTACCTTCCCGCAGCATAACAGATGACTCATCGGGAGCAGTTTCTGCATCTCCTGCAGGGGGATCGGACAGTATTAAAGTATGATGCGGAGTTTAACCGCTTGGCGGAATATTGCCCCGCTAGAGCGAGCCCTTATCATTGAGTTTACTCGACAGCGACTGTTCGGGGACAAGAAAAAGGATAAGCAACCAGTTTCTAATACAGCTCAGCCTCAGCCACAGCAGACCTCGCGGAAGCGAGGCAGGCAGAGTCAGCCAGGGCAGGAGATTTCTGGGGCTACATCTGGGTCTCAGAAATCCAGACATACGACGACAGACTCCTCCCAGACTTCTCAGCATGATCGGAGGACCTACGTTAGACACCGTTGCATGCAGTGTGGTTCCAGGAGGCATGATAGGTCCGAGTGTACGCTGGAGCAGGCGGTTTGCTTTCACTGTCAGTTACCCGGACATAGGAGTCGCTTTTGTGCTCGAAGGGCACAAGATACAGCATCCGGAGTCGCATCACAGGGAGAGCGTGCGGGTCCGGCACGAGCACAGCGCGGGGGACGGGGGTCACGGACTTCTTCGCGGACTCAGCCGACCGCCCCTCCGCCCGTGCATGTGTACTATATGTTCGGGCAGGGCCCCGAGCATACTTATTCATCAGCGATCCCTCAGCACCCCATTGTGGAACCGCAGCAGCAGTCTCATACCGGACATCAGCCTGCGATGTATCTGGCTCATCAGTCTTCCAGAGTTTCTACACCACAGCCTCCATCGGTACCTGCTTTACCCCCACCACCACCTGAGACGGGTCGAGTGTATGCACTCACCCGAGAGGAGGCTCAGAGAGCTGGCGGTTCTGTTTTCCGAGGTACCGTTTTCCTTTATGCGCATTCTGCAGAGTTGCTTATTGATACTGGTAGTACCTATTCTTTTATATCACGGCTTTTCCTGAGCAAAGTCTGTAGGTTACTGACGATTAGGGCACAGCCTTTGTCTGTATCCCTACCTTCCGGAGAGGTATTGGAGGTCACCCAGGAGGCCAAGGGGTGTCCTCTAGATTTTGGTGATGTCATCCTTACCGTGGATCTCTCAGCCTCCAGCTTGCCTCCATGCCATCCTTCATGCGTGCCTCGAAGTCCGCACCCATCAGCTCATCGTCCCTGCTCTCCAAGGTCGCTCGGGTGCACACAAGCCTCCAGCTTGTCTCCATGCCACCCTTCACCATACCGAGGCCGTCCAGTCAAGTCCATATGTGTAACCTGTACAACCTGCACACTCAACATACACATATGAGATAACAAGGGTAAACTTAACTTAAACCCTTTGCCCAAACATCAAAATACTTGGTCACTCCGGACCACAGATTGCCTCAACAGAGAAGAGTACACGCCATGTAGCACTCATGGCCATGGAAGATCAAGAAAGCAGT
This sequence comes from Boesenbergia rotunda, assembly GCA_024364735.1. Taxonomy (NCBI): domain Eukaryota; kingdom Viridiplantae; phylum Streptophyta; class Magnoliopsida; order Zingiberales; family Zingiberaceae; genus Boesenbergia; species Boesenbergia rotunda. The sequence goes on from JAGFNQ010001583.1 coordinate 88,624, forward strand.
GATGAATCCATGGACTCATCAAATGTGGCTTCATGATCTTCGGATGATGAAGAGGTAATCTCTCCTGAATTAGATAAATGCTATAGAACCATTGCATGTTTAACCGATTTGTTGAAAAAGTCAAAAGGAAAGGTTAAATCATTGAAAGTAGAAGTAGAACAATTGAAATCATCTAGGGATGAGGATATCGATGACTTGCATGTAGAAATGTTAGAAGATGAGAACAAATCTTTGAAGAGTGAAGTTGAGAGACTCAAGAGTGTTCTTAAGAAATTCTCAACTAGCTCCAAGACTTTAGATATGATTCTAAATGCACAAAGGGCGGTTTACAACAAGGCCGGTATTGGTTACCAACCTAAAGAATCATCATTTGTTTCCTTAATGTCTAGGACTGATGTTAGACCACTTAAGACTCCTAGGGTTCAAAAGAAAATAGTCAAGGCATGGGTGCCTAAGTCATGCATTGTAGGTGCTTTAGGTCCCAAGATTTGGGTACCTAAATCCTCCATTTTTCGCATTGTGTAGGTTTTGATTGAGGGGGAGCATCTATCAACTTGGTTCGTTGATAGTGGGTGCTCCAAACATATGACCGGTGATAGATCTTTATGTAACACCCGTTTTTTTTTTCTTTTTCATAAGCGGCGTTACGTTAACATGCTTAGGGCATGTAGACATCATAAGGCAGCGGAATAACTTAACTTATACATGCCCTGTTACCATTCTTAACTTATTGACATGGTAACCTTAGCATATTAACTTTGAACTTAAGCATCATATCATGTCTCACATAATATCATATCTTAAGGATCCATAAGTCATTATTCAAACATATAAGTAAACATATAGTTTCCTGGGCCAAGTCACTACGACACACATGCGTTCTTGCCCTCCTGCTGCTTCCTTCATTGTCCCCTTGAATGATCTGCGGTATAAGGAAATAAGACTATAAGCACACAGGCTTAGTAAGACTCTTTCCTACTCACAAAACCATTCATCATTCATCATCTCATAATGAGCACATAAAACATTAACGTACTTGGTGCTCTACTTAGAACATAACATCTTACGTCACTTGTCGTATACATAACATGGCATAAACATCATGGCATAAACATAAACATCATAGACATTCTAGCATGTCATAATTCATGGCATAATTCATAAACATAGTGAACATAATTCATGGCATAAATCATAAACATCGTGAACATTCTAAGCATGGCATAATTCATGGCATAAACATAAACATCATAGACATTCTAAGCATGGCATAATTCATGGCATAAATCATAAACATAGTGAACATTCTAAGCATGGCATAATTCATGGCATAAACATAAACATCATAAACATTCTAAGCATGACATAATTCATGGCATAAACATAAACATCATAAACATTCTAAGCATGGCATAATTCATGGCATAAACATAAACATCATAGACATTCTAAGCATGGCATAATTCATGGCATAAATCATAAACATAGTGAACTTTCTTTCATGGCATAGATCATTCATTCTCATGCATACTTCTTAACATGAAACATAAGCATAAAGTCTTATCATCATAGCATAATGCATAACATGAATGGATGCATGAGTGGAATGCATATACATAAGGGATGCTTAACTTTTAAAACATACTTTTAATTGCTTAAACATAATCATCATACATCATTTGGGGTCCCCGGCTTGTACCACATACATACATCATAGCGCGCATCCCTAGCAAGTCCGAGGTCGCGAGCCCCAACCTATTAGGGTAAGGACAGCATAGTCGGTAGTCCCCGAACCGAGGCGTTCTTAAGGTGCCCATCCCTGTTGCCCAGCTCCGGTAGGGCCAGAACCGTGGACAGCTACGGTAGTCCAAAATCGGGGCATTCTTAAGGTGCCCATCCCTTGGACCCATACTTCGGTCCGGTACAAGCCCATACATAAAGTAAAATACTTTTCATGTGTCATCATTCATCATTCATTCATAGCATACTTAACATAGCATAACTTGTTACGGCTCGGCCCATCTACCGGCCCATTTACCGGTCCTCTCGACCGTCGTACCGTCAACCATCGACCGTGCCATTTAGCATATTTATGCCTTCAAGACATAAGCATCATCTTTCATTCATCATACTTGTCGTTCATCATCATTCATTCATCATACTTGTCATTCATCATACTTAACATCATAGCTGTGCCTTAAAGGCATGTACATAACTTCATTCATAAGACATGGTATACATACATCTTATTCATAAATCATGGCATACATATGTATCATTCATAAGACATGGCATGTATCATTCTTATCATGAACATAAACATAACATACTTAACATGGCATCATTTTCATTCTTAAATATGGCATCATTTTCATTCTTAAACATGGCATCATCCTCATTCTTAAACATAAACATAACATACTTAACATGACATCATTCATATCATGAACCTAACATATCATAGCATCATTTTATCGTGATCATAACCCTATCATTCTTATCATGGCATCATTCATATCCTGAATATAAACTTATCATATTTATCATGGCAATACATAAACATATACTTGAAGTTAAAGGCTCAACCCTAACCCTTGGGTCCTTGAGGTTGGCCGAAACATATGGGGTCTCTAGGGTACCCCAAAAATTCCCAAAAATTATATTAAACCTCTAGACATCATGAGAGTACATTAAACATCATGATTGGTATTTTTATCATCATTTTAGACCCCTAAACATGGCGGCCGAAACCCTAGGGTGTCCTAGGGTGCTTGCTTAGGTTCCTTCATGTTGGCCGAAACCCTAGGGTATCCAGGGTAGTCCAAAAATTCCCAAAAATTATACTTACCCTCTACACATCATAAGTGAACATTAAATAACATTATAAAGATTTTTGGCATAATTATAGACCTGTAAATCATGGTGGTCGAAACCCTTAAACTTAGGGTTCCTAGTTTTGTTTCTTTCATGTTGGCCGAAACCCTAGGGTGTCCTAGGGTACTCCAAAAATCCCCAAAAATTATACTTAACCTCTAAACATCATAAGGGAACATTAAATAACATTATCATGATTTTTGGAATAATTATAGACCTGTAAATCAGGGTGGTCGAAACCCTTAAACTTAAGGTTCTTAGTTTTGTTTCTTTCATGTTGGCCGAAACCCTAGGGTGTCCTAGGGTACTCCAAAAATCCCCAAAAATTATAATTGACCTCTACACATCATAAGGGAAAATTAAATATCATTATCATGATTTTTGGCATAATTATAGACCTGTAAACCATGGTGGCCGAGACCCTTAAACATGAGGGTCTTGGTTTTCTTTCCCTTCAACATCAAATTCGAAAACCAACCACTATATCATACTAAAAATCATAAAAATCAGAGGGAACTATTATACCACAGGTGAGGGAGTCTTACCTTGGGTTTCTTGATTTTTCAAATCTTGGAAGAGAAGAAAATGGTAAGATCTTTGGACCCTTGAACACCCTTGTCCTTGTATCCTTGGAAGAGACTTTAGATCTAGGAGATGGGACCTTGGTGGAAGTTTTTCCAAGGGGAAAACCTCTTCTTGGTGCTCGGCAAGAATGAGGGGAGGAAGGGGTTCGAATATGCAAGTAATGGGAAGAAAAGGTAACTCCCAAAACCCCCCTTTAATAGCCCATTAAGAAGGTAAATGAAGAGTCTCTCCATGACTCTTCATCTTCTTCTTAATCTTAACTTACATCCACTTCATTTCCTCATAGAAATCCCTTGCTAGGTGAGTTGGTTAAGGCTTATATGGTTTTACAAGAGGTCCAAGGTTCAATCCTTGGCTCATGCACCTTTATTTTTATTTTATTTTTATTTCATTTATTTTATTATTTTTATTCCCTAAATTCCAAAAATCCCCCATAATTATGCCAATATTCTTAAATAAAATTCTTTTATATTTATATTAATTTTACCTAATTTATATTAATTTTACCTAATTAATCCCCATTTTTGGAGCCCATTTAAAGCTCATTAGTACCTAGTTTTTCTCAATTTAAATGAGAAAACATGGATTTCTAGGCCCAATTTTACATAATTATTTCTGGGCCCCTCGGAAAATTATCTAGACATGCTCAATATTTTAAAAAAATATTAAGAGAATTTTCCGTGTCGTTACACTTTATTCACTACCCTTCAAAGCAAAAATAGAGGTAATGTTTCTTTTGGTAACAATGGTAGTCTTAAGGTTGTAGGGATAGGATACATTCAAATATCCGAATGTCTTAGGATTAAAAATGTCCTTCTAGTCAAGGGGATGACATTTAATCTCCTAAGTGTTCGTCAATTATGTGATGCGGGTTACAGAATTGATTTTCAATCAAGTTAATGTCTAGTTAGACAACATGACACATTTGACACGGTACTAGTAGGCACAAGGATAGATAACATTTATCAAGTTTCTTTTAAAAGTGCTACTAATATTTTTGTTAAGTGTTTCATGTCAAGAGAAGATGAGTCTAACCTTTGGCACCGGAGATTGGCACATGTGAACATGAAGAACATCCGGAAATTGGCCAACAAGGGACTAGTTCGTGGCTTACCAAGCATCAAGTATGAAAAGGAAAAGATTTGTGATGCATGTCAAATGGGTAAGCAAACAAAATCTGCATATAAAGGTAAAAGCGCTATAAGTACTTCTACCGCTTTGGATTTACTTCACATGGACTTGTTTGATTGTAGCACCATTATATCTTTGAATGGTAGTAGATATTATTTTGTGATCATTGATGATTTTACTAGATATACATGGACCTATTTTCTAAAATATAAGGATCAAACCATAGATGTTTTCATTTCATTTTGTAGAAGAGTTAAGAATGAAAAATCATCAACAATTAAAACAATTAGGAGTGATCATGGAGGAGAATTTCAAAATCAACGATTTTTAGAGTTTTGTCAAGAGAAAGGTTATAGACACGAGTTCTCCACTCCTAGAACACCACAACAAAATGGTGTTGTAGAGAGGAAGAACTGAGTCTTACAAGAGGTTGCACGAACCATGCTCAATGAGTACTCTTTACCGAGTTACTTATGGGTTGAAGCTGTGAACACAACTTGCTACGTGCAAAACTGAGTCCTCATTCACAGATTTTTAGGGAAGACTCCTCATGAATTTTGGTTTGGAAAACCACCTACAGTTAAACATCTTAGGGTGTTTGGTTGAAAGGTGTTTATTCTAAACACCAAGGACCATCTTGGAAAGTTCACAGCGAAAGCTGATGAAGGGATACTGGTCGGGTACTCCCTTGTCAGGAAAGCTTACCGAGTCTATAACAAGAAGTTCAGATTAGTTGAAGAGTCTTCTGATGTTGATTTTGAGGAAATTCCCAAAGCAAATGATCAATCAGAAGATGTAGAAGGAGTTCAATTCGAACTTAGGAAACTAGGTTTGGATGGAAGTCCAAGTGTTGTAGATGGTGATGAATCTGATGACGGTGAGCCTAGACAACTCATAGATCAGCCGGATCCTGAGGCTGAGCCTATGTCTAGTGACACCATCCAAGAAGCACCTCCAACACCAAGACAAACTAGGTTAGACTCTAGTCATCCCCAAGACCAAATTGTTGGAGACATCCATCAAGGGGTTAGAACTAGATCATTCTTTAGGAATGAGGCTAATGAAGTTGCCTTAATTTTCGAAATTGAACCTAGGAAAATTGACGAAGCATTAAATGATCCCGATTGGATCATTGCTATGCAAGACAAACTAGGTCAATTCGAAAGAAGTCAAGTTTAGGATTTAGTCCCTAGACTTAAGAAGACCACCATAATTGGGACCAAATGGGTCTTCAAGAACAAACTGAACTATAAGGGAGAAATCGTAAGAAATAAGGCACGCTTAGTAGCCAAGGGCTACAATCAAGTTGAAGGCCTTGATTACGATGAGACCTATGCTCCCGTGGCATGATTAGAGTCCATCCGGTTGATGCTTGCATTTTCAGCACATCGTGGTTTCAAACTTTATCAAATGGATGTCAAATCGGCCTTTCTAAATGGTTTAATAAAGAAGAGGTCTATGTCGAACAACCTCCGGGGTTTGAGAGTTCTGAATTTTCAAACCACATGTTCAAGCCCAAGAAAGCGCTCTACGGCCTTAAACAAGCACCTCGAGCTTGGTATGAAAGGTTGTCGATATTTCTAATCGAAAAATGCTATATGAGAGGACAAATAGACCCTACACTATTTCTACGGAGAGATGGTGACAATATATTTGTAGCCCAAGTATATGTCGATGACATAATTTGTGGCTCAAACAATAAGGGTTATTTGAATGAGTTTATTGGGCACATGGAGAGTGAATTTGAGATGAGTCTAGTAGGAGAATTGACTTTCTTCCTTGGACTCGAAATCAAACAAACTCGAGATGGAATCCATGTGCACCAATCAAAATACACTCAAGAGATGCTCCGAAAATTTAATATGAGTGATTCTAAAGAGGTAACCACTCCCATGGCTACAAACACAAGGTTAGACAATGATGAGAGTGGTAAACATGTTGACTTATCTCAATATCGGAGCATGATAGGTAGTTTGTTATACCTCACAGCTAGTCGACCTGATATTCATTTTGCTGTGGGTATGTGCGCTAGGTAGGCGTCAAGAGAATTTTGAGGTACCTTAAGGGCACAATTGGAGTTGGTCTTTGGTACCCCCGTACCGAGTCGTTTGACCTAATTGGCTATACTGATTCCGACTATGCTGGGTGCAAGTTGGATCGGAAGAGCACCAGTGGGGGTTGCCAATTCTTAGGATCATCACTAGTTAGTTGGTCAAGTCGGAAGCACCATTGTGTTGCTCTCTCCACGACTGAGGCAGAATATATCGCCAAAGGAGAGAGTGTATCACAATTGTTGTGGATGATTCATACGCTAGAGGACTATGGATTAACCTACAAGGGTGTACAAGTGTTGTGTGACAACATAAGCATGATAAACCTAACAAAGAATCCAGTCCATTATTCTAGGACCAAGCATATTGAAGTGCGTCACCACTTCATTAGGGATCATATTGCTAAAGGAGATATTGTACTCTCACATGTAGAGTCAAAATCGGACCTAGCGAACATTTTCACTAAACCACTCCCCGAGAATGAATTTAGTTTCTTACGAAGTGAATTGGGAATGTGTCGCGCTTCATAGGTTAGAAAAGTATTCAAAACCCTTTATGATCATTTCAAAATTGTTAAGGGACGACAATTGGGCAACTTGGGGACATCTCACACAAACCATAAGGTTTAACAAAATATTTTTGTTTGCTAAAAATGGGGTGAGATGCTAGGATCAACCTAATTACTCAAAATGTCAATGCATCCCTTGAGAAATTAGGTTGACAAGATAATAATTATTAAGTTGACCAACTATGGGGAAAACCAATGCATAACATGTGTATTTGGCTCCATAATCATACTTGGGCATTCCAATCAAGCAAACTTGATTGGAGACTTTATTTTGATACAAACTTATTTTAAATGGATGAATGTCTTGGTTGATTTTGCCTTCACTTGATTGGATGTTTATGTTCTAAATGGAGAGGTGTTTGAATCCATAAGGACTTTTGATCCTTATTAAGGGATCAATTATAGTTGAGGGAACACCTCCAAGATCGATAGATTTTCATCTGATCTTATCAGAAATCGAAGAGAAGTCTGAAATTAGGGTTTCTAAATCGTATCAGAAAAATTCCTGATACCTGATCAGTCACCAGACCGATCAGGAGGTGTCTTGATCGGTCACTGGACCGATCAAGAGTAGGACTGATCAGTCCAAATGATCGATCAAGCCGAATTGCGATAACCCACTGCAATCCCTCTATGTTGGCCTGGATCGGTCCACTGACCGATCTAGCCCCCTGTGGTGATCGGTCCACCGACAGATCAGAAGGGTCACAGATTACCTCACAAACTCACTGTCCGCTCCCTGATCGATCGGCAGATCGATCAGGGGCTTGCCTGATCGGTCACCCAACCGATCAGGACCAAGACAGACCGATCAGGGTGGAGCCTGATCGTTCTAGGCGTTCCCAGATCGAACGGTGATCCGTTCGATCACAATAAATTTTGGTTGGTGATCGGTCCACCAACCTATTTAATCACATCTTTACCTCATTCCTTCAACCCTAGCCGACTCCTTTCCTCCTCTTACTGCGCGTGGATTCTCCCTCTTCGTGTGCGTGAGCTCTCTTCCTACGAGTAGGTGCGCAAGTTCTCTGAACTCTTCTTCCTTGCCTGCGTGCGAGTTCCTTCTCTTCTGCTCCCCTGCGATTTGTGTTCTTTCGAGGAGCATACTGTGTGCAGTCTCCACCTGTGAGTTATCTGCCTGCGATCTGGTTTAGCTGAGTCGCTGAGTTGCTTTTGCACAGTCTGTTCTTCCAAAGCAAATCGATCACCGACATGGCACTGAAGTGAGCTTTTTGCTTTCAATTTTAACATGATGATTACTCCATAAATCATGTTCTTTTTCTAACCATAATGTTTCATTTTGTGATTCTTGTGACCTTGCCATGACCCGTAACCTTATCCTCGTGATCATTTATTTTGTGCCACTGATTTTTGTTAGTGATATGAGAGAAGTGTCCTATGGCAATCGCCTTATGATTGTAAATATTTATTTCAATAAATGATAATTCACTATTTGAGTATACATGTTTGTGTATTTGATTGGGATCTGAAACTCATCTACTGAATGTCCGTCATACAATTCACAGCATAAGAGAATTTGTGATGGGATCACAACTAGTGATTATCTCTAAATGTGCAAATGTGAAGTGTTGGAAATATCCCTAGTCGATGAATTGATAAATACGGACATTATCAGTTCTGTTGAGACTAGCATGGGTTATTCTCTATTCAGCTGATTCTCACTGTCTGGTGACATTGGGATGTCCGGAGATAAACATGGATGCTAGTTAAGGGAACTAGTTCATTGGAGTGACTAGCTGTAAGACTTCATATGGGAATCTACATGTAGATATGCCAATGAAGATCATACTGCGGCTTATGTGTGATGTTCCTTTGACTTGCGGTGTTCAAGTCATCTTGGTCATAGAGACTTATACTTTGACATCTTAAGCAAGCATCTCTAAGGAGGTGTGGACCCAGGATGATCGGGTATAAGCCGAAGTGCCCGAAGATGTTTGAACAGCCTACAAAGGATTCACCACTCCTTGCGAGGAGATGTATACCCAGGCCTATCGTTGGATTGTTACTCAAAGCCTCTGGCCAGAGCATATCATGTTTAGAGTGAGAGTCTCTAAAATACATGAGAGTAATTAGAAATCCAAAGGACGAGTAAGACATTACTTGGGCTAGGTGTGACGTAGTCAGCCTAGTGGGGACTGACACCATTGACCGTGTCCTGAACCAAGTGGGTATAAGATGGTGAAGGGAATGAGGCACGATTTATTAGAGCTGCTGAAGGGTTTCAGAATAATTTCTTCTGAGGTCAAACCGTTGATCTTTCGATTAATTGGGGATCATGATGTACTACTAGGTGTCACTCATGATCGTTCTATAATTAGTTAATTATAGACGGCCAACATAAATCGAAAGCCTATTTAGTCACACGCACTACGAGTAATCCGAGGGATTTAAAACGAGTTGAAAATTGGATTTTCCGATCAAGAGAAATAAGTCGAATCTGAGTTAGTCAGAGGCGCAATGGAAGCTAAAAATGGCTAAGTCTTTTGAAGGCTTTTCGGGCGAATTAAATGAGTTTGATTCGCGGCGGTTCGGGTTGGTTTTGGCCGGCCAAAGAGGGTGCCAAAACCCCTTTGGTGGCCGGCCACAATAAGAGGAGAAAACCAATTAATTTTGGTTTAATTAAAAAGATAAATCCAGCGCGATTTATTTTATAAATTATGGATAAATAAATTTGTATAAAGAAATTTATATAAATTTATAGAAATTTATTCTTTTATGAAAGATTAAAATAATCCATGAATTGGGTTTATTTTAATTTTATAAAATCAATTATGAATTGATTTTTCCATAATAAGAATGTTTATAAATTTCTTATAAAATTTATTCTATAATTTAAAGAGAAGAGGAATTTGTTTTATTATAAATTAGTTATAATAAAACTTGGTTTAAACGGAATAATTCATAAGAATTTATAGGATAAATTTCTTATGATAATTAATTAGTTTTATTATAAAGTTAGTTATAATAAAATTCATAAGAGAATTTATAAGATAAATTTTCTTATGATAATTAATTTATTTTATTATAAATTAGTTATAATAAGACTAGGCTTAAACGGAATAAGCAATAAGAAAATTTATAAGATAAATTTCTTATAACTAATTTCGTTAATTCGGTTTAGAGGGAGACTTAGCAAATGAGTTGCTACTATATAAAGGAACCAAAGGCTAGCCCTAATTCCTAATTAAGAGATTAATTATTCTCTCCCTCTCTCTCTCTTAATCTCTCCTCTATTCCTCCTTCTCCTTCATTAGGGCCGGCGCCCTTCATTTGTTTAGGGCCGGCTCCCTCTTGGTTGCTAGGGCCGGCGCACCCTATCAACACCAAGTTGAAGTTGGCGTGATCAATCAAGAAGAAGGAGAACCCGAACAAGAAGAAGAAGAAGCGGATAGCGACTCCTCTCTTCTCGGAATTCAATTCCGTTACTTCATTGGTTAGTTTCCTAATTTCTCTCTTGTTCTTCTAGTTGTGCCTTCCGAGAATCTAGTAGTTCTCGTCAGCACAAAACTCGTGACTTTGCGAAGTCATCCCGAAGAGAACTCGGCGTGGACGCGAATAGAGGCGAAGCTTCCAAGGGACGCTACGGTTGGATCTCGTCCCTTTTCTTCGAGTTACGAAAGGTACAAAGTAAATTAGTTTACTTTTCTGCAAAGTTTTATTTTATGATTATGTCAACACACCATAAGGTTGCATGCTAGATACGAAGTTAAAATAATTTTGAAAATTATTTTATGCAAATTCTTCCGCTGCACGTAAAAATTTTGAATTTTACGAACTCGTATCCTTGTCGACATGCACCCGGTCCCAACAGTGGTATCAGAGCCGGTTAGTGTTCGACTTAATCATATAATTATTTTGTAGAAAACTTTGTCATGATCTCAATTTCAGAAAAAAATTTTCAATTATGGAAACTTTCGAATTATAATAAATTTTAGATTTAGGAATTTCAAAGTTTGGAAATCCTCATGAAATTTCGCAAACGTTTGAAATTTTCTATTTTCTGAAATTTTATAATAATTTCGAAATCTTCCCATCTTTGGAAACTTTTCAATTTTGGAAATTTTTCTATTTTAGAAATTTTCTAATTTTGGAAATATGTAAGTTTCCTTTGTACCAGAAACTTACAATTATTCTGAAAATCAATTTTCGAAATCTCGCAATTTTGGGCACTTTCTTTTAAGAAAGTCTAGACAAATTCATGGACAGTTAATTGACAATTAAATTTGAATTGGTTTTTAAATTGACAACAAAATTCTTTATTTTGGATTGAGCCTCGGGGAGCCGTCCAATTTAAAGTTAGTTGTTGTAATTTAATTTCCCAATTTTAATTGAAATTGTCATGTTTGATTGGATTGAGCCTCGGGGAGCCGTCCAATTGGATTTACAACACATTACTTTTCTTTGGGTATCTGAGCCTCGGGGAGCCACCCTTAGAAAACAATTTGTCGTAATTAATTAAATCCATGAATAAAATATGTTTAAGAGGTGATGCTCTTACATATTGTTGTCTCCAAAATTAATTAGGAAAATGGATTCCTATAGAGTTTCTTAAATGAGATTTTCATGAAAATAATATGTAGTTGAATTAAGGGATTTGTCTCTTAATTTAACAAGATTTGATTTAGCGAAATCAAAGTCTTGAACATATTATTTCCGAAATTAATTATGACAATTTAGGAAATTGTTTCCCAAAATAATTCCTTTAATAAAGTATGAAATTATAATTAGGAAATCCGGTTCCTAATTTAATTCATGAGACATGATAAATTAAGTCACATACATACTTTATTAAGGAAATCGTTAGTCATGACATAATTTTATGTCATGAATGTGCTTAAAAAGAATGAGACCCAAAACCCCTTATAAAATATTAAGGCCAACACCTTCCATTAATATGGTTAAAATCGGAGTTTTGTTTCTCGCTTGGGTTGATGGACACATCCATGCCCGACTTGAACCTCAACATGTTCAAACCATGTAATTAGTTTATGAATAATATAGTTCGAGTCAGAGGTCAATCATTAGTTTTGGTTGTTGGACACATCCAAGCCTGACTAAGCGGTTGAATGAGCTCCAACCATATTAAAACTATTTCTTGATTAATGGGTCAGCCTTAAGCTTGGAGCATCGATTTGTTATGCCACAGCAAAGGTCGATGTAAAGAGAGGTGCAGTTGGGTGTTATGTATAATGATACATACTTGTTAATGAGTTAACAACCCAATATTTTATGCAAACATTCAATTAGTTGATAGCATAATGTGATAGTTACATATATGTGATGTGTAATCGGTATAATTACCTACCTTCATAGCTAAGAAGAACTTGATAGCCACAGCCATGGTTGTTCTTATCTATGGTTGCATATCAACCTATTTGCAGATGTTCCTACGATCTCCCGAATTGATAATAAGGGTGACTCAATTCGTAAAATAAATAGGATTTAATTTATGTATGTTGATACATTCTTTAATAAATCTTCTCACATAATCTCAATTTGTATTTCTAGGTTAATCACTCGATCATGTCTTCTCTGAATTTGCGTTCCATCTTGGACACCAACAAATTAACTGGGCCTAACTTCATGGACTGGCTTCGAAACCTGAGGATAGTCCTCAAGGCAGAGAAGATTGCTTATGTCCTTGAAGATCTACTTCCCTCAAATCCTCCAGCAGATGCAACTCCAGACCAATTGGTGGCCTATCAGAAACATGTGACCGATTCTGAACTTGCAAGTTGCATCATGCTAGCCTCTATGGTACCTGAGCTGCAAAAGCAGCATGAGCATATGGATGCTTATACCATCATCTTCCATCTTAATGAGTTGTTTGAAGAGCAGGCGAGATCCGAAAGGTTCGAAGTCTCCAGACTCCTCTTCACAACTAAGATGCAAGAAGGCACTTCCGCCTCGCAGTTTGTGCTAAAGATGTTGGGGTACATTGAGCGACTGAACACACTCGGTTTTGCAATGGATCATGAACTAAGTATTGACTTAATTCTGAGTTGTTTGCCCAAAAGTTATTCGCAATTTGTGATGAACTATCGGATGAACAAGCTGGAAACTACCATTCCTGAGTTAGTCAACCTGCTGAAGTCTGTAGAGCCTTCTGTAAAGCAGGAACAAAAGGCAGTTCTGTTAGTTGGTTCCTCGAAGAAAGGCTCTAAGAGGAAGGCCAAAGAACAGAATAAGGGAAAGAAGAAAAAGGCTAAAAAGACTGAAAAGAAACCAAAAGGTGTTGGTGCAGATTGCACCCAAGTCAAACCTGTATTTTGATATTGGCAAAAGGGTTCAAAAGTTAAGGGTTATTTGTTATCTAACAATGCTACTTGAGTGTACAGGAAAAGCCCTAGCGAAGGACTGCTAGGCCCTGGCGAAGGACTGCCAGAATGGAAAAACCCTAGCGAAGGATTGCTAGGTCCTGGCGAAGGGCTGCCAGAAGACAAGCCCTAGCGAAAGACTGCTAGGCTGGCGAAGGGCTGCCAGAAGAAAAGACCTAGCGAAGGGTAGCTAGGCACCAAGCGAAGGGCAGCTTGGTAACTCAAGACCTGGCGAAGGACTGCCGGGCAAAAGTCCAACTGGAGGATCCGGCTGGCACCAGGTAAACTCTCCCGAGAGGAGTAGGTGAGGACGCGTTCTCCTTGAGGGAACATTAGGCGTCGGTTCGACCTAGGGCTCCATTTTGGAGACCAAAGTCAGAACCAAGACAGCTAAGGTTGTATAATATATTATGCTATTGTTTTATTGTGTTTTGGACTAACCCTGGATGCAGGACCGAAGGAACGAGTGTCTGCAGCTCAGAGTGCCTCAAAGGAGTGAGGCAACTGCTGACCAGGGCGCCCGAGATGTCCCGGGCGCCCCCATGGTGTTCACAACAACAATTCAACAGTACATAGCCAGGGCGCCCCCGCTGTCCCGGGCGCCCCCATTGCAAATCAACAGTGTGTTACTGCGCTACACTCACAGGGCGCCCCCGCTATCTCGGGCGCCCCCACTGACAGCTGCCGAACAGCGTTTCTGCGAAGCCAAGGAGATGAGGCTTTGACCGTTCAATCCGGGCACCCCGAGTCATCCGGGCGCCCCGGTCAAACCGGATCCCTAGGATAAGGGGATCAGACGGCGACCGAGCAGCAACCGGATCAGCTGCCACGTGGGGGGCGCCCCCGTCGACCAGGGCGCCCCCAGACCCTATATAAAGGGCCCTCGACCCCCTTCCTGAAGGAACTAATTCCTTCGACAATTCTGCGCTCTTCTGCTTCCACGACACACTCAAGAAAGCTGCCAACTCAAGCCGACGACGTCCCGCTGCTCCGGAACTTCGATCTTCACCGGACGTCGATAACAAGAGTTGTATTTAAGTTTACGAAAAGATTTTTATTATTTGTCTTGTAAACTTTTGCGAACTTATAGAATTGCCCGCAGAAAACGGTCAACGACCGTGGGCCTTGGAGTAGGAGTCGACCCAGGCTCCGAACCAAGTAAACCGGCTGTGTTTGCGTTGTTGTGTTCTCTTTTATTTCCGCTGCTCACCCGCTCTTTTTAAATCCGAACGAATTGCGACATTCACCCCCCCTCTCTCGCATTTCTCGATCCAACAAGTGGTATCAGAGCGGGGATTTCAAACTTGGTGCAACCACCAGTTTGGAATATTTTTTTCGGATTTTTTTTTATTCTTCTAATCAATTTTTTTATCTCGCACTACTAATCCAAGACCAAGTCTTGGGACATTTCTTTTGTAAATTTTTTTAGTATAAATGTCTATGCAAGAGGGATACAGCACCGCTAGACCTCCACTCTTTAGTGGAGAAGACTTTTCCTACTGGAAAAGTCGCATGGAGGTCCACCTGAAAACTCAGGTGGACATGTGGATCATTATCCAGTCCGGTCTGGAGATCCCACGAAATACAGAAGGAATTCCACAAAGCTACTGGGAGTGGGACAACACTCTCAAACGCAAAATTGAAGCTGACGCCAAAGCAACTCAGACTCTCCAATGCGGATTAACGAAAGAGGAGCTGAACCGAGTAGGCCCCTTCAACAGTGCAAAGGAGTTATGGGCTAAACTAATCGAGCTCCACGAAGGAACTTCAGACACGAGGATCAGCAAAAGGGACCTGCTACTGAACAAGCTCTTCACCATCAAAATGGCAGATAACGAGACAGCAGCCCAGCTCCACGCAAGAATTCAAGAGGTAATGAACGGTCTTCATACAATAGGTCACAAGGTTGAAAACCGTGACCTGATAAGGTACGCCCTAAACGCATTCCCTAGAACTACCTTGTGGGCATCTATGGTGGATGCATACAAGGTCTCTAGGGATCTCTCAAAAATTAAGTTAGATGAGTTATTCTCTGAACTTGAACTGCATGAACAGACTAACTGTAATTTGGTCGAGAAAAGTATAGCTTTCTTTGCAGGGAAAACAGGAAAGACGACCAAGAAACAAACTCAAGTTGAACTCGAATCTACCTCAGATTCAGAAACAGAAGATCAAGAAGAAGATCAATCTGAACTGGTACGGCTAGCTCGAAGCTACTACAAAAAGCTGAAGAACCAAACCAACACACGAAGAATAAGTCGTAGAAAGGACGGACAAGCTGAACCAGCAACTGACAAACACAAACCCAACGTAACCTGCTACGAATGCAAGAAGAAGGGCCACTACAAGACTGAGTGTCCAAGTCTAAAGGAGTCCAAAAAGACCAGGAAGAAGAAGGCACTACAAGCAACCTGGGACGAGTCTTCCTCAGAAGAAGAAGAAGAAGCACCCCAGTCCAATCTTCTAGCCCTGACCGCTTCGAGTCAAATCGAGACTGACTCAGACTCAAACCAGGACGACGGCAAGCTGACCATCTCCGACAACGGCGAAATAAGGGTAACGGGTTTTTCTAAATTACAGTTGAATTCGCTTATTTCCTATCTATCCCGAGATTTGGCGAAAGCCAAACTCCGAATCGAATCCCTCCGACAGGAAGTAAAACTCCTGAAAGAGGGAGCTGATTCTGAGTCCTTCACTGAGAAAATTCAGGAAAGAACCCCTGATCAAGTTGAAAAACTTGAATCAGAGAATTCCTCCCTGAAAACTCAAGTCAAGGACTTAAGAACAGCATTAGAACGATTCACTTCTGGTTCCAAGAATCTTGATCTGATTCTGGGAAAACAGAAGTCCGTTCTAAACCGATCCGGACTTGGCTATAGAACCAAATCTCGGCAAAGATCTTACTTTGTTGTACTGAACCAGTCAAGACCTAAGGTTCAGGCATGGGTGCCAAAACTGTGCCTGACTAAACCAACTGGTTCAAATCAATTTTGGATCCCTAAGGACAAGATTCACATCTTGCCTAACCCATACAGAGGCTTTAGTCCAGGGGGAGCCAAAATCAAAACAATTTTTATAATTAAATAATTTTTTTTTATTGATTGCTTGTTTATTTAATTTTTTTTAATTGCCATGCTTAGAATTAGGAATACTTAGATTTAAGGACTAAATTACTTGAAACTTGAAAACATAGCACTGGGAGGAGGTGAGATGATAGTACGTTGGGGAAACCAACTCTAATAAGATCAAGTCTACTTGGTCTCTTTAGACTGGTGAAACCAGCCGAAGCTACCGATCCAAGACCCAAGCTAGTTAGACCAGAAAATGACCTAAGTTAATTTGAAAATGAAATTTCATTAAAAGGCTTTGTCAAGGAAAGGGTGGATGATCCCATAAGGCTACGGCCAAAGAAGGCCTAGTGCCTCGCCAAGACCTGGAAGCCAATTTCTGAAATTCAAATTCAAATTATCTTTTGTCAAATTCAAATCTAACTCAAATTTCAAATAATTATAGATTCTAATCTGTTTTCAAAACCTCTATTTCTTAAAACTTATTTCTTTTTCAAAAATCACTTAATCTATTTTTCAAAATTTCTAAACTTATTTGTTTAAAAATCTGTTTCCAAAAGTAAATAACTTTTCAAAAATAAATTGAAATTCCTTTTCAAAACCAATTTCTACCCTCAAACCTGTCTCACAAAAACCTTAAGGTTAACGTGTTTGAAAATCCTAGATTCAGTGAGATAGGAAAATTAAGCTCAAATTAAACCACCTTGCTTGTGCCTTAATAATCATGGTCAAACTGTGGTTAACTTAGTCAAACGAAGTCAAACAGTCAATCCTGTTCAATACAGTCAAAAAGTCAAAAGGCTGCTAACTAGGGCGCCCTGACCGTCCCGGGCGCCCCCAACTGCTCAGAGTCAAAGGCTGCTGAAAGCAGTCCTTAAGGCCGCCCGTGACCTGTCGGGCGCCCCCGACAACGAACAGCTCCAGTCAAAGCAGCAAAAGCTGCATTTGACCGACTTCACATGGGCGCCCGTGACCTGTCGGGCGCCCCTATTTAGTTCTGTCCCCACGCTGATTAAAGCAGCCAAAAGGCTGCGATCAACTATCTTTGACCAGGGCGCCCGTGACCTTTCGGGCGCCCCCATCAAAACCTATCGACCACGCCTCTAAGGGTAGTCAAAAGCTGCAGACCAACAGCCTTCGACTAGGGCGCCCGTGACCTGTCGGGCGCCCCACAGAACTTTTTCACTGCCCTTGGCAGCCCGTGACCGATTGAGGCGCCCGTGACCTCCCGGGCGCCCCCCCCCCCCACCTCACTATAAAAGGGACCCGAGACTCCCTCATTTCCCACACCGAAAACACTTCCTTCTTCCCACTCTATTCATTCTTTGGGATCAAGTGAACCCTAAAGCTTCCCTTGCCTCAACCATGCCTCCAAGGTATGAAATTTACTTTGGGTACTTAATTTTTGTCATTTTTTTTTAATTGCAAATTCTAAATTCAATTATGCCTCTTCCTATAATCTAAGTTCTTATTCTCAATTTATTTACCTTCTTCTCATCTAGAAAACGCCGAGCAGTTCAGTCGAACCCCGGTAACGAGCCCAGTCCCTACCCTAGGTCGAATCCCGGTTACGAGCCCAGTCCTGACCCTAGGTTTCCGAACCTAGAACTTTGTAACAAATTCGCTCGAACCACATATGTTCCGATTAAGACAAGTTATCTTAACCGTCATTTCTTTTCCCAATCTTGTCCAGTCGCAATGTCCGCAATTAACTTCTATCAACTGGATAACCTCGTATTCTGCACACATTCAATCAACAAAACCCTATGTGCAGAATTTTACAACAACATAGTTAGGCAAGATCACTTGACTTTCGTCACTACAGTTCAAGGAATACCCTTAAGCATCACTCCTACCTTACTGAACCGATTTCTGGGACTCCGACCATCTAAGTCCATCTTTTGTTGTTATCCTCCAAGGAACCTGCCTTCGATGCCCCCTACTCTCACATTGACCTAAACACCTTATACAACTATTTCTTTGGGGAGGCAATGGACCCTGCAGGGAGGGCAGTTCCACTCCACTCGACTTCCGATTCAGGACTACGCTCTCTATAGAGTGATTGTCCGTTGCATCCTTCCTCTGTCCACTAGGGACATAGCCACGATGAGACCCTTTCACACCTTTCTCCTCTATGCTTTATCCACCATTTGGATATAGATATAGGTCTTCACCTCTTTCACTGTATCCTACATGCCTCTGGTGTGTCCACTCAGGGAAGGGTCCGCACCCCCTACTGCCCACGTCATCACCTGGGATCCTCCACCATCACGGCCGAAACATCACTGACGGCGAGATTAGCACGATGACCGACTTCGACGAGATAGGATATAGGAACTTTTCCTTAGCCGGTATAGATGTTCGGGCGCCGGGGGTTCTGACTTGGAGACGCCGACCAGCCGCACAGGACATTGCAGACGAGGAGGTCGACGTTGCCGACATAGCAGCAGAGGGAGCTCAGCCCGATACTCCGACACTCTACGAGCGAGTATCGCTCCTCGAACACAGGTTCAGTCACTCCGGAAGAATCGGAGGCATACCACTTGAGCAGTTGGAAATTAATCAGGGCTACTATACAGAGTATATGAGCGCGTTTGCAGCAGAGAGGGACGAAAGAAACACCCAGTATGAGGAGATGATGACCATGCTCAGATCCTGGCATCCAGGCTCCCCTGATCAGCCTGGTCCCTCCTCCTAGATGACTTGGATATGTACTCATTTGACTATCCCTACTGAGTAGGGTTGACTTCTGTAGACTTGTACTAGACTTTTGTTTGACTTAT
>JAGFNQ010001583.1:111868-275837 GCA_024364735.1 Boesenbergia rotunda
CGAAAAATTCTCAAACTGATGGTTACACCAATTTTGAGCTTCCCCGCTCTGATACCACTTGTTGGATCGAGAGAATACGATAGAGGGGGGTGAATATCGTAAAGCGTTTCGGATTCGAGATTAAGAGAATTAACAGCGGAATTTTAACACAAAAACCAAACGCAAACACCACGATTTACTTGGTTCGGAGTCGCGGTCGGCTCCTACTCCAAGGCCCACGGTCGTTGACCGTTTACTGCGGGCAATACTATAGTCGCGCAAATAATTACAAGAAGATGTACAGTAGTAGTGCAGAGAAAGTACAATTAAAAAATTAACTCTTCTTTACCGACGCCCGGTGTAAATCGTTCTTCGGTGCGTAGGGTCGTCGTCGGCGCTAGAATCTCGAGATAGAAGTTTTCTGGAGCAGAGCGCTTGAGTAGAAGAGCGTATTGGCGTTGGAAGCAGTGATTATTGAAGCCTTGGGGTCGAGGGGCTTTTTATAGCCTCCCGGGGCGCCCTGAACGTTGGGGGCGCCCCCCCCCCTTGTCACCCGATCCGAGCAACTCTCGGTCAGCCCTTATCCCACTCGAATAGGGCTGAGAGTTGACTGTGGGGGCGCCCGGGTTGACTCGATCCGCTGGCTTCTCGGCTGGATAAGTTTTATCCACTTCGTTAGCTTGAGCCTGGGGCGCCCTGAGCATCCGGGGCGCCCGGGAGCATGGAGGCGCCCCGCCCAGTTAGCTTCCGAAGCGTACTTTTGCTGAACTCATGTTTGGCTTGTATTTAGGGCGCCCTGGACCTCCCGGGCGCCCAACCCAGTTGCTGCCTCACTCCTTTAAAGCGTTCTGAGCTGCAGAGACTCGTTCTTTTGGTCCTGCATCCAGGGTTAGTACCAAACATAATAAAGCAAGAACGTTAGTGAATTTTACAGTCGTAGCTGTCTTGGTTCTGACTTTGGGTCTCCAAAATGGAACCCTAGGTCGAACCGATGCCTACTGTTCCCTCGACCGGGAACGCGTCCTCACCTACTCCTCTCGGGAGAATTTACCTTTTGACAACCGGCTCCTCCGGTTGGACTTTTGCCCGATGCACCTGACCAGGTCTTCGTGCCCACCTTCCGAGCAAGTCTTCGTGCCCACCTTCCGAGTAGGTCTTCGGTGCCCAGCTCCTTACCAAGGCTTCGTGCCCAGTTCTCGACCAGGACTTCGTGCCCACCTTCCGAGCAGGTCTTCGGTGCCCAGCTCCTTGCCAGGGCTTCGTGCCCAGTCCTTGACCAGGACTTCGTGCCCAGTGTACCTAGGACTTCTTTTCCTGTATTCTTAGTGAACATGTTAGATCAACATAATATCTTAACTTTTGAACCCTTTTGCCATTATCAAAACACAGGTTCGACTTGGGTGATGTCTGCACCAACAAAGAACACCGGGAGAACGAAGGCTACGAAGAAGATAGCCAGTGACACCTATATAGGGGAGTGGGGGCCAATCCTAGTCGTTAAGAGGAGGGTGGCAAGGAAAGGCAAGATCTCTTCAAAGCCCTTCGATGGGACCCGTAAGGCGACGAAGGGACGTGATAAGACGCACGCACTCTTGGCGAACAGACGTTTCGTTGCCCGAGGCAATCATAACAGAGGGTTGACGCTTTGGCGCCTGAAAAACCGCTGGGCAGGGGACACGTGTCCCGGCCAATTAATGCAGTCCTCATGCAGAAATGACAGATTGGGCAGTCGGCCTGACCAGCCGGGTGGCTAGAACAAAAAAGGCTAACTTGATCCAGACCCTTAACACGCCACAGAACCCTTGGTTCGGGTCCCGGGCGGACGCGTGGCGGTCCACGCTCCCCGGGCTTGACTCGACCAAGTGGCCAAATCCTTACGGGCAAGCTCCCACTAATCCCTTGGTTCGGGTCCCGGGTGGACACGTGGCGGTCCACGCTCCCCGGGCTCGACTCGACCAAGTGGCCAAATCCTTACAACAGGGCACGTTCTCGTAAATCCCTTAGTCCGGGGCCCGGTCGGACACGGGACAACCCCTAGACCTGACCCAGCCAAGCGGCCAGGTATTCGCACACGGGCATACTCCTACAAGGTCCTCGACTCAACCTTCGATCGGACGCATGGAGACCCACGCTCCCCGACTGATGGTCAACGGAAAAGCTCATCGCGCGTATCTGTGCGACTCATCGACGGATGAGCCTTCAAGCTTGCTTTAACCAGCTGCCCAACTCTCAGTCAGCTGGCCCGAGGGACTTACAGTCTGAAGTTGTAATGCCCAGGTGTTCAACTCGAACACTCGCAGGGTCTAGTAGCCCGAGTGTGTGCTCGCCCAAGCCGCAGACACTTAGAAGTTTCTTCACTCAAACGTCTGGACTAGCGGCTCATAAAAACTAAGTCAATTGTTCGGCCTCTCGCCCGGCTCGCTCTCGCTAGTGCTCGGATCATTAATATTTGAAAGTAAAGGTAGCTACACTCGAAAGAGATTGGGCAAAGAAGAAAAATTGCATTCAAAGGGTAAGGGTGTTGCAAAATCGGAGGCTCGTCGTCTCTACACAGAAAGAAAAAAAAAACAAGAGGCCCGACCTTCATTTAAAAGGTTGTTTGGTTATGTCGGGCAGGTCCTTTGACATATCTTGAAGTTGAAAGACTGAGGGGGGCATGTCAGAAGATATATGTCCACCTTGTCTGGGTTGCCGGAGCATGCTGATCGCTTGATGCATTAGCATAGCTCGCAACCGTTCAGAGACTTGATCGGTAAAGGCCTTAGAGTTAATGTACCCGAGCCTATGGGTTTCCAATCTATCAGGCTCCGCCTCCTTATAGGAGCGTAGCCCCTCCAGCTCTGCCCGAGCTGCATCCCAGGTCGCTCGGCGCTCCCGCAGCTCTCTCAACTCCGCCTGAGCTACATCCCAGGATGCTTGACGTCCGCGCAGCATCTCCAGCTCCTCGGCCTGAGCGTGCAGTTGGTTTTTCAGTAAACCAACCTCTTGCTCCTTAGCCGCCAATTGTATACGCAGGGGTTGGACAACCTCGCATGCCCAATAGAGCTCGGCCTAAGCCTTCAGAAGATCCGCTTGCAGCTGGTCCTTGAGCCTCCGATCACGAAGCTGCGAATGCTCAGCCTGGGCAACTCGGCGTTGCGCTTGAACCGCCGTCGTGTCGGCCGAGACAATCTGGGCTTTTGAAGTCTCCAGCTCATCCTGAGCCTGGCTCAGCAGGTCTTGAAGGTCGATCAATTCCACCCTCAAGCTGTTCAGAGGGGCGTCATCTGAAACCAGCTGGGTGTGCCGGAGTCGGGCTTCAAGATCCTCC
This sequence comes from Boesenbergia rotunda, assembly GCA_024364735.1. Classification (NCBI taxonomy): domain Eukaryota; kingdom Viridiplantae; phylum Streptophyta; class Magnoliopsida; order Zingiberales; family Zingiberaceae; genus Boesenbergia; species Boesenbergia rotunda. The sequence continues at coordinate 115,158 of JAGFNQ010001583.1, forward strand.
ACCCGTCGCTCGGCACGGTACCGAGCCTTGGCATGACTCAGCACGGACATGCACATGCTGTAGCTCTGGGCCCAAAACTGTAGGGCGCGGGGAAAGACCTGTTAATATCTCGACCGAAGAAAGCGCAGTGCAAACAACGGAGACAGCAAGCGCATACCTGTGTGGTTGTCGCCATGAAGTCGTCCGCCCAGACACTCAGGCCACCCGAGCGGCTCGCTCGCAAGCCGTCCAAAAACCGGTCCGCTACCGTGCCATACAGCCGAACATCTTGCGACCGTATGGAGGCCGTGTCGCTCGGCACCGTCATTCTCATGAGCAAGTCAGACAGCGAGGGCGACAGCATAAGCATCAGGCGTTCACTTGTAGGCTCCCCTGACCGGGTCGGGGAAGCTCCCCCTAAAGGGGCAGCAGCCGACTCCATCGGAAGCACCGGAGGGGAAGAAGACGACAGCGCAGGGGAGTCGGTCACAGGCGTCTTGCCTTTTTGCCTTTTACTCGGTCGGCTAGAAGAAGCTTCCATCGGGTCGACCGGGTCAAGTGCAGGCTCAGCACCGCGCGAGCGCCTCAGCACGAGGCTCAGAGGTTGGGCATCCTCTGAGCCAGACCAGGAAATCTCCTCGTCCTCAGACGCGGGTCCGGGAGGAATAGAGTAGGGCAACTCAGAACCCGAGAGAGCTGCCCTCTGCTCTGTCAGCAGTTCTGCGCGCACTTCCTGCTCAACCCACAGTCCCGCTGCTCACACGTCCTGCTCGTTCAGCAGCTCCAACATACGCACCTCCAGCTAGTAGGCTCCAGCCCGTAACCCCCCTCGGGGGTAGCCGGGTGCATCATAGTAGCTACCAGGCGAACAATAATCAATTGGCAGTAAAGAAACGAGGAAGGAGAAAGGGGGTTTACCAAAAGAAGCAGGCCGGCGAACCGGCGCAGGGCTAAGCCCGAACACAGACAGGATATCCTCGCACAATAGCGGCCCGCCAGGGAAGTGCTAACCGCCGATCTTCTCCAAGGCGAGTTCAAATGGAGGGAAATCTCGGGAGTCCTTATGAAGAGGAGGTGGATGAGGGAAATTTAGCAGAAAGTCGGTCGGCCAGGTCGGGTACGCAGCAGGGCGAATGAAGAAATATCGCTCCTTCCAGCCCTTGTTGGAAGTAGGAAGCTTTGAGAGGAAGGAGGTACCAGGACGGGCTTGGAAGAAGAACTCGCCCAGCTCCTGTCTTTTCGGGCAGAAGTAGTAAAAAGTGTCGGCTCGGAGGGGAATCTGATACAGTTTAAAAATGATAGTCGATCCACAGAGGAGACGGATGGCGTTGGGGGTTAATTGGGATAGGTTGAGGCGGAGGTAACGACAAACAGAGACAATGAAGGGGTGGATCGGGAAGCGTAGCCCGGCTTGCAAGTGATCCCGAGAAATGGTAATGTAATGTCGTGGAGATTTCGCGGGTTGATCGGTAGCAAAGGGCAATAAGAGGTGATGGTCGGAAGGAATATAGAAATCCGCCTTAATCGCCTCGATGTCATGGGCATCAAGGACGGACACCATGGTGACATACCAAGGAGCCGGACGGAGATATGAGGAAGCCATGCGAAGCGAGTAAAGGAAGAGAATCTAACCCGAAGAGAGATTGCCGGAAAAGAAAGACGGGATGATGCGCTTCGCCGGAACCCTAGCTGAAGACAGAGGGACAGCACACCGGTGTAAAAAGTAAAAAGGTGATGGTAAAAACTATTTGGTAAATGCCTATTTATAATACCCCGGGAGCCCTGAATGACCGCCCGATGGCAGGCCTAAGAAGAAGCGGTGGTTAGCGATAGCCGTACGATCAGGCCCAAAAGGGCCCGGGGGACCAGGTGTCCCATGCATGATCTCATCATTCGCCGAGCAGGCGACGGACGCCTCGTCGCTCGAGGCAATGGGGAAAAGATGTGTGTGATAACAATTAACTGGGGTAATTAATGCATGAGATTTGAATATGCTCGGGCATCCCAGGTAGCAGAAGGTGAAGGGCAAATGATGTGACATATCCAGCCGACCAAAATGCTTACCCATCAAAGGCCCGCTAAGGATCGCAAGAAAGGGTCGGGCTGTCCTAGCGCACCAGGCTCGCTTCAGCAGATGTTAGTCCAGTCAGTCGGACTCGACGCCTCCTTCGACTAGACTCGAGGGGGACGCTTATGATCCTAGCCTTGCCTAAGGGTGGGTCGGTTCGCCCCGCCAGACAGTCTGGCGCCACGGAAAGCCAGCAGGTGGACCAATCAAGGCCTCACCCAGGGGGTCCATAAGGCCAGAAGCCCCCCGAGGTACTATGCGGTCAGCAGCAGGTAGGGTCGGTCGGATCAACCTCCAACTCCACCTGGCCCGGTCACCTCAACCCTTTCCTCGATCCCGATCTGGGTCGGATAAGCCAGTTGGACGCGTGGCGACCCACGCTCCAGCAGCATCACAGGGACCAGATATCTAACAGGATCAACTAGACCTAACTCAATAAACCTCCGACTCAGGGCGTACCCTACGCCTCCATTCTCCCAGTCGGACGCGTGGCTGCCCACGCTCACTATCCATTACCCGACCTGATCCTTGACACTCGGACCCGCAGGTCGGCGCTCGGGGTACGGGCTCTCTCGCCCCTATGCCCCCTATGTCATTATATCCAGGGTACGGCCTTGCTATCGGAGTACTGTACACCTTACTCATCTCTAACACATCTCGTGGTCAGTCCGCCAATCCAGTACTTTCGTACTGCTCGAGCATCCCGCGCCATGCCGCGCCACTACTGAGTGCTCTCATACGAGCTGACAGGTATCACACCCTTGTCTTGTCAACAAGGACAAGGGTTGTCAGCTCCCCCGGCTATATAAACTCTTCACTCCTCCTACCGCAGGTAAGCGTGGGCGAGCTCTCCCTACTATTGCATTTCAATTCAGCTCCACTATATTCCTGCGGATACTGACTTGACCGTCAGAGTACCTAACCGGGGAAACCCCCCGGCGGGTTTTGCTAACAGTCATCGTTTTGCAAGCCAGAGAAAACTCGGAGCCAGGGCGACGCCACCCCACCCGCTCGTGACACCCGAGAGGCCACCAGACCCTTGACACCGCCACCTCGCTTCGCGACAAGATCAGTAATAAAGTGCTTGGTTTGGTATATCAAACTTAAATTGTGAATTATGAATCACACATGTCCACAACTTCCTACTTTCATGATAAATTCATGATAAAAAACCTATCTTATTTTCATCCATATTACTCAGTTTCCTCATCCTTCATGGATCATAATTGTAGAACATTTTGTATGCACTCATGACTAACAATAATGAAATTGTTAAACTAATATAGATGGCTGCTGCATGAAGTAAAGAGTTCTAGGTAAAAAAACAATAGCTACATATTCAAAATTAGAAAGTGATTGGTATCTCAACTCCAATTGGTCCTTTCACTTATTATGACAGCAATAAATAACACATGAATCTCAATTATTTCAAGTCACGCCCTGAATATTTTTCCAACAATTAAATAATTAACACTATCCAAAATCCTATCTTAGGCAAACAAGAAATAACAGCTATAGATGTCACACAGATAAAAGAACAAGTTAGTAAACTAAGCATGGGGATGATTAAGAAATAATGAAATATAATCTAGAATGGAAACTTGACTCTAGCATGCTAGTTAAGATTTGTTTTTCAAATCAGGTGGGTTCAGGTTTTTATATAAATCTGAAAGGAACCTGTCAACCCAGACTGAATTTATGTAAGTAATAAATAAAAATACATACTTAATTACAAAGAACTCTGACAGTTTGCATTAACTGATATCAATCTTTTCCAGTTCCAAGACTGACCTAACCTAGCTAAATCTACATTGATAGCTTAGAGTTTCTTGCACTATACTCTATATTAATAACTAATAATTTGTGTCATTCAGTGCCTTCAAATGATATTTATTTCTAGGGAAATACACGTCCAGTAGAACTGAATTAAATACATGCTAGTAGCAGCAAAGGCTTCATGATCTAGTAACCTAATGGGAATGAGAAATTATAGATATATAGCAACCATATCATTGTGCTGTGACAGTTTAATGGTTAAGACAGAAATGGTACTTGAGCAATGTGTACAGCAGAGATAATTTCAACCATAACCATGGAAGCATGCCATCCTTGTTTCATTCCGAATATCTCGAGCAACCCATCATCCGCTCGAGCCTCATAAAACCTTCTCTGAGAAAGAAAATAGCGGCAAATATCTGTGAAAACTCGGTGCATACAAATATTTCAGGGGCAAATTTCCAGAAATCATTTGTCTTGTGGTGTTTTATACTCTGTAGATTAAGGGGTCGATAGACCTTTCTCCCTGCCCTTTCTTATTTAAATTAAATTTTTATTTCAATTATATAAATTTGAAAGAAAGCAATGATCTAATTTATGAACTTTAACAATCAACAGAGAACAGAACTCCATCTACATGTGAGTTACTATTGTAAAGAAAGTTTCCTAGAGAAACAAAAACAAAAAATCATCGAGACAGTGCAATTCTCACATAGATGGGTAATATCAACCTGATCAAGATATTCAGGAGTAGGATGTCCCCATGGATGACTTCCACTTCCATAGCTGTCCAGATTTAGAAGCACAAGGGACCTAACGCTGCAGCAAATGTGTCCATTGAAGAATTATCTCCTTAACCAGTTGAATAAATAAGTTGAGCATGCCAGATAGGAGAGAAATTACACTAACAGCATCCTTCCATGTTTTTTTTTAGCAAGAAAACTAATGTGACAATTAGAAGGTTACTATGTGAGTTCAAAATTTTCATGGTTCAATAGAAAACATTTTCAAAATTCTTAACTCAATAGAATCTAGAAACTAAAGATGCAGCAAAGCATGCTAAATCAAGTTCTGAAATTTCCACACTGGATAGTTCATATGGAAAATCCAGTTAGTGAACAGGCAATATCCCTATATCCCTTGGAGACAGCTTGCTAGAATGGTACATTTACTAAAATATGACACAATCTAGTCACATGGTGAATTGTGGGCTTCCAAAAGAGCCTTTTATAAGCTTAGATGAAGTAGCTACTATTAATTTTAACTTAGGGACTAGTTCTTGGGTCTGACAATAGGAAAATTTTCTAATTCTAAGAAGATTGTGATAATTAGTATCAAAGCAGATCTGACCGTATGCAAGGTGAGGTAGTCAAAAGGTTGTTTGTGTAACTAGCACTATACTCACATACATGATTAAAGTGTTGGAGTTACAAATGTTGAAGTTACCATAAGGTTAATAGTAACCCTTGGTGTTCTTAACGCATGGAAGAAGAAAGGGTGTTTCTTCTTCTTCTCCTCTATAAAAGTGCATCCAAGACAATTGAAAGGATTAAGGTAGATGATCTGTTCATCATGAGGGTAAGAGGAGAGCAGTTCGTGATAGGTTCGTCCTTGGGATTTGGTTTGTGGTATCGCCGAGAAACGTTCGTGTCGTAATCTTCTTGCCGACGGCAACCTTTGTAATTTCTTCTTTCATCGATCACTGTGAGTATGGATATTATTTTTGTATTTCATGTTATAGATTCAACAATGGTATCAGAGCGGGTTAGATTTGTAAACGCATGAAATTAAATGTTAATCTATTAAAAAGGGTTGTTTAATCGATTAATGGGTTGATCGATTAAGATAAGGAAAAGTTTGATTTATTTAAATCAAATAAATAAAAAATAAATAAATTAAAAATAATTGGCAATAAGATTTTGAATAGAGGATCGAACTGCCTCCCTCTGTGAGAGAGAGAAGAAGCCCAACCAGGAGCTATGATTGAGAATTAATTTATATTTGGTTCAATTAATTTAAACTAGACTTGAGTTTAGTTTAATGAGATTAGGTTGGTCCAATCGGTTTGGTTCAAACCATTAGTTGGTTTAACCAAACTAATTTGATCAAATAATCTGAACCAAACTAACTGATTTTATCACTATGTTGAACCTCAATTTAAATAGGCTTAGGTCAAACGACAACAGTAAGGCATACAAATCGATCAATCCAGTAGCATAGTCAACTGTAGTCACTCAAGTAAAGGAAACTTATATGATTGTTATTTGTTTGTGTGCTTCTTTCTATACATATATGTGAATTGAAAAAGACTGGTTTTGTTACTGGTTTTTGTCAGTTTTGTACTGACTGTCATTTTCAATTCCAGATGTCGCATGAGATATGCACCACGATTCATTGCTATGAGCAATGCCGTGAGCTAATGGAACAGATAGAAGAAGTTGACTATAGTCCGAATCTTGGAATCCAAGGAAATATAGGAAAATTGGATCGACTATTTTGGAAACTCGAGCAAGAAGAATTTCCAATCTTGGATGACTATAGAATCGGAGCATTGATTCGTTCATTGCCAAGGCATGCGAAAGAAGTTGCACACCAGATATGGGGGCGCCATGAATGTCGTATCTCATATGCTGAGTTATGTAAGCAGCTACTTCGCTATGAGTTTCCAGAGAATCTAGAAGATTCTGAGGAGGACCCAGAACAAGATCCTGAAGATTCTAAAATGTTTGAGGAAGATCCTGAAATGTTTGAGGAAAATCTGAAATATTTGAGGAAGATCCTGATATTGAAATATTTGAGGAAGATCATGATAATGAAATGTTTGAGGAAGATCCTGAAATATTTGAGGAAGACCCTATAGAAACTGTAGAAAATCCCGAGAATGGTCGATTTGAGATGAACGAGAGAGTGATAACCACTGCCATAATATTTTTTGTTATGGGAGTAATATCATCTTATCTAGTTCATTAAATTCTGTTGTTATGTTTGCCGTGTACAAACTGAATAAGCTTATTTAATAAAGTTATATATATACTGTTATTATGAATGAACAGTAATATACATTAATGAAAAGTTATGTTATGTGTTAACTGACTTGATAATGATTAGTTCATTATATGATTAGTTCATATTCAATGATTAGTTCATTTATATGATTAGTTCATTATATGATTAGTTCATATTAAATACAAATGATTAGTTCATTTAATGGGATGTATATAATATAATTGATCAATATTAATTAGATTGGATTATACGAATGATGAGTGGAAACGTAGTTACCACTTGATTTCGTAAACCAACTCAAGTTTACATTGAGTCAATCATAAATTATGTACATATGATATACACTGAATTAATGAATAATATGTTTATTTATGATAGATCATGGCAACTAAGAACATCATAGCCGAACTGAACAAGGGAGAGAAATTATATGGGGATAACTATAAAATATGGCATCTCAAGATACAATATGTTCTTGAGGAACAAGAAGTTCTGGAGGCTGTAAATCAGTTCATGGAAGAACCTGCTAATGGTTCACTGCACAGCATAGACTTGATCTAGATGTCTATAGGGCATGGAAGAAAAAGGATTCCACTGCTAAGGGGATATTGATTAGTTCAATGGTAGACGACCTGGTATTTGAGTATGAGCCACTACCATCAGCTCATGCCGTCTGGGTAGCCCTGAGAGAGAAATACAGTGGAGTCAGTATAAGCAAGTTTCGCCAACTGACAATCAAGTTTGATAGTTGTAAAAAGCGCCCGAATGTTACCATGGCCCAACATCTAAGAGAAATGGGTAATATGATTCGGGAACTTAAGGCTGCTGGTCATGAGTTGACCGATGAACAACAGGTTCAAGCAGTTATTCGTTCCCTTCCTGATTCTTGGGAAACAATGAAACAGAACCTTACTCACAGTGAGAGTATCAAGACTTTCATTGATGTCTCACGCCATATAGAACTGGAGGCGGAGAGAATAGAATCCGCGAGGATTTCTGAACAAGCTTTTGTAGCTGAAGGTTCTGGATCCAAGAATAAGAAAAGATGGTTCAAGAAAGGAAAGGGTAAGGGAAAAGAAGCTGGTGCTACTGTTGTGCAAGACCCAATCAAGAAGAAAGGAAAGAAGTATAGAAAGAAACCTAAAAACAAGCTAACTTGCTACAACTGTGGCAAGAAGGGCCACTTTGCTCGGGAATGTACTGAGCCGAAAAAGGTAAATCCATGTTTGTCTTCTTTAGCTCATGTTGCTAGTTCAGTGTTATTAGCTGATTCTTATCCTTTGTGGATTATAGATTCAGGAGCAACGAACCATGTAGCTCGTGATCGAGCTACATACGTGGAGTACCGTCGGGTACCAGCTGGCAATAAGTGATATACGTGGGAAACAATGCAAGAATTGAAGTCAAAGGAATTGACACTTGCAAACTCAACCTTCGTGGTGGGCGTACCTTGTTTCTGCATGATGTCCTGTATGCTCCTGAGATTCGACGGAATCTGATTTCTGTTAATTGTCTTCTTGAATTGTGTTACTGTTTGAACTTTTATAGTCGTTGTGTGGAACTTAAAATTAACTCTGTGTTAATTGGATATGGTTATGTATCAAACGGTTTCATGGTTCTTGATGTAGAACCAAATGTTAATTGTGGAAATAATGGTTGTTTTTCAAGCATTGCTCTTACTAGTGATGCTGATGTTAATGATGAAGTTTGGCATACTAGATTGGGACATATAGAACAAGAAAGAATGAATAGATTAGCAAGAGAAGGTTTGCTCGGCACTCGTGCTAAAGTTGACTTGTCTATATGTGAGCATTGTCTTGTTGGAAAAGCAACTAGGAAACCATTTGGTAAGGCTATTAGGGCTGAATCACCATTGTAATTGATTCATTCGGATATTTGTGGTCCGATGAACATGAAGGCTAGACATGGAAGTTCTTATTTCATTACATTTATTGATGACTTCACGCGTTTTGGTCATGTGTATTTGATTTCTTATAAATCTGAAGCATTAGATTGCTTTAATCGTTATTTGAACGAAGTTGAGAATCAATTGGAACGTAAGGTTAAAACCTTTCGCATTGACCGTGGAGGTGAATATTTGTCTGATCAGTTCAAGACAATATGTAATGAGAAAGGGATTATTAGACAGTTAACTATCCCTGGGACTCCACAGCAAAATGGTGTTGCTGAAAGAAGAAATCGAACTCTTCTTGAAATGGTTAGGTCGATGATAGCTCAAGCTAATTTGCCTATTTTCTATTGGGAGATGCATTATTGGCAGCAACCTATATACTTAACCGGGTGCCTTCTAAATCTGTTCCATCTACTCCATATGAACTTTGGACAGGCAGAAAACCAGATTTAAATAATCTGAGACCATGGGGGTCAGCTGCTTATATTCATGACAAGACTCACAAATATGGAAATTAGGACCCAGGGGTAGAAAGTGTATCTTTGTAAGATATTCTGATACCTCTAAGGGTTATGTTTTTATTGGTGAGCAACAAGATGGAACCATCTCTGAAATTGAGTCAAGAGATGTCACTTTTCTCAAAACTAAGTTCCCAACGAGAGGTGAAGTTGATAAATCAACTCCTCTATTTGCAATAGAGGAGGAGGATACTGTTTCTATATCAACGAATCAGGAATCACAGGGGATACCTGAATCTAGTCAACATAGTGGGAGTAAATGGCCTATAAATGAATTAGTTTCTCAACAGTCTAACCTGCGAAGAAGTAATCATAAGATTATTCCTCGGAGAAGGTTTGACATTGAAAATGAGGCATTTATGATTCTCCCAGTTGATGATGAAGAACCTCGAACGGTTGAGGAAGCATTGAAATGCTCAGTTAAGGAGAAATGGAAAGTTGCAATGGATGAAGAAATAGAGTCCATGAGAAAGAATCAAGTTTAGGATTTAGTCGATCTTCCTCCGGGCCGCAGGGCTATTGGGAATAAGTGGATTCTCAAAATTAAGAGGAAAGCGGATGGGTCGATTAATCGGTACAAAGCTCGTTTGGTTGCAAAAGGATATACCCAAATGGAGGGTATTGATTTTGAAGAGACATTCTCCCCAGTTGTGAAGTTTGTGTCAATACGAGTCATCCTAGCTATAGTAGCACATTTTGACTTAGAATTACATCAAATGGATGTAAAGACGGCTTTCCTTAATGGTAATCTTGACGAAGAAATTTATATGACACAACCAGAAGGTTATATAGCTGAGGGTCAAAAGAATACAGTATGTAGACTTAAGAAGTTTATGTATAGGCTAAAGCAGGCGTCAAGGCAATGGAACATAAGATTCAATGAAGTTATTTTATCTTATGGTTTCGAAATGATCAATGAGGATCATTGTGTTTATCTAAGGAAGGATAAAGGAAAGTTTGTCATTTTATCATTATATGTTGATGATATGCTAATAGCTGGGAGTGACCTAAAGTTTGTGATTGAAGTCAAGTCTTGGCTTTCATCGCAATTTGACATAATAGACATGGGAGAAGCTGAGTACATCTTAGAAGTACGGATCATTCGTGATCGATCAAAAAGACTTTTGGGTTTGTCCCAAGAAGCTTATATCACTAAGATACTACAACACTTCAATATGTTTGATTGCAACGTTGAACAAACACCTACAGTGAAAGGTGTTGTTCTGAGCAAAAGTATGTCTACCAAGACTCCTGAAGAGATAGCCGAGATGAAGAAAAAATCATATGCTAGTGTCATTGGTAGTTTGATGTACACTATATTGTGTACTCGTCCTGATATAAGCTATGATGTTGGCTTAGTTAGTCGTTTCCAGTCAAACCCAAGATCGAGACACTGGAAAGCGGTAAAAAGGATATTCAGATATCTCAAAGGGACGGTAGATTATTGTCTCTGCTTCCAAAGATCAAAGTTGAGCCTGAAGGGCTACACAGATGCAGATTGGGCAGGGGACCTTGACGACAGAAAATCCACATCTGGCTATAGTTTTTTGCTGAATGGTGGTGTCATCTCATGGAACAGCAAGAAACAGGCTTGTGTAGCGTTGTCGACAATGGAGGCTGAGTATGTGGCTTGTGCAGCGGTTGTACAAGAAGCTATCTGGTTGAGAAGGTTCCTAAAGCATCTGAAGATTGTTGAGGACAGTGGGAGTCCTGTTACAGTGTATTGTGACAATCAAGCTGCTATAGCTTTTTCCAAGGATTCTAAATATCACAGCAAAGGCAAGCACATAGAAATTAAATACAATTTTGTAAGGGATATTGTTGACAAGAAAAAGATAATTCTTGAATACATCCCTACACGAGCGATGCTTATTGACTAAAGAGTCATTTCATGGACATGTGAAGTCTTTGGGACTACGCAAGATGTAACACATTGTAAAGACTATTATGAAATGTCATGATCTATTCAGTGTAAATGTATTTGTTACATTTAGATAAAAGTCTCGATGAGCATGTTGGCAGGCTGAGGTTGGTCCACTCACATGGACAATCGTCTTTATTTGTTGAGTATAAATAGAGATAAGACCATTACTTATGAGACAACTTATGTAGTTGTAAATAGAGACATACTCATAAGTTGATGTCGCCTTGATTTTTGAATCAAGATGAGATCATTTATGTGATGATCGAAGTAAATGCACCCACCATTTACTAAACCTGTTAAAAGCCAGATTAGAATTCATAAGTTGAATTCGGATTAGACATTAGGTATGTCTAGATCGAAATCTGTATGATGTTAAATATTTGAGAAAAACATGCACTCTTTTTGGTAAAGAGAAAAATATCGTAGCATGTGATTCATACCACATGTGCTATAGCAACAATAAGGGTAGTAGGAGAATGGATCCCTGCTTCTCTACTATGTGAGACCCTTGAGATTATAAGTTAATCTCAAACTTACCCTAAGTGACTATTTAGTTGTCTACTTGAAGTTTTAATCAGTGACTGCTACTTTAGTGTGTGTCCTATTGGCTATGGATGATTCGGTCTATGGAGCATGACTAGGAAAGCGACTGATTAGAATGAATAGATTCTAACTAAAAAGGAAGATTAAAATTGATTTACATCTGTAATACTTATTCACTGGTCGACCAATTACATTTTTTGTTAAGTACTTAAAATGTGATTGTGAATAAATGTATGGATTAGAGATGTTGAACATGCTCTTGACATAGTGGTTAATTGAGGGATTAGAGATGTTCATATTGATGTAAATATTTAATCTGGGGTAAACGCAAGTTATTAATGTCTCGGATTTGTTCTATAGAGCAGCTAAGTTAAGTGTAACAACTTTCTTAACAGTAATTGCTCAGTGTGCTTGCTGTCGCATGAACCATTTTCCCTGAAGTGTGAATTGAATGTTCTTCCATGGTCTATGTGACTTTCTTGCATGATCTTTGTGACTAAATGATCTTTATATATTGACTTGGATGAGTGGGAGATGTTGGAGTTACCATAGGGTTAATAGTAACCCTTGGTGTTCTTAACGCATGGAAGAAGAAAGGGTGTTTCTTCTTCTTCTCCTCTATAAAAGTGCATCCAAGACAATTGAAAGGATTAAGGTAGATGATCTATTCATCGTGAGGGTAAGAGGAGAGCAGTTCGTGATAGGTTCGTCCTTGGGATTTGGTTTGTGGTATCGCCGAGAAGAGTTCGTGTCGTAACCTTCTTGCCGACGGCAACCTTTGTAATTTCTTCCTTCATTGATCACTGTGAGTATGGATATTGTTTTTGTATTTCATGCTATAGATCTAGCATATAGATAGGTTGTGTTAGACTTGACACTCCGGTTTAGTTCATATGGCGAGTTGTGGATTAATAAAGACAATTTATAAGCTTTGATTAGCAAGCTAGTGTTCACTTCGTCTTGAGCATTTTGAGCTGGTGGATAGCTTGACAAGTAAAATTAGAAATCATAATAACCAATTATACAAAAAATCGAAACATAATAACCCATTATATTGGTCAGTTAATGCACAAAGACAAGACATATTTCTAATGAAAGAAAAATATGGTTCAATATGTTTACATGAATAAAACATCAATTCCCACAAAAAACTAAAATTAAACTCGATGATCATCAACATGATCTCTGAAACATTGCCACAGTAAATTAGATAGACAATAAAAATAACAAAATATAAGCACCTAGCAGGTATTGGAATCTTCTCCCATTCTTTGTTGCTAACCTTTTTGATATAAAGGGATAAAATGTTTTTAAGCCCCCTGCATTTGAAACAAGATCAACTTATTGAATTTCTAAGGGCAGAAATATTGTCACACATGAAGAACAAATATATCCAAGAGACAGAAGACCCATATCAATCTGAATATAGATCAGCCATTCCAAGTTAGAAAAATTAATCACTCTTTGTTACAGGAAAATAAAAATAAATTCAAGAAGCAAACATTTTTTATAAGTATGCGCTATAACTGACCTTAGATTTGGAGTTTTCACACATGGTGTAAAGAACCAACCTTGTGTGCAGCTATATCCACCATAAATCAACTGCAAAACAAATGATATTTGTTACATTTGACTATCGTCTAAATATTATTCATTTTAATAATTAAGAAGGAATAATGCTTAAAATGTATCATTAATAACAAATTATTGTTAATACATCATATAAATAACAAATCATATTATTGACATAGAATTAGTAAATGTTAAAGTATGTTATAACTAATAGTGTGTGTGTGTGTATTAAAAAGATTACTACAAAAAAATAGATTATTAATATATGTTTGTAAACAAAATGATTTTATTCCTTAATAATACATGTTAAAGATTTAATCAGTTCCTAATTGCATGCAGGTAGAGTTTTAGCTAAAGGAAAGGGAAATTTTGGGTTGTTGACCAAGAGAGGTTGCTAACTTCTCTCTTCATCAACAGTAAAGAAATTTACAGTCAAATGACGGCAAGGTTGGATTAAGGATCCTCAAGTTCATGAAAAATCTAGAGTTGCAGCAAGGGTGAACAATTTAAGCAAATGATAAAGACTATTCCTCCAATGCTAGTTCACTAGGAATCAAGTTGGGATCATCGAAAAGGCCTTGGTTCAACATTTTCCAATGCATTCTAATATGACCAATTTTAACCTGATCCCATCCAATCTAATCTCGATTTCACCAAATCACAATTTATTTTCTTCAGTTGGCAGTGAACTATCTAATTTTAGCCAATTTCTTTGAATCTCTAGGGATTCATGGAAAATTCCAATTTTCTATTTTTCAGAAAAATAAAATAAAATTTGAAAATGAATCTGAAGAAAATTAGAAAAATGTTAACTAACTTTTTTCACACCATTGTAGAAAAAAATTAATTTTAAAACCAAAAAATGCTTGTTGCCAAAGAAAGGAAAGATTTATTATGAAAAATAACAAGGAAAATAGAAAATAATGAACATAATTCTCAATCCAAACAAGATGTCAATTTCTTGGAAAAAATTGAATCAACCTTTGCAAACACTGATTGATCAGCTAGAGTGATCTATAGGTATTAGCTGATTCTTACAACCACCTCCTTACCTTTTCCCACTTTGTCAATTTTACTTGAACATTCCACAATCAATGTCTGGAAAATGATAAATCATCATGAGTCAAAATATCGAAAGTATTGTTTCAACAAAGAGTTTCAATCTTCAATCGAAATGGTATAGTATTGATTTGATGTTGTGTTAACACTTCAACATGCTTTCTGAGTGTTCCAAGTTCAACTCAAATGAGTTTAAATTCAAAAATCCACTTCCATTGAACTCATTTACCACCAAATATAAAGTAGTGGTAGTTATAAAATCAATTGAATTATAATTTTAAAATAATAAGTTTGCAAAATTTAAGAAGTATCTCAATTAATGACTACACCTACCTAATACCAAAAAATGAACATTGTCAATCAGACAACAGCAATGGCTCTTATAACTTCATATTAAAATTAATCTCGTAACTTTCTATGACCTCTTAAATAATACTCCTAGGATATCAGATATCAGAATTGATTACTCCACATATCCATAAATATATCTCAGTTAATCACCCACCAAGAGCTGATCTTTAATTTAATTGGCACATTAAAACTAGAATGGGTATAGGTACAAGATTAGGAATGCATCTTAGTTTCTCCAACTTTAACATCACTCAATTTGCAACTATGATACTCCACTGGTGCAACTTAGTTTCCAACCTTTAGCAAAAATCAGCATGATGAAAAAAAAATACAGTACAAAAAAAACTCATAATAATTGGAATGGATTAGGCCTTGTTATATAAGTTTTAATCACTATTTCTCATTTTAAAGTGACACTATTAATTTACTAAAACCATCACAATGACAATTATTTTATCCATAACAAAAAGACGTTCCTCTATCTGACTCGAATGCAATGTAATAAAGACAGAAATATGAACCTACTTTATTTGAAATTGGACCTTGTGCAAGGTATGGCCTCGTGTTACGTAAATGGTGAAAGCCATAGGCAACTTGGGCATCCATTCCTGTATTGCAAGAAATTGAAAGGAATGAGAATCTGCAAGCATCTAATGGAGATGTATGACAAGATTGCACAAGAAAAAGGAAGGTTATTAAGGCTGCGTTTGGTAGGGGATAATCCATCCTGTAATGTAATCAAGATTACATTACAAATTGGATTCCTTTGTTTGGAATAATTTTAAAATTGTAATGTAATGGAATCTCGATTACAAAAGTGGCTCAAGATCTGTAATCTCGATTACAAAACAAAACTGATGTAATCCGATTACATTACAGCTTGTAAAGTCGTCGCCGGGCGGCAGTCGCCGGCCGACTGCCACTCGCCAGCCGCCCGGTCGTCGGCCGCCGATCGCCGGCGGCCGGTCCCCGCGGTCGTCGGCCGCCCGGTCGCCGGCCGGCCGCCGGTCGCCAGCGGTCGTCGGCCGCCCGGTCGCCGGTCGCCGGTCGCCGGTCGCCAGCCGACGACCGCCGGTCGCCGGTCGCCGGCCGCCGGTCGTAGGCCGCCCGGTCGCCAGCCGCCGATCGTCGGCCGCCCGGTCGCCGGCGGTCGCCGATCGCCGGTCGCCAGTCGACGACCGGTTGCCGATCGCCGGCCGCCGGTCGCCGGCCGACCAATCGTTCGCCCGGCAGCAAGCAGCGGCCACCGATCGTCGGCCGACCAACGGTGGTCGCCAACCATGGTCGTCGTTGTCGGTCGTCAGCCGGCAATCTTCGATTACATTACAGGATAGATTACCCTTCACCAAACGCTGCCTATGGTTATTAAAGATTACATATAACTCGTTACCAAACATAGTAATGTGATCTTGATTACATTACATTACAAACTTGATTACATTATAGACTCGATTACATTACCCCCTACCAAACGCGGCCTAAATGTAAACTGGAAGCGGTATCACCATATGATACCGGTTGAGCTAGACAACACCTTCATAAGATAGTAGAAGAGAGAAAATATTCTGAAAAGTAATAAGTTTAGAGAAACGGGCGAAAATAGCATTCCAGACAAATTTTGATATGTAGCATAAAGAAACCAGTAATGACACGATAGTCATCCTACATACAAGTGTGTTAAATAAACCAGTATCCTCATTTTGTGGTCATATCATTCTGCCTTAAAATTTAGAATATAATCAAGGAAGATATCACCCAAATGGTATATTATTTATTCTAATATCCTTCCATACTATATGGATTAGAATAAAGATGTTAACTCAATAGTTAAATTCAGATCCAAGATGGTATCAGTTTCAATTTTCCCCAAAATTTTTCACAATGAAATGAACTGCAAATGAATATTATTAATAAAATCGATCATACCAATGCTCAAGTAGTTGTAGAAGACTCCTTCAAAGCAAGAAATTCTTTCAGGCAATTCTCTTTGGATATCCACATCCTATAGAAACAGTAACTTTTCCAAAATATCACCATATATCTTAAATGGTAGCACATTTGAGCAATTAACTTAACTAAGCAGAGAACAAATGAGAAATCATACTTGAGTAGACACATACTAAATGCTGCTACTTTGAAGCTAAATATAGCAAACAACCTTAAATTAAAAAAAATAAAAAGTGTGTTTAGTAGTAATTGGAACACCATAAATGAATTAAGTAGAGATAGTCAAACGACTAGTCACTAGAGCTCTGGAAGTAGTAACACATAGCCTTAATTGAAGTTGAGGATACTTGAAAAGAGAAACAAAGATGTAGTTTGACATAGGCTAAGTGAAGAAAAATAAGTAGCTAACTAGTATAAGTCAACTTGCAGGTGATTGTTGTTTGTAATGGTATTCAATGATTAACAATGAAGTTGTAGATTTTATGATCCTTAGAAAAATAGCATCTACTAGAGTTCGTTGGATGAATAATGTGTATGCATCTTTTTTCTATTCATCTTCTACCTTCTTTTGCTAAGCAAGAGATGTAGTTGAATTTGGCGGAACGTTTATGCCATTAATCACAAAATTCCACAAGCCTTGTGACATTTATAATGTATTCCTCATAATGCTAAAATAAGCATAGATTTCACTAGAAAAGAAGGATAGAAGGTTGGTTGTAAGAAGAGGATGACATAGTTGAATGAGGAAATGGATGACCCCCAATTACTTTATCAAACTAAACTTTGATGCCGCTGTTTGGTTTAAAGGAAGAAAATAAAAATATAAAATGGGAACCTTTCTTTAATCGGAATTTGTTTGCAAGAGCTTCAAATAGTTTACAGTTTAGGTTAGTTTACAAGCTAGTTGGAAATTAGAAGTGTTGAGGACTTTTGAATGGAGCTATAGTTGTAGCTAGGTTTCTTGACATTTTAGTTATAAATGCCCACACCAACCCTCTATTTATAGATGCTCTCCGCCACCTATGAAGATTCTAGAGAGCCATCTCCTCTTCTCGAGATATTTGAAAATATTTTTTGTGACTTTTCTAGAAATTGCACCAGGTAATTGCTTGCTTAATCATGCAAGAAAGTGTTTTAACTCAACGGGTTCATTAGAATGTTAAATTGAATTTAGATTGGGGTCAAACTTCTGTCATAATAGCAAGACCAACAGCAACAACAACCAAGCTTTATCCCACTAGGTAAGATCGGCAAATAAAAGCTAAAATAAGCATATAAAAAAATCTTGAAGAAAATGGTTCTGGGATTCTGGTGGTTGGATGGCATGCCATAATAGTGTCAATAAAATAAGTACAAACATTTCCTAACCTTGGAACCTGCATATCAGCAACTATAGTATAGTAACTCTATTTTCCAGAAAGCGCATGGAGCCAAGTAATTATCAGAAAGCCTTAGGAGCATAAAAACCAGCATGTCTCATGGGAAGTGGACAAATGGAAATTTGCAAAAGAAGAAACCACAACTGAATTGTAGATGAAATGAGATCAAGCTTAGCACTGTACCTCGTTGAGATCATACTCTCCTACAGACTTAAGACAATAAGGCAATTGGATTCCTTGTGTTTCTTGCATTATGATTGTAACGTGCCAACTGCATGATAAGGGGGAAATTTTGTATAAGATAATTATCTCAAGAAGGACCAGTTGCTTGTGTAAAGTTTCCCAGATTTACTACAATGCTATTAAGCTACCTTGTGCAGCTTCCCACACTGGATTAGAAAGGAAACAAAATGTTAAAAGGTTGTACAAGGCTAAGAAAATTCATGGTACTAACAAGTCTGATAGACCAATGTAGGAGAATTTCTAGTCCATTACCAATGTAGCGTACTTGATATGTTCCATAAGATGGAGGGCTTTTGATAAGAGCTACAGAAAAGCAAGCCATGTACAATTCATGAACTAACAAGATTTAGTGATGTTATACTAATGTGGATATCACTGCATATGCGTAAGGATAAGCACCATGGTTATAGAAATCATTTCATCTCGCATGATACAAGTGAGATTGTATCATTCTAAGGTGGGATTGAGATGTGGAAATGTTGGGATGGAAGCACCATATCAGATATTTCACAATGCTGGCGACTATCCAAGGCAAAGGAGAGTGGAGGCAGCTCGAACATGCTAACTCAGTGAACAGAATGGCAATTAGAAACAAGTATTAATATTGAGCTAAAATGGATATATGCCTACTCATGAAGAAAAATGATATATTCTTATCTTGCAAAAATTAGGTGTAGCTCTAATTGATAATAAGATGAGAGAGTGGATTGAAATGACAGGGGCATGTTCAAAAGGCTTGAACCAATTAATATTAAAGGAATAAGGGGTAGAGGGAGACATTGAAATTGTAGATAATCTGTCTAAATATAATCAAAGGAAATCTATTATAGAATTCAACTAATGGAAGAGTTGTGAAACCAACACCAAATACTTGGAACCTAAACTACACAACTTGATGATGCACATAATATCAAATCATTTTATCATCAAAAATATAATCAACATCAGGTTGTGTTAATCCACGATATGGGATCAACTACATGAAATCTTATCCTCCATCGAACTCTATATACTATTTCACAACTAAGATTCAGATCTGCTATACTGCTTCCAATTACGTTAATTGTTCTCTTTGGGAATTATGTGAAGAAGACATGATACTGGAATTACAAAGTAAGTGCCTAGCAAACAAAACAATTATATAATTTTATGCAACAAAAGATTCTTTTTATGGCACAAAAGAAGAATGCACTTTCAATTAGAATTAAAACTATTGCAAGCAGAGGGAAATGATAAAAATTGTGCTCAATATAACAAAAGGTTATTTAATTGATCTATTAATGAAGTCTTGCATAAAATTCAATGGAGGGATAAGAATCATGTAACAACCCCCGAATAATTGGAACTACATGGTTTGATGATGACGAAGATATCAAATCAATTTACCACCAAAAAACTAATCGCCACGAAGTCATGATGATCCCATTAATTGGTGTCAACTACATGTATCTTACCCTCCATCAAACTTTATGTAAGGCTATTTCAATAGTCATATGAAGATTTCTTAACTATTTCCAATTATCCTAGTCGGAGTTCTCTTTTAGATATCATTTGAAGAAGACATGATATTGAAAGAAAAGGTTAAGTTCCTAGTTTATAAAACAAGTCATACTCTTGTACAATTTTATCCAAAGATTCTCATTATGGCAAACAAGACAAAAGAGTTCCTTTTGCATGCTGAAATGTGGACTATAATTTTTTTCCCCATTTCTCACCTCAGGAGTGGGTACTACTTAATGTATTAGCAATCATTTCCAATACCTTGAATCTATCGCAGTTGATAAACCCATCGCAAATGATATGTGAAAACCACTAGCAATCTTAGTGTATGCAAAAGGGACCCCTATATCACGTAACTTGATATTTGTAGGAAATCAATTGATTTTGTGTGGTTAGGCCACAAGGAAAAACATATGATTTGAAGAATCATCATCTCTTGCATTGAGCTCTATTCACGAAAATATCGCTCGCAATATTTAAATCATTGGCTAATATTTATATTAGTCACCTTCTACCACTTTCATCTTTCACTCTAATAGATTGAAGATGTTACTAGTCGTCTTAGAACATGTCCAAACCATGTTGACTGGTAGTTAAATAAGGTAAAAATGAAATTAAAGGAGTTGCACTACCAATCTCATAAGTCATAATAGAAATAGATAACATGCTCACCTATCAAGGTTTTGAACAGGATTAGAAATTGCCTTAAGAAGAGATTGTTTCACTGCCGACTTCCATGCAAAAGGAAAGGAGCCACCCTGCATTGGTGTACTATAAGTAAACAGATGTTATTTCAATTAAACTGGAACCATCAAAGTTCAATATGTACAAGTCTTTACCCAACCAAAACTCCTAGAAAGATCATTCCCTGTTCCAAGTGGAATAATACCAGTTGGGGGAACAGGCTCTCTTTTCTGCGCAAAAAGTTCACCAAGACTCCCCAAAATCCAACCTACCGAACCATCACCTCCTGCAACCTGCAAAATAAAATAATCAACCAAAACTCATTTGATCATCACAGGAAAGAAGCAATCAAACAAATCTTGTGAAATTGCATCAAAGCAAGAATGGATATGACAAACAAATAATTTTAATATTTGACTGATATCTACAACATAAAATAGTTTGGACATGCAATGATCAAGCATGCATCAATGAATCAAATATTCATAAAAAAGTATCAGCAAGATAAACTTGCAGGGAAGCGTACCATAATTCTTAGCTTCTCACGGATGGTCATTGCATAATCATCACCAAGAGATGCCAAATTCTCTAAGCAAGTTAAAGCATACCGAACAAAATGAGAAGGTGGCGTCACTGAAAGATCAAAGACCTGGGTTAACATACAAAAAATAGTAAGTGACATGATTTCATGCTCCTAGATATATTCCTGACCCAAAAAAATATTTATGAAAAAATGCAGTCAGCACAACATGATCGTTCAAACATCCTGAAAAAAAATGTGAGTTGGATTGGATAGACTTCAAGATACCAGAACTTTACTTTGCTAGCACAAACCAATCTGTGTGGCAACTCTTATTTTTGATATTGATGGATATTGGGTATTCACTTCCAGTCCCAACCACAAATATGACAAGTATAAAAAATCTCATATATTCATGTTAAGTGTTAACCATATAAGTTTATTGAGCTACTAAAAACTAGCAAAATAAAAAACACAGGAAAACGTAGAGAAATTTGATTTTTTTTTTTTTGTTTTTGCTTGGATAATACAACAATGTCATAAGCCCTAACTAGAGCTAGCAAGATGGCTAGCATGTTTTGCCATTCCATAGTAATATAACCGGCAGTTAAGTCTCACTTATGTTAGTAACTTTCCTGTACACCTCGCACCTTTAAAGTTCAAGCTAATCAATCAACTTCCAATGTTCAGAATCTAATGGATTTCTTACACGCAAATACTATCCATAGTTTTCTAGATTGGCTGATTCCATTCGGAATCAACTGAGTTGGATAGGTATCTGCTTTTCCCGATCCAATTTTATCTGAGAAATGACTGATAATGAAGAGATTATTCAGTGAAATCATATAGATTAAAAAGAAAATATACTAAAGCAGCAAAAAAAACCAAAGTTAAGCCACTTGCAAAACGCTCAATTACTAGAGGATGATTTGACTCTCAGAGAAATCTGCTGATTCTTAAGGGCATTGTTTTATTTTGCGAGGCACCAGGTTTGCCTTTCCAGTCAAAAGTTGAAAACATATAAAAATATCAAAATAGGAAGAAGGATACAATGAGATTAGAAGGAAAAGAAATTAATTGCAAGCCAAAAGTGGAGAATGTTCTACTAAAAGAAAAGAGATGAATGAGTGACATGTTCTCCTTTTAAATATAAGAAAGTTCTGTAATATATCTGTTTTAAGGTGTTTTAGTGAATGTGCTGTGACCACAAGTGAGACACTTGATGTCCTTTAGGCCATAAATATACAGCATGGTGTGTGTACTAATGTGTGTTGTGGTTATTGACAGAGGTATGTATATAGTGTACTATTTGTTATAGTATAAAACCTTAACAGATAAATATGATTTATAATTGAATATAATAAATTATGAATTAATATGACGAAATTATTCAACATTTATTAATTATTAATAGAATACAACAGGTATTAATGTGTCGCACTGAAGACAATCTGTAATATATTGAACATTTAAATTTCATAATACTCGAGATTATATAATTTAATAGTTCTAATATTAGTAGCGATGGTTGATTACTTTTCTATTTACGGTCTGTATTTTTTTTCATTCCGGTTCTACTGATTCTATTGAACTGAAACAGCCAATATTATTGTTTTTGAACAAGCTGATCCTGATACCAATCCTAATATGATACTTAGTGAATTTTCTTGTAATTTGGCATTCATCAAGACCACAAACCAACAAAAAATAATGTTTTTTTATTATATTGTTCCCTCATATAGTCTTGATAGTGATATCTACCCTATTTTTGTGTTGGCACTCTAACCAAAAAGCATAGTCATAGTTGCCTCAATTGACCTGTAAAATTACGTTTAACTATATGGAGCAGAAAAAGAAACTGATCATTAGAAAATAGGCAGCTGCTGAAGATGCCCAAAATGGAATGATCTTCTAGATAAAGAACAATTGTCATGACCTCCAAGCTAGATAATAACAATCTGTTTTTCAAATTAAGTAACATACAAGTTCACCTATAAGTCGTTGAAGAAAATGTTCCTTTGAGAAGAAAACAAGGGATAAACACCATTCAAGGATGAAGGAAGCAGGGAAAAATTTACAGTGGCACTCATATTTTGAAAATCATCAGATAGATGTACTTGTTTTGAACTTTTAATTAGTATTACAAGGGATGCCCCATCATCTCTAATATTCCCATTTACCACTTTGACCATGATTTATTAAAAAGTGAACAGTTTTATTAAAATTGTTTAAAATTTTATCAATTTAAAGTAAAAAAATCATCTGAATTTCTTATATAATGCTAGAACTGCTATAAGGGAATATTACCACCATAATTGAGCAAAGGATAATTACAATTTACATCTAAAATTCTCAAATAAATTTTTTCATTTTTTACTTATATAACATTTTTAAAAAATATATAAAAAACTAAACATCCTAACCATGGTTTAAAATTTCTCCGTATATGACTGGAAAGATACAATTTTGATATCATATCATGTCGTGCCAATATGATTTTGATATTTTTTTAAATATAAAATATATTAATTTTTTTTAAAAAACTAAATATTAAAAAAATAAAAAATATGAGATCAATAAATAAAAAATTTTAATAATTATTATATATTTTTAGAATTAAAATTATATATTTTGATAAACTCGCTGTTGGGGATCGATGCGCCAGCTAGAGGGGGGTGAATAGTCGTTCACCCACTTCAATCGCGTTCACGGTTAGTTTGCGCAAGCGGAATAATATAAACTAAAACTAACATAAAGGAAGACAAACCAATTTAACGTGGTTCGGAGATAAAGCTCCTACTCCACGGCTGTCCATAAGGTGGACGATCCTGATCCGTCGATGGATGACTCCCCGGAAAGCCTCCGGCTAGCACGCGTCACTCCTTGTGGGTGGAGAAACCTCGTCACAACCTTGCAACAATCACCTGAGCACTTGTAGACTACTAATAAGCTTTCACCAAGCTTATTTCGTTAACCTTTGTTCTTCCAAACCGAGCTCTCTTAAATAGAGCTCGACACTGTTCCTATCGTTACCAATCAACTGGTGCCAACACCAATCGACTGGTCCACTCGGATTCGAATGTTACAACCCAACGTTTGAATTCCAGCCGACACTAGTCGACTGCACAGAAGATCAGTCGACTGATCTTTCTATGCCCAACACCAATCAACTGCTACATACAGCAATCAACTGCCCAAACCCTAAATTTAGGGTTTCAACCCCGAGTACAGTCACTCAGCACTCGTCCTCGCCCGACCAACCTAGACCTAACCTTCTAGCCTCCTCCATCAACCTTGCGTCCCTCGGATGTCTCTCCATCCTTCTCGCCTTGCCTTCTGGAGCTTCCTTCGGCCTCGGTTTTGTTGTCGAATCTTCCTTTGTCAAGATGTCACTTGGACTTTTCTCCTTCGTACATGTATCCTGCATTCTCACAATGCAACATCAAATACAATAATAATCCTAACTTAAACCTTTGCCCAAACATCAAAACCCAAAGTACCTAGATTGCTCCAAAAATCTCCCCATTTTTGATGTTTGACAACCCGTTTAAGTTAGGGAAACAACAAAACATATTATCATGGAACCTAACCTTAGGCTCCCCCTTCTACCTAAACTCCTCCTTGAGTACGTTTTTCTTGCAAAGGTACTTCTCCCCCTTTGCCAACAAATGCTCCCCCTTCACCTAAGCTCCCCCCCGAGCTTGGATTTCTTGCAAAGGTGTGTTGGTTTCCCACTTAAACTCAACACTTCTCCCCCTTTGCTACACATCAAAAAGAGCTCCAACAATCTCCCTAATTATTGGATTCTTTAACCTTAAAAGACCACAAACATTGTGTATTAACCCACCATAAGATTATACACATATTTGACAATCATTTGGACACTTTTCAACGGCTGAAAACAGTTTCAGCACGTATCAGTCGACTGATCCCTATCGAAAAATCATACGGTAGCTACTCTCTCTCTAGACAACACTGTTACCAGTCGACTGCCCCCTGTACCAGTCGACTAGTACCCTGATAACAACATTTTCAGCATTCTGAATCCAAATTCAGAAATGCAACAGAAATTCCACAAATCTCCAAAAAATCTCAAATTTTGTAAAGTGATTTGTGGTACTCATGTCTACTTGGGAAAAAATACACTTAAAAATGTATACATCTCGGATCCCAAGAATGACTAAACCCAAAATTATCTAAATGGTTCAATAGAACCTTGACCTAAAGTCCTAATTTTGGCTTCCTCTTGATGTAACTATCTATACCAAACCATAATGCATCTCTAGAATTGGTTTATATGACATCTACATATTAAAAATTAATTTTCATGCAATACGATCCCAATGTCATATTTTTATCCATGAAACATAAACCCAATGTGCCAAAACCTAAGAATTGAGACTTAAATCCATCTCCAAATCTTTTGGCACACTCTATGGTTCATCTAGACTTCCAGAAGAAATCCTCCCGAGATCCATTTACCATGGGTCCCAATTTGACTCTTCGAGCTCCCCCTTGTGCTCTTAACCTTAGCCACCTCCCTAGGTGACAAATCCAAGGTTACTAAGCCACACCGGTGTACCTCCAGTGATTCTTGGCTCTAAACTGTTACCTTCTTAATGTTAGACATCTTGTCCTTGATTACTCCTCCCTTACCAATGTCTTGTACCCAAGGTAGTTAAAATCGGGATTTTAACTTGAATCGGAAGGGGTACTTAAAATCGTAAATCTTAAAATCGTAAATCGTATCATAAGATTTTATAAAAATCCTATATATATGCATATAAAATTATAAAGTCATATATATGCATGTAAAATAGCCTAAATTATAAAAAAAAAAAAATCACTAAATAAACTTACATTCATAATCAATATTACATTAACAATGTCATCCATAAGCCACAAAATAGTATAAAAACACATAATAACTTCAATTAGAAAGGTTCCACCGGCCATCTAATTATAGAATTTAGATGCCTAATCTATATATCTAAAAAATATGACACATTAAAATCATAAAGTTCCACCATTTGATCCTCATATTCCTCTCCACCAGCTTCTTCATCAAAATCCTCCATATCACCATCACCAAAGCAGGGACGCTGAAGTCTCGCAGCAGGGACGGACGTCGAAGATGCAGCGATGCACGAAGATAAGGGACGAGATGCGATTAGGGCATACAAAAAATAGAGAACCGGACTTTTTTTAAATAGATCAGGGTCCAACGAAAAAAGTGGTTTTTTTCAGAATCGTTAAAATCGCATCCAAATCGTAAAATCATGATTTCAAAACGATTTTAACAATTTACAATTTTAACAAAGATTTAAATCGTTCTGCAAAAATCGTAAAATCGTAGAATTTTACGATTAAAATCGCGATTTTAACTACTATGCTTGTACCCTTCTAGCATTTGACATTCTTTTGGTCTTTGAAGTTCTCAATTTGATATTTTTGGGTTTTTGAACACTCAAAGACATGTCAAGTCCCCTAGGTTCAATAATGAACCTATATAGGACTCTCTCCATTTCTTCAAGTCTTACCTTCAAGACTTGATTTTCAAACTCTAGAGCTCTAACCCTAGAGTTAACATATCCACCTTAGACATTCCTAGACCTACCTAACTTTCTAGGCATATCTCTCCCCTTCTTGGGATTAATGTCTTGCTCATTTACTACCTTCCTTCCCTTAGGCATGGTAGTTTGGGTCTTATTTAGTCTAGCCTTATTTCCTAGAGTTATCTACCTTGTTAACCCTATTTCTATCATTATATCTAAATTCATGATTATGCTTGGGTAAATAATCTACATATTATTGCTAACAAGTATATATGAATTAGAAATTGGATTAAATTTTAAATAAGGGATTACCTTCCCTTTTACCTTTGAAGCTCCCCCTTGACTTGAGCTCCTTGTCTTCTCCAATTTCTTCAAATACCCTAGTTTCTTGAGCTCTCCTTTCCTTGACATTTTGTGTGGTACTGTCCCCGCTCACCACGCGTAAAGCAAATTATATACTTCTTATCTTTAGTTTCATCCCTACAACCCTCATTAGTTTTTAAAAGAACATTACCGGGTTTAGGGTTTACCTCTTTACCTTCTTGAGTGAAGGACACCTACTCTTGTAGTGTCCCATTTCCCCATATTCAAAGCATTTGATGTGGGATTTCCCACTCTTCTCGGTAGTTGAGGTTGAGAGTTGAGCTTCCAAGATCTTCTCCACCTTGGATTGCTCTTCTTCTTCCTCACTTGAGGATGTGGACGATTTCACTTCCTCCTCCTCTTCGGATGTTAAGCTCGATTCAACTTCCGATTGGTCCTTCTCCTTCTCTTGGACCAATTATCCTTGGACTCCTCCACTCCATGTCCTTGTGTAGAATTCTTATGTAGAGCTATCACCTTTCTCCATAGCTCATAGGCATTCTTGTAATCACCTACACGAGACACAATATAAGAAGGTAATAAGTTTAAAACAATTCTCGTTACCTCCTTATCCGCCTCTGCTTCCTCCTTTTGATCCTTGGTCCAATACCGAGGTCGGAGGCGTTTCCCCTTCTTGTCCGTTGGAGTTTCGAATGGAACCTCCAATGCGGTCCAATGATCCCAATCCATTTGGAACCAAGTCTCCAACCGCTTCCTCCAACAATTGAAGTCGTCTCGATCATATGGAGGTGGGATCCGAGTATCCCATCCTAGCGGACTTCCGAGTCCATCTTCCTCTGGCGCCTTTGCTCTCCCGGCGGTTAGTCCGTAGACGAGCGATCCCCGGCTCTGATACCACTTGTTGGGGATCGGTGCGTCGGCTAGAGGGGTGAATAATCGTTCACCCACTTCAATTGCGTTCTTCCTACACAATTAGTTTGCGCAAGCGGAATAATATAAACTAAAACTAACACAAAGGAAGACAAACCAATTTAACGGTTAGTTTGCCAAGATGTCAATTGGACTTTTCTCCTTCGTACCTGTATCTTGCATTCTCACAATGCAACATCAAATACAATAATAATCCTAACTTAAACCTTTACCCAAACATCAAAACCCAAGGTACCTAGATTGCTCCAACACTCGCCGCAGTAAAGGTTGGATAGAGCTTCGACCAGATCTAGCCACATCAGCACGTCAAGTGCTCGGAAGGGATCTAGGCGCTCAGAGTTGTCCTAATCAGCGACGGAATAGGATCGAATAGGCCTTGTTGGGGCACTCGAGGCTGGTCCAGGCACTCGAAACCTCCTTTATAAACACCTTCGAATAGCAGCTTCAGAATCATCTTTTGTGCCATCTCTGCTTCCATTCCGTGCCAAAGCTCCGACTTCAAAACTCCGCTACGCTCAAGCTACAACGACACAACGACGTCGTGACGCCACTATGAGCTCAAACGAGCCTAGCCTTTGGTAATGCAAGTTGTTATTCTTTCGGTTTCTTTGTATGCTTTAATTTAAAGGTCGGTACTGAACTCGATCATTTGTAAAAGAGGCAAATTGATAGTGTTTGCCCCAACGAAAGTGATCAAATTTACTGCGGACCTTGGAGTAGTAGCTACAAGGCTACGTAAAGTAAAACCAAATGTGTCATCTTTAATTTCTGTCATTTACTTTCCGCTGCAATGATTTTGATTTTTTAACGAATTTTAAATGCGTATGAAGTGCACTATTCACCCCCTACCCCCCCCCCCCCCAACTAAAAGTTTGGAATGTGAATATTTACAGAATTTCCAGTGGAATTAATGTATATTTTGGACTTAAAAGGGCAGTGAATAAAATCAGAGCAAAGAGAACCATACTGTATAATATCATATTAGAGGAGGTGATGAGTTCCCCTTTGATAATTTTGGAAATTAAAGTATACTGAATTTTACCCACGGAAGAATTTGAACCCTCTTTTTTTTATTTGCAAAGCCACTAAGCCCCCTACCAATTAAACTAGCTGGCATCTTCATGTGCTGAAAAACATGTAGCCATTTCCCCGGAGTTAACTCTTTACAGCGAAATTATCCACCACAGACGAAAATTGAAATCGCCCCTATCTAAAACTTAGCTTAACTTCAACCAAAACAAGGAAACTAAGTAGACCCAAATTATCAGTCAAAAGGAAAAGGATCGATATCTTCCAAGTAATGCTTAAGGTCGGACGACAGATGCGATGCCGCATTAGGAATCAGCCTTAAGAGATTAAAGGTTTTCAGTCGGAACTGAAAAAGTGTACACAGCAAACTAAAATGCTCCCTAAGCTCCAAATAATATTCAACCTAAGGAACTCCAACTATCATAAATGCAGTAGCAAGTACATGAAAGGAGGGGAAAGTGCATAAAGACCTGTTCCTCGTTGATGAGCTCCTGCAACCGGATCTTAAGCTCAGGCCCATGGCGCCCGCCACTTCGGGAGTTCACGAACACCACAATAGGCGCCTCCGGCATCTCGTCGGCCTCCCCGCCGCCACGGTTCTCGGCCGCAGCACTGGCCCCGGCGCCTGCGTTCTGGTCCCGGATAGCTGCCGCCATGGCCAATCTCAGATACACCGGAATCACGATCCGCCGCTTAAGTTCTTCCTTCTCGACCCTGGTCCCGAAGATCCCGCACGCCCGAATCGAGTCCCACATCGACGACCGGGCCGCCACGTTGGCTTCCCCCGGCGCTGCCGCTGCTGTCCTCGAGTTCGACATCTCTCTCTTTCTCTCGCTCCCTTCGCGCTGGTCGACTGGCTTCACCCAGAGACGGCGAACTAGGAAACGAAGCAAGAGGAACCAAATTTTATTCTTGTTCAAAAAGAAAGACTTGTTAGGCATAGGCATCTGACAAAAAATAATAATAGTTATTCTTCTTTAAATTATTATTTTTTAAATAAAAAATTGCATTGCTTCATCAACGGCCTTCTCGCAAGTGGAAGTCTCTACCGAAAAGACACTGCGTGTGGAATAAATTACGAAGATGACATGGTGGGCCCACTGGAGCTTTATCCTCCCGGTTCATTCGATAATACCCGCACAGCGATTCGATAAGAGAAATTGTGGGCCACAGATAGTTAGTAAAAGCAGAAGACTTGCTATGTTTATCTGAAAGAGTGGATGATGGATGGATTAAACAAACTTAGGGGCATGGGAAGAGAATGGAAAGGAAAAGAAATTCTTTCCTTTGCATGCTTGTTTACCATGATTGAGGAAGGTGGGTACATGCGCTGTAATTTTATTAATGCAAAAGGGTACATGCGTCTTTTTTTTGGTATATGGTGTAATTTTATGAGTTAAAAAGGGTACATGCGTTATTTTTTTTTGTTTATGATGTAATTGTGTAAATGAAAAAGGGTACATGCGTCATTTTTTTATCCATCCGCTGCTTTCCGTCCGATTTTGAGTTGATCGATTTTGGCTCCAAAACTATCCGCGGATGGATTATATTTCTCTTCCCTCTTTAAATTTTAACGAAGTAAACAATGAAAAAATTTTCACTGCGAAAACTTTTCCTTAGTTTTATTTTCCGCTCTCCCAAATAAATAGAGCATCAGTTTGGCCAAGCAAACACGGAATCGGCTTCCCTTCCTCGCTGGAAGAAGCGTAAAGAAGTTTTAGAAGGATTGTATAATGCAACGAAGCATCCGTAGAAAAGACAGGTCTGCCTTAACAGACCCTTTAGAATTCGTCCAACTAATATGAAAAAAAATTAAATATATAGATAGAAAATATATGATAGAAAAGTATTAATTATTAATTTTTAAAAATCGATTCTTAATTATTATATCAGAAATATTATATATTCATTATCTCCTATGACCCAGGAGCCAATAAAGCATATTAGTGCATCCATATTTATTGGACCTTTGAAGAATTTCTTCATTATCACATTTATGCCATATCGAAAATAAAAAAAAAAAATCATACATATCTTTCTACTATAAAAAAAATGGTTAATTGAAGAAAACTCCTCAATCTCAAACTGGCCTTTGCATGCACTCCCCACTTGATAAATTCTTTGCATTCACTCCCTGATGAATTGAGTATAAAAGAGTGAAAACTCAATATACATTATAAAGATTTGAGTATAAATTGTTTGAGATTGAGTACTAATTTAAGAAATTTGAGTACAAAATTTTGGTGACCCCTCATGTGAAAATCTTGATGTGGTGAGTATAAAAGAGTGAAAACTCAGTATACATTATAAAGATTTGAGTATAAATTGTTTGAGATTGAGTACTAATTTAAGAAATTTGAGTATAAAATTTCGATGACCCCTCATGTGAAAATCTTGATGTGGTGGATGCAACCTCACATACTCAAATTTCTAAATTTTATACTCAAATTTTTTCAAATAATACTAAATCTAAATCAATTCATACTTAAATTTTGATAATGTATACTAAAATTTTTACTATATACTGAAACAATTTATACTTAAATTTTTTCAAATAATACTCAAATTTCTTAAATTAGTACTCAATCTCAAATAATTTATACTCAAATCTTTACGATTTATACTGAATTTTTACTCTTTTATACTGATAAAAAAATAACACACAAAACTATCTTGTCAATCCCATCAGGGAGTGCATGCAAAAAGATTTTCGATTGGGGAGTGCATGCAAAGCCTAATTTGATATTGAGGAGTTTTCTCAAATTTTTCCTAAAAAAAATAATCAATAACTTTTTTTATAAGTCTCACACTTTCATTATATATGCTTTATCTATCTTTCATATTTTATATTATATATAATTAAATTTTTGTCATTGAATAACGATTAAATTCAACGGCTAATTTATTAGCAATTGTTCAACGACAATTTTTTCAATAAATAATAAAAAATCAATTTAATATTAAAAAAAAAGAAGCAACTTTGTATTTACAAAGTCGTTTGATCTGAAAACCAAGGAACTCCCTCCCACTATGCAAGAGAGCTCCTTCTCGCATGCCACATTCATAGTGGGAGTCTCCAAGGATGTCCTTAGGGTACGTTTGATTGAGGGTTATCCTTGATAATTTTGGTTATCCATCCAAGGTTATTAACAAAAATTTTATTTGGTTTAAATAATCAGCGATTCCCAAGTAATGATCGATGTCTGACACGTCAGCAAAAGGGCATGCAACCAGGAATCAGAAAACCTTAGGAAAGTAAGGTTTTTCTTGATTCCGGGGTTATTAAACCTATCTTTCTAAAATTATCCTCGAATATTTAAATTTAAGACGAAAATAATCATTACAATTTATTAACTTCCGAAAGCATTATTCGCGATTGACGACCGACAACGACGACCAACGACCCCCGTCGGCGGTCGGCGACCACCGACGACCACAGTCAGCGATCACCGCCGGCGATCGGCGACCACCGTCCCGACCGTGACCACCGTCGGCGATCGGCGACCACCGCCGGCGGTCGGCGACCCCCGCCGGCGTCGGCGACCCCCGCCGCGGTCGGCGACCCCCGCCGGTCGGCGACCCCGCCGGCGGTCGGCGACCCCCGCCGGCGGTCGGCGACCACCGCCGGCCGACCACCGCCGGCGGTCGGCGACCGACGACCACCGCCGGCGTCCGACGATCACAGCCGCCGGCGACAATCGTCGGCGACCGATGACCGACGACCACCACCGCCAGCGACCGGCGACCAGCGACCACCATCGCCGATGACGATCACAGGCGGTCGGCGACCGGCGACCACCACCGACGACGACGATCCCCGACGCCCGACGACCAGCGACCACCATCGGCGATCGACGACCGGCGACCACCGTCGACAGCCGGCAACCACCGTCGGCGGCAGGCGACCACAACCGGGGACCACCGCCGGCGGCCGGCGAGCACCGCGGCCCGGCGAGCACCGCCGGCGGCCGGCGAGCACCGCCGGCGGCCGGCGGCACCGCCGGCGGCCGGCGAGCACCGCCGGCGGCCGGCGAGCACCGCCGGCGGCCTGCGAGCACCGCCGGCGGCCGGCGACCGGCGACCGGCGACCACCGCCGCGCGGCCGACCACAGTCGGTGATCACCGGCGACCGGCGACGATCGCCGGTGATCGTCGGCGACCACAGCCACTGCTGGCGACGATCGTTGGCGGTCGGCGATCTGCGCTGATCGTTGGCGGTTGACGATCTGCACTGATCGTCGGTGGTTTGCGCCGACCGGCGGCCGGCGACCGACGACCACCGCCGACGACCGACGACCACTGTCGACGGCCGGCGACCACCGCCGCCGATCGACGACCGACGACCACAGGCGGCGGCCGACGACCACAGCCGGCGACCATCGCCGTCGATCGACGACCGACGATCATAGCCAGCAGCCGACGACCACAACCGGCAGTCGACGACCACAGCCGGCGACCACCACCGCCGGCGACCGGCGACCACCACTGCCGGCGACGATCACCGGTGAGCGGCGACCACCGTCGGCGGCTGGCGACCACAGCCGGGGACCCCCGCCGATGGCCGGCGATTGCCGCGGCCGGCGACGATCGCCGGCGGTCGTGGGCGGTCGACGCCGACAGTCGGGCGCCGGTGTTGGACACCGACTGTCTACACTGACACCGACGATCAACATCAACGCCTTTAAGTCTAAATAAATAAAATTATTTAAACAAATTCTAAAGGGTAATACGGTAAAATGTTATATTAGATTATAAACTATTACCTTCAAACAAACACGATTTTATTTGATTACCTAAATTGAACCAAACAACTTTAGGATATGTTTCATTCCCCATAACCTTGGTTATGTGATTACTTGGTATTGACATAACCAAGATTATATATTATAACTTGAACCAAACGCACCCTTAGAGTATTCATAATACCTAGGTGATCAATACGAAATAAATCTTTTAATAAGGAAAGATCTTCTCATTAAGAAATGTAATAATTTTATTTCTTCTTTTTTTTTATTTTCTTTCAATTATTCCGATACTAAATGAAAAAATATTTGAGAAAACATTTTCATTCACCTCTACTTTGTTTTCTTGAACTTGGTATCAGAGCGCAAGGAAAACTCCAACGATCCTATGGCCGGAATTTCTTCAACACCTACCATGACGTCGTTCACTACCCTAATATTAACAAAACTAAACTAACGGAATTACACCCTTTGGAAATCTCAGGTACTACTTGTGTTAAAAGGTCATTGCCTTATCCAGTTTGTTTCTAGCGAGTCTGCAATTCCAGCCGAGACAATAGTAACTTGAAATGAAGCTGGTGTAGAAGAGATCAAGTGTAACACCCAGAATTTTCAACATTTTCCCAGAATTTTTCCAAAATAAAAAATATAAAAATTTCTTTAAAAGGGAGTCAAAGCCAAGGTGAAACAAAGACCTCCATTTAGTTTAAGTTTAAGTTTCCATTAGGTGGTAATAAAGCATCACATTAAAATATGGAACCAATATTAGATAAGTGATAGTAAGCGTCCTTTATGGAAGATGCTTCAATTTCCACTTAGTATATAACGGAATATAAAGAAGAGAAAACCCTTGGTTTTCTCATTCTTTCTTCTTCCCTGCGAAAACAAGAAGAGGAAACCTAGGGTTTTCTTCTTTTCTTGCTCCCAAGGTCCGGATCGCACGAGGGAAGTGGACGAGGAGTACCACGCTAAATCCTACGTCGGTGTAGTAAGTTTAGAAGCGTAAAGAGGTAAGTAGATCACTCACCTGTAGTAAAAGTAGTTCTCGAATGATTTCTAAATATGATTCTAAGTCTTTTTGGTGTTGTGATCTTAGTATAGCAAGATCAAGGTCTTGATTTACCCCAAAATAAGTTTTGAAATTATGGCACGCAAGGTGTTCGATAAAAGTTCTGAGTAAGACCAAGATCTTACTAAGTCCTAGAACGAGTTCTAGGACTAAGCTTTTATGTAAGTACAAGACCAAGGTCTTGATGTATTTCAAAACAAGTTTTGGAACATTACTTTTTAAGTGCAAAAGATATGCTAAGTTATGTTTTTTAAATACAAGCATGAGTGCAAAAAAATGTATATGCATCATATGACAATAATGCAAGTATATCAGTGTGACATCAAACTGCATTAGACACATAGGCCTGATCGATCTGTTCGATACAGAAAGATTACTGATTGGTCTGTGGACTGATCAGATTTTAGAAAAATTTCTGAAACTCTGATACGTTCAAGGTCAGACTGCACGTTCAAGGTCACCCGATCTGAGTCCCTTAACCAAAATCTATTCCTCCACACCAATTTGATAATCCAATTTAATCCATAGTCCCAAGTTTGTATCAAGTCCATAGTCCTAATTCTGAATTCTATTGATAATTCATATATTACATTAAATTTGATAATTTATAGTCCCAAGTTTGTATCAAGTCCATAATCGTAATTCTCAATTCTATTGATAATTCATAGATTAGATTAAATTGGATAATTCATAGTCTCAAATTTGTATCAAGTCCATAGTCCTAATTCTCAATTCTATTGATAGCAATACAAACACACTTTGTTAAACCTTATAGTTTGCTCACAAATACAAATGAGAAAATTTTTCCAGTATTACTAAACAACACCAATAAATAGAATAAATGGAAAAGATTTTTCATATATCTATATTATGTATGGAATTTATGGTTTCCATTAGTGTAAATCTAATCACCTAAATTTGAGATGAAAAGCAATTCCCCATAGGTAGTAAATAGTTATCCATTAAGCAGAGGAAATGGTATCTTAAGAAGCACATCCCCAACTAGGAATGACCATGTGTTTGAAGAACCCATTATTAACAAACCATGTTGATAGATGCTCCCCCTCAACCAATGCTACACAACACGAAAGATAGATAATTTAGGTACACAAACCTTGGACCTAATAAACCTACAATGCAAGTCTTTGGCACCCATGCTTTGGTTATTTTCTTCTTAAGTCCTTGAACCCTAGAAACATTTGATGATTTAAATGGGTTCTAGACATTAATGATATAAAACTAGGTTTCTTAGGTCGGTAACCTATACCGGCCTTGTTGTAGACTGCTCTTTGAGAGTTGAGGATCATATCCAAGGTCTTAGAGCTATTTGAAAATTTCTCAAGAAGATTCTTGAGTTTTTCAACTTCACCCTTTAAGGTCTTGTTCTCATCCTCAAGGACCTCAACATGCAAGTCATCAATTTCAATATCCTTAGAGGTTTTCAATTGTTCTACTTCTAATTTTAATGATTTTACCTTATCCTTAGATTTCTTAAGCAAAGTAGTTAAACAAGCAATAGTTTTATAACACTTATCAAGCTCGAGAGAAATTACCTCTTCATCATCCGAAGATGATGAAGTCGCGGTTGAAGGATCACTTGATTCGTCACCACTCTCCATGTTTGAATCTTCTAAGGCTATAAAAGACACGTGGTGGGTGCTCTTCTCCTCCTTCTTTTCCTTCTTCTTTTCCTTCTTCTTCTTTCTTTTGTCCCCTGCTACAAGAGTAATACCCTTCTCTTTTGGGTCTTTGTTAGCAAGTGCATGTAGCTCCATTTCACAAAAGAAATCGTCTAACTTTACAATGGAAAGATCCTTAGATACCTTATAGGCATCCACCATGGACGACCACAAGGCATTCCTAGGAAAAGACTTGAGTACATACCTTACAAGGTCATGATTCTCGACCTTCTCATCGATCGAGTGCAAGCCATTGAGGATCTCCTTGAATTGACCATGAAGCTCGCTCACGGTCTTAGAATCTTTCATGGAAAGGTTCTGGAGTTGGTTGAGGAAGAGATCCCTCTTTGCTATCCGGGAGTCTCGAGTACCTTCATGTAGCTCTATGAGCTTGTTCCACAGATCCTTGGCACTTGAGAAAGGACCAACCTTGATGAGTTGCTCCTTGGTCATCCCACACTGCAGGGTGACCACTGCCTTGGCATCTGCCTCTCCCTTTCTGGTTTATTCGGCTGACCACCTTGAGAACTAAAGCTCCTTGCCCTCAGCATCCTTTGGAGGAGTGAATCCCTCCTTGACTGAAAACCACATACCAATGTCTATTTTCAGATAGTACTCCATCTTGGATCTCTAGTATTGAAAGTCTACTCCATCAAAGAAAGGCGGTTTGTTGGTGCTGAATCCTTCTCTCAAAGCCATCTTCTTGCTCTTCAGGTGTTAATCCGTTTGAAAGAGCCCCAGGCTCTGATACCACTTGTTAGGATCTGGGATGGCTAGAGAGGGAGATGTGAATAGCCAACCACCAAAAACTCACTTCTTTTTCTGCACTCAGGTTAGCAACGGAAAAACAAAATAGAACAGAAAGAAATACAAACAAAGAATATGACACCAGGATTTACAAGGTTCGGGGATAACTTGCCCCTACTCCTTGGCGTGCCCGTGAGGTGGGTGATCCCTTGATCTTCGACAGATCAGACCCCGGAATGAAACCGGCTAATAGAATTTCTCATTCTCAGTGGAGTAACCTCTCCACAAGCGTCTTAGAAATATACAGATGAAGCACAGGAGACTCGAGAGGGAAGCTCACACAATAGATCAAACATATAGCTCAAGCAAGAAGAGAATACAAAGAAACACAACTCAACACAAGACCCTTCACTTAGTTCTTTGTTCTTGTTTTCGTTATCTTCTCTGCTTCGCCAACCTTTTCTTCTTAAGCTTCTTTCTGCACACCTACAGGCGTCACCCACTGACCTCTTCTGAGCTCTCAGTTCACTGAAGTCCTCTTCAGCTGAAGCTTCAGGTCAGTCGTCACCCACTGACCCCATCTAAGCTCTCAGCCTACCTCCTCAGCTGAAGCTTCAGGTCGTTAGGTGCCGTTGAAACCTACAAGTGTATACCAAACAAAATAGCACAGATAAAAGTCACCCTGGACCCTGCTTCTTGATTCTCCACAGCTCTGTATCATCTGCACACTCACAGAGTTATTAGCAAAGCAAATCAGAAGCAAATCAGGAATCTGACAACCGTTTGAATTAAAGTTCTGAGGTGTTGATCAGCACCCTAACCAATCAGACACCCTCCTGACCAATCAGACTCTATTCTGATTGATCCAGTGTTGTTCTGATCATTCTCACTGATCGATCAGAGGCTAGAGATCGGACACCAGATCAATCACAAACCTTACTGGAACTTCGCAGTCAAGACCCTGATCGGTCTCACTGATCGATCAGCCAAAGCCTGATCGGTCAACCTGACTGATCAGCCAGTCCAGTTGATCGATTAGCATAAGGTCTGACTGATCAGGCTCCCTCCTGATCGGTCCAGGCTGGTGCTGATCGGTCGCACTGACAGATCAGAAATTCCTCTGATCTTTCTGTGACCATTCTGATCATTTTCTGATCGGTCACCAGACCGTTCAGAAGGCCTTCTGATTCCTCAGAAGCTCTCTGGATGGTCAATAGACCGATTAGACATCCTGGATCGGTCCTGTGACCGATCTAGAATCAAGGGAGTTCATGCCAACTCCCTGATCGGACTTCAGACTGATCCAGTCACTCATTTCAACCCTGAGTCCAGAGAATAGGCTCCCTTGCCTTCTCTGACTCAGTCTGGTCCCGGAGAACGAGCTACCTAGCCCTCTCCGACTTCACCTAGTCCAGAGAATGAGCTACCGAGCTCTCTCTGACCTAACTCGGTCCATCCGGTTGGACTTTTGCCCAGCTTCACTCACCAGGACTTCATGCCCAGCTTCACTCACCAGGACTTCGTGCCCAGCTTCACTCACCAGGACTTCGATGCTCAGTTTCACTCACCAGGACTTCGGTGCCCAACTTCACTCACCAGGACTTTTGCCCAGCTTCACTCACCAGGACTTTGTGCCCAGTTCCCGACCAGGACTTCATGCCTAACTTCACTCATCTGGACTTTTGCCCAGCTTCACTCACTAGGACTTAATCCGAACTTAACTATCTGATCTCACTCAACTAAACTTAAATCGGTGTCAACACCAAAACAACAATAGGTCAGACTGCATCAACAACCTCAAGATGCTTCTGGGCATCATTGAAGAAAATGGTGGCCTTATAATCTGGTGCACATCTTATGCAACTCCGACTCCAACTACAGACAATGAAGAAAAATGGGCTATCCATGACTGAATATTTACAGAAGGTGAAATTTATCTCAGATGATCTCACAGGTGCTGGACATCAGTTCCAGAGACCGATCTAGTGCTCTATATTCTCGTGGGACTCGGACCCGAGTATGAATCTATGGTGGTTGTCATAACAACCAAGAGTGAAGACGTAAGCATAGAAGAGTTAACTGGCATGCTACTTACTCATAAGCTACGACTGGAGCAGTTGCACGACACTGAGCCATCTCCCATGGCGTATCTGTCTATCGGATCACCCAAAGGCGTCGTTCCAGACAGACGCTACTTCAGGGGATCTTCTGCTGGTAGTCTCTCTCCTACGAACTATTTGAGGGCTCACAACCCTCACAGACCATACTCCACTCCTTCATTGGGTCAGTATCAAGCCCCATATTCGAAGAACCTGAACACAACCACCCACTAGATTCCGACCCATAATCTGTAATGCGGGGGTTGTGCTTACCGCAACGATCGACACAATGAAAATAGATGACCTAAGTGTCAACTATGTGACAGGTTTGGTCATATCGCCGTCAACTATCGTACTTCACAAAAGCGTTAGATCTACAACGAGGGAGATCATTCTGCAACATCATGTCGATGCCATTTCGACCAAAACTTTAATTCTCTTCCACCATTATCAGCCTTGATAGTTGAACCTACCATAGTTTCTGATCATGCCTGGTGTCCTGATTTACGCGCCACCGATCATCTTACAGCAGATTTAGAGAACCTACAAGTTCACTCTCCGTATCAAGGTATGATATAAATTGTTATTGGCAATGGTACAACTCTTCCCATATCAAATATTGATGACTCGTATATTCTTAGTCCTGCCAAACTATTGCAACTTCAGAATATATTAGATGTGCCTGCCATCACTAAAAACCAACTCAGTATTGCTCGTTTTACGGCTGACAATAATGTCTTTTTTGAATTTCATCCAACTTATTGTGTTATTAAGGATCAGGCGATGAAGGTGGAACTACTTCGAGGTACCCTTAAAGATGGTCTCTATCGTTTAGCCCAGACCAATGCGCCATCTACCAAGTTGTTTGCTTATCTTGGCGAGTGCTCTTCTGCTAGCACATGGCATCATCATCTAGGATATCCGATGTCTGCTACGTTTGCTTGACTTATCTCTCATTATGGTTTACCTATTTCAAGCAATAAGACTATCTCTTTTTGTGATGCATGACAATTCAGAAAGGCTCATAAACTATTTTTTCTGTTGTCTAAGTCTAGATCTAATGAACCTCTAATATATTCTGATGTTTGGGGACCATCTCCGAAGTTTTCTATACATGGGTGTTGCTATTTTGTGTAATTTATGGATGATTTTAGCCACTATACTTGGATATATCATCTTAAAAGCAAGTATGAGGTTCTCTCGACTTTTCTTCGATTCCATGCTATTGTTGAGAATCAATTTAATAAGACAATCAAGACTATATAGATTGATTGGGGAGGAAAATTTTCCAGTCTATAATCTTCCTGAACTACAAAGTATTCAACATCACTTATCATATCCTCATACGAGTGAACAAAATGGTGTTGCCGAATATAAAGTCCATCATATCACTAAGACAGGTTTTGTTATGCCAGTCCATGCTTCTATGCCTTACACTATTGGGATGAAGCTTTTCTTACTGTGGTATATTTGATCAATCGACTTCCCTCTGCCACACTGGATTATTGTTACCTATTTGAGTTGCTTTTTTAGCAGTCTCCTGATTATGAATCTCTTAAAATTTTTGGGTGCAGTTGCTTTTCTCTTATTCGTCCAAATAATCGTCACAAGCTAGCATTCTGATCCATCAAGTGTATCTTTTTGGGATATAGTTTATCTCATAAGGGCTATCATTGTCTTCATATCACTACAAGGAGGATATTTATCTTTCGCCATGTGGTGTTTGATGAGAATTCCTTTCCCTTTCTTGATCATAGGACTCCATATCACTCCATGCTCCATTATCACCTACATCCCCTCACCTTATCATACTGGGTACTTCTGCAGACATCGAGTCACCCGCCAATGATTGCTCATCACCGCTGCCTCGTAACCCCTCTAAAGGAAGTTCCTTATGCTTCGGCAGTTGGAAGCCTCATGTATGTTATGCTGTGTACGAGATCAGATATCTGCTTTACCGTGGGCATGGTTAGCATATATTAGAGTAACCCAGGTCAGGGACATTGGACTGCAATAAAGCATATACTCAAGTACCTAAGAAGAACTAGAGATTATATGCTAGTTTACCAGGCAGACCAATTACTCTCTGTGAGTTATACAGATTCAGACTTCTAATCAGATAGGGACAAAAGTAAGTCTACCTCGGGGTACGTGTTTACTTTAGGAGGTGGAGCCATAGTATGAAGGAGTATCAAGCAGAAATGCATGGTGGACTCCACTATGGAAGCTGAATACGTGGCAACCTCTGAGGTAGCCAAGGAAGTTGTATGACTCAGGAACTTCATGATGGACTTGGATGTGATTCCTGGTTTGCCCAGATCTATCACAATTTATTGTGATAACAGTGGTGTAATTACAAACTCGAAGGAACCATGAGCCCATAAGGTGAATAAACACATAGAGCGTAAGTACCACCTGATACGAGAGATCGTAAAGCGAAGAGAAGTTGCTGTCGCCAAGATTGCATGGGAGGACAACCTGCGAATCCTTTCACTAATGCCCTTCCAGCGAGAGCTTTTGATAGGCATGTGGAGGATATGAGAGTCAAATGTATGGCATTATGAAGACAACAGAGTCTTTTAGTATAAATGAGAGATTGTTAGGATGTATACTAAAAGCCTTGCTTTTATATAGACATCTTCATTTTGAAAGAGAATCACAAGATCACTGATTGCATATTTATATTAGTATATGGATTTTGTTTGATAATTTACATTATAGATAACATGGTGTGTGGTGTCACACAGAAGATTATGTTATCAGTTCCTTGTAGAGTATAAGTAGAGGCTCACAACCGAGATGTATTTGGACAAACCATCGGGATGGTTGTAGTGTAATTTGGTGTTGGTTTATCTTGACCATAGAATTACACTAGTGCACATTGTGT
The DNA here is from genome assembly GCA_024364735.1 of Boesenbergia rotunda. Lineage (NCBI taxonomy): Eukaryota > Viridiplantae > Streptophyta > Magnoliopsida > Zingiberales > Zingiberaceae > Boesenbergia > Boesenbergia rotunda. The sequence continues at coordinate 157,200 of JAGFNQ010001583.1, forward strand.
GCATTGAGCATGACCGACATAGAGGTGATTCAATTTATACTGACTTTATAATTGAATCAGACCTCAGTTTATTATGGAGTACATGCTCTTAATCCCGATATAATAACGGGCACATATACTTAATATTTATTTCTTTGATTTACTAATGGGCGAGATTTATTCTGTTAAATCGATATACCCGGTAAGTTAGGAAATAATATTATTCTCATGGTGTACCATTGATTATAGACGGAAACCGTGTCCTGGTGAGTCGGGTTGATGATGCCCCCTTGATGAGCTCATAAAGTTCATCATGTCAAATCCTGCAGGTGGACTTGATTCGACATGATGATAAGGATGAGTGGTACTAATCATGGAGGTAGATGTTGATTAATTAAAATTGTTAATAATTTAAATTAATCAACGAACATTCGATATCTTAAACACGGAGAGATACTTGTACTCATAATAGGTGGAGCTCATATTTAAATATGGGGGTTGGTGAGGTAGTTCAATGAAGATTCTTTAGTGGAATGAATCTTCATTAATGGATCGGACCTTGATCCATTAGGTGGCGAAGACCCAACTCCTCCTTATGGTCCCTATTGTAGCCCTATATATACCCCATTTAGCCATGATACCAAGACACAATTGAAGACATCCTAGCCTTGGTTTTTCTCCTCTCTCCTAGGGTTTGTGGGCGCCGGTAACATCAAGGAGATGGGGCGGCAAGAAGGGAATTCTTCTCCTTCTCTTCTTTGCTTCATCTTCTTCTTCCCTTCCATCCTTCTTCTCCTTGAGGGTTTACGGATTGGTTTAGACAAGGAGGAGTTCAGCTCCTCCTTTGGCCGGAGGTGCAAACATAAGGAAGGAGGGAGGTGGCGCAGGCACAAGCAAGGTAAAGTAGAGTCGGGTGGCTTGGTATAGAGGGAAAGAATTCTCTCTTTCCCTTCTTCTTCTTCATCCTCTTCTTCCTCCTTTGTCTACACAGTGGACGACGCAAGGTGGAAGGAGGGCTTCCTTCCCTTAACCAGCGGCACAACTTGAAGAAAGAAGGGATTGTTTCCTTCTTTAGTTGGTGCAACCAAGAAGAGAAGGAAGGTGGGTCTTGGTGACTTTCGATTCTTGGTAGATCGTCGCCCACACGATGTCTAAGAAGGGGAGGGTCATACAATAGAAGATCATGAGGTAACGAGAGGTATAACTTCTCCTTGGTTTCTTGTTATTTCTATCATTTCATGTGGTTAATTAATTATCATTGCATGTTAATTATTTGTTAATTAATTGTGATAATTAATTATCTTAGACCTCGATGATAAACACAAAAATTGGCGATCCGCTCGTCGTCTATTCCGCGGCTAATCGGTTGGATGAGATTGATCGCTAGAACAACTTGGTTGTTCAAGCGATCGCTCGAATCGGTTAGCACGATGATGAGATGGTCATTTTGGGAAATAGGTCTCCATTCGGATTAAAATTTTAATCCGTGGACATGGAGAGGTTTCCCATGAGTGACCTGGCATCCCTTCGGCATAAACCAACAATTGGTATCAGAGCCAAGGTTTTTCGATTTTGTGTGTTTGGATTCAGTTACATTTTGCACTTTATCATATATTTTATTTTTGTCAGATAATAGTAAAATAAGTGTAGGCTAACTCTTTGATTGTAGGCACGAGATTCCAACTATTATGGCTTAAATAATGTATGTATGTGATTGGTTGTGCATGGTTGTAATATTTGAATCCTCGGGGTTGACGAGGCTAAATTTGTATTTGATTTTTGTAATTAAATACGGCACATGTTTAGCCGCGTATTTTATTTACTTTCGATCTATATTTCATGTACACTCCTTTATGGAGTATAGGATCGATGGATGTAAATAAATAGTATTTTATCTCGGCTCAGAGATCCCTTCAATGGTGGCTTGCGCATGGTGTAGGGAGGAGCGGACGAGGTGACGACACGACTGGAGGCACATTGAAGACTAAAGACATGATAGTTGGAAAAATTAGATTTTTCTTGTTATTGCTTTTAGTTTATGTGCTTGTCGTGCTTGCATGAAAATTCCTCAATTATAAATAACTAAGTGGGAGAGGGACCCTAAGGGTCTCATGACCTCCATTACTAATTTGACAAGTGATATGAACAAGCTTGCACGTCGGCTCTGAGTGTCTTCCTCTCCATCAGATGAGCTTGTTCTGCGGATCACTAGGTCAGACATGATTATAGAAAATTATTGAAGAGCATGTGATTTTCCCCATCGAACGACACATAATTTGAGAATTTTCTTGGTATCGTGTAATGGTAAACACTTAGATGCAAATAATAGCATCCTCTCCATCAGAGTCACTACTATTATTTGTAGGGCCGAAGAGGAACCAACTATTAATTTTATTTGTCAAAAAGTTAGGTTGATAAGATAATAAAATTAATGGGTAAAACTTCCTCTTACAAATGTAGAATTCGTATACGTCCACACTATCGTGGCATGTGAAATTCTCGATGTTTTGAGGTGTTGGTTGATTTTAAAATTTATTATTTTGAGGAATCAATATTTTTTTTGAAATCTAAAGTGAGTGATCATTGTGATTCTCAAGAAATTTTCAAAATGACATTTAATCCACTAGTTGTGATACTTAAAGAAAACAAACTTACAGGCCCTGATTACATTGACTGAAAACGGAACCTGGACATTGTCCTAATTGCTGAGGAGTACAAGTTTGTATTGTTCGAGTTCTGTCCAGAAAAACCTGGCGAGAATTCTGATGAAGAGGAGAATAAACGTTATAAGAAGTGGATCAAAGCGGATGAGATGGCGCGGTGTTACATATTGACATCTATGTCAAATGTATTGCAACATCAGCATCAGGCTTTTTCCACTGCTTATGACATGATGTTCAATCTCAAAGAACTCTTCAGACATCAGAATCGGGCCGCTAGGAAGGAAGCAATGAGGAATTTGATGACGACTACCATAGTCGAGGGGACACCCGTGAGGGATCATGTCCTTAAGATGATGGCACATCTCAATGAGATGAAAGTCCTTGGAGCAGAGATCGATGAGGAAACCCAGGTCGATATCATTCTCCAGTCTCAGCCTAGGAGTTTTGAGCAGTTTTGCCTGAACTATAATATGAACAAACATACATATTTATTGGCGAAACTTTTGATAGAACTCCAGGTAGTAGAGGGGATTTTTCGTCAGAGTGCTCATGCTTTGGTTACTCAGAAGGTTTCTACTTCTATGCCGAAAGGCAAGAAGAAGAAGAAACAAGGTGGGGCAAAGAAGGTAGGATCTCAGGGACCTCGGGCTGGTGTGAAGAAGCCGAAAGGCAAATGCTTCACGTGCAAGCAGACTGGACACTGGAAGGTGGACTGCCCCCGTCGTCAAGATAAAGGTATATCTTTTTCTTTAGTTGTTGAAACATGCTTAGCGGTGTTATCTACTAGTACTTAGTGTGTAGATACGGGAGCCACTGATCATGTCTTTGCAGGGGTTCTAGGAAACCCGACGACTAGCTGATTGAGAGATTACCGTCTACATAGGCAATGCTACGAAAGTGACAACTATTGTAGTGGGAGACATTTATTTGTCTTTTAATAGAAATAAAATTTTGGTTTTAAGAAATTGCCTTTATGTACCTTCTTTTAGAAAGAACCTTGTTTCAGTTTCTAAAATAATAAAGGATGAGTATTCTATTTCTTTTAATGACCGTGTTGTTATAAAAAGGAATAGAGAGATTATCTGTTCAAATAAATTAGTTGGCAATTTGTATACTTTAGAACCAAAATCTCCCACAATGTAAATATAAGTAAATAACTCATCGTCTAACCAATATAAGAGAAAAGAACCTTCGAAGATGAACCAAATATATTTTTGGCATCTAAGACTTGGTCATATTAACCTTAGTAGGACTCAAAGGTTGATAGCTTATGGGCCCTTAGAAGTCTTCCTAACCTGTGAATTGTGCTTGGAAGGTAAGATAACCAAGAGGCCTTTCAAGACCAAGGGGTATAGAGCCAAAGATGTGTTAGAGTTGGTTCATTCTGATTTGTGTGGTCCTATGTCGATCCAGGCTAGAGATGGTTTTGAATACTTCGTCTCCTTTATAGACGATTATTCAAGGTATGAGTACATTTACTTGATGCGCCGCAAGTCTGAATGCTTGGATAAGTTTAAAGAATTCAAGGCTGATGTGGAGAAACATTAAGGTAAAAGTATCAAGACACTACGATCAGATCGTGGTGGTGAGTACCTCTTGGGAGAGTTTAGGACTTACTTGTCAGAGGTTGGCATTCAATCCCAATTATCTGCACCCAGTACACCCCAATAGAACGGTGTAGCAGAGCGAAGGAATATGACTCTTATGGAGATGGTTAGATCGATGATGAGCTACTCCGAGTTACCTGATTCATTCTGGGGATATGCTCTGGAAACGGCAGTGTATATACTGAACTTGGTACCATCTAAGTCAGTTCCCTCTACTCCCACAGAATTGTGGACTGGGTGAAAGCCTAGTCTAAGACATATTTGGATTTGGGGTAGTCCAGCACATGTGCTGAAGGGAGATGCTGATAAGTTAGAATCTCGTACAAAAGTGCGTTTGTTCATAGGCTATCCTAGAGGAACGAAAGGTGGTTTATTCTATAGTCCTAAGGATCAGAGGGTGATCATTAGCACGAATGCCCAATTCTTAGAGGAGAACTATATGATGAACCACAAGCCCATGAGTAGGATTATTCTTGAGGAATTAAGAAGGGACGTTCCAACCTTAGTACGAACAGTACAGAAGGACATACCACAAGTCACTGCACCGCGTGTCACAGAAGATACACAAGTGATACCTCGTCATAGTGGGAGGGTTGTTAGAGAACCTGAGAGATTCATGTTCTTGGGAGAGTTGTTGGACTTGGTCCCTGGCAAACATGAATCTGATCCCTGGACCTATGACGAGGCACTCCAAGATAAAGTTGCGGAATCTTGGCAAAGGGCAATGAATTCCGAGATAGAATCTATGGATTCTAATCATGTCTAGGAGCTAGTAGAACCACCCAATGATGTAAAAGACATTGGATGCAAGTGGATCTACAAGAGAAAGAGAGAATCAGATGGGAAGGTTGAGACCTTCAAAGCTAGGCTTTTGCGAAAGGGTATTCTCAGAAAGAGGGTATCGATTATGAGGAGACCTTTTTGCCGGTAGCTTTGCTTAAGTCTATTCAGATTCTCTTATCTATTGTCGCTCATATGGATTATGAGGTATAACAGATGGATGTCAAGACAGCTTTCCTTAATGGAAGTCTTGAGGAAACCATCTATATGAAGCAACCAGAGGGATTCATTGCGAAGGGCAAAGAGAATCTTGTGTGTAAGCTTAATCGGTCCATTTATGGATTGAAGCAAGCTTCGAGATCTTGGAACATCCGCTTTGATGAGGTAATCCAGTCATATGGATTTATTCAAAGTCCAAATGAATGTTGTGTATATAAGAGATGTAACGGAAATGTAATTGTATTTCTTGTACTATATGTAGATAACATTTTGCTCAATTGCAACAATGTCAAAGTGTTATCAAACGTAAGGGTATGGTTGTCCAAACAATTTGATATGAAGGACTTGGGAGAAGCAGGGCACATCCTTGGGATCAAGGTTATAAGGAATTGCTAAAAAAGGATGTTGTACTTATCTCAAGCTTCATACATAGACACCGTCCTAGCTCATTTTAGCATGGAAAACTCCAAGAAAGGTTTTCTACCTTTCAGGCAGGAGTCCTCTATCTAAGGAGATGTGTCCTAAAACATCAAAGGAGATAGAGGAGATGAAGACAGTTCCTTATGCTTCGGCAGTTGGAAGCCTCATGTATGTTATGCTATATACGAGACCGGATATCTGCTTTGCCGTGGGCATGGTTTGCAGATATCAGAGTAATCCAGGTCAGGGACATTGGACTGCGGTAAAGCATATACTCAAGTACCTGAGAAGGACTAGGGATTATATGCTGGTTTACCAGGCAGACCAATTACTCCCTGTGGGTTATACGGATTCAGACTTCAATCAGATAGGGACAAAAGTAAGTCTACCTCGGGGTATGTGTTTACTTTAGGAGGTGGAGTCATAGTATGGAGGAGTGTCAAGCAGAAATGCGTGGCGTACTCCACCATGGAAGCTGAGTATGTGGCAGCCTCTGAGGCAGCCAAGGAAGCTGTATGACTCAGGAACTTCATGATGGACTTGGATATGATTCCTGGTTTGCCCAGATCTATCACAATTTATTGTGATAACAGTGGTGTAGTTGCAAACTCGAAGGAACCATGAGCTCATAAGGCGAGTAAACACATAAAGCGCAAGTACCACCTTATACGAGAGATCGTAAAGCGAAGAGAAGTTGCTGTCGCCAAGATTGCATGGGAGGACAACCTGCGGATCCTTTCACTAAGGCCCTTCCAGCGAGAGCTTTTGATAGGCATGTGGAGGATATGAGAGTCAAATGTATAGCATTGTGAGGACAACAGAGTCTTTTAGTATATGTGGGAGATTGTTAGGATGTATACTAAAAGCCTTGCTTTTATATAGCATCTTCATTTTGAAAGAGAATCACAAGATGATTGCATATTTATATTAGTATGTGCATTTTGTCTGATAATTTACATTGTAGATAACATGGTGTGTGGTGTCACACAGAAGATCATGTTATCAGTTCCTTGTAGAGTATAAGTAGATCCTCACAACCGAGATGGATTTGGACAAACCATCGGGATGGTTGTAGTGTAATTTGGTGTTGGTTTATCTTGACCATAGAATTACACTAGTGCACTTTGTGTGCATTGAGCAGGACCGACATAGAGGTGATTCAATTTATACTGACTTTATAATTGAATCAGACCTCAGTTTATTATGGAGTACATGCTCTTAATCCTGATATAATAATGGGCACATGTACTTAATATTTATTTCTTTGATTTACCAATAGGCGAGATTTATTCTGTTAAATCGATATACCCGGTAAGTTAGGAAATAATATTATTCGCATGGTATACCGTTGATTATAGACGGAAATCGTGTCCTGGTGAGTCGGGTTGATGATGCCCCCTTGATGAGCTCATAAAGTTCATCATGTCAAATCCTGCAGGTGGACTTGGTTCGACATGATGATAAGGATGAGTTGTACTAATCATGGAGGTAGATGTTGATTAATTAAAATTGTTAATAATTTAAATTAATCAACGAACATTCGATATCTTAAACACGGGGAGATACTTATACTCATAATAGATGGAGCCCATATTTAAATATGGGGGTTGGTGAGGTAGTTCAATGAAGATCGTTTAGTGGAATAGATCTTCATTAATGGATCGGACCTTGATGCATTAGGTGGCCAAGACCCAACTCCTCCTCATAGTCCCTACTGTAGCCCTATATATACCTCATGTAGCCATGATACCAAGACACAATTGAAGACATCCAAGCCTTGGTTTCTCTCCTCTCTCCTAGGGTTTGTGGGCGTTGGTAACATCAAGCTATAAGAAAAATGCTTATTAACAACGATCGTTCACCGTTGTCGTAGGACTAAAACACTGTTGTTAAAGGTTGTGTTGTTAAAAGGGGTGCTCAAAAACAACAGTTAAAAACCATTGTCGTTTGTAGTCAATGACAACAGTGCAGCAATGGTTTTTCACCGTTGTCTTTTAATGTGATCGACAACAGTTTAACAATAGTATTAAACCGTTATTTTTGTGTGATTTAAACAACAGTTTGACAACAAATAAAAATCGTTGTCTTTTGGTTGAGGTAGACAACAATTTAACAACAAATAAATTGATGCCATTTAAAAATAAATTATTTAAATAATTAAAAAATATTGAGCAAACACACTTCAAACTATCATACATCAAAATATCATACATCATTCTGCGCAAATATCATACATCAAGATATCCCCAGTATTAGTCCAAACTGAGATAACATTATTAAAATATCATATACATCAAAAACCATGTCCAAACATCATCAAAATTAGTCCAAACATCATCAAAATATCCCCAGTTGCTTCATTCAAGTGCAGTCAACCAGATGAAGATAGTCGCGCCCCTTAGCTTTGCACTAGAAGCTGATGTTGGTGCAGGCAGCACCTAGTTAAACTGGGTTTTGATAATGACAAAGGGTTCAGAAGTTAAGATGTTGTTGTGTTCTAACTTATTCACTGAGTGTGCAGGAAAAAGTCCTAGGTACACTAGGCAAAGAAGTCTTGGTCAAGGACTGGGCAAGAAGACCTGACCAGAAGTCGGGCAAAGAAGTCCTGGTCGAGGACTGGGCACGAAGTCCTGGCAAGGGGCTGGGCACCGAAGACCTGACCAGATGTTGGGAAGAAGACCTGACCGGAAGTTGGGCACGAAGACCTGGTCAGGGGGATCGGGCAAAAGTCCAACAGGAGAAGCCGGTTGGCAAAAGGTAAACTCTCCAGAGAGGAGTAGGTGAGGATGCGTTCCCCGTCGAGGGAACAATAGGCGTCGGTTCGACCTAGGGTTCCATTTGGGAGACCCGAAGTCAGAACCAAGACAGCTACGACTGTAATTAATACTTGTTGTGTCTTTGGGACTAACATTGTTTACAGGGTCGAATGACTGATCGTCTGCAAGTGAAGGTGCTTCACTAGGCCTAGGCACCCGAATGGAGACAGGCGCCTGTGAGGATATGGGCACCCAAGAGTGAAGGCAAAACCCAAAACATAGCTGCGAAGCCTCTAGACCAAGCCGGATCAGGCGCCCGTGAGGTCACGGGCGCCCCCATCAGCTCAGGCGCCCAAGTAGGGGAGGATAAGCGTTGACCGAGCCCGCGGATAAGGATTTGCAGATCGAAGGGCACGTGTCAAGCGCCCCCAACCTATCAGGCGCCCGTATGAGCACTATAAAAGGGGCTCGACCCCAAGACTTCAAGATCACTTTTTCTCAACCGCTCCAAAGCTTTTCGTTCAAGTGCTGCGCCCCTGCAAACTCTGACTTCGAGATCCCAGCGCCGACGATGACCCTTGCTCCAAAATACGATCCACATCGGGTGTCGGTAACGATAAGTATAGCAATTTCAATTTCCTGAAATATTCTTGTACTTAACTTGTAAATCTTTTTGCGCGATTATAGTATTGCCCAAAGTAAACGGTCAAGGACCATGGGCCTTCGAGTAGGAGTCGATCGTGACTCCGAACCAAGTAAAAATCTACTTGTGTTCTTGTGCAATTTAATTCTTTCCGCTGCGTACTTTCTCTTTCCTAATCCGAAAAAGTTTTCAACGATTTCACCCCCCCTCTATCGTTTTCTTCGATCCAACAAGTGGTATCAGAGTGGGTGGCTCAATTTGGTGCAACCACCAATTTGAGAATTTTTCGAATTTTACGAAAATTTTAATTTTTTTCTCAAATTTTTCTCGTTAATCAAGGTTGGTGCAACACCACTCGATCATTTTTTTAAATTATTTTATTCCCGCACTACTAATCCAAGACCAAGTCTTGGGATAGAATTTCCTTGTTTTTTGTTATTTCAGAAATTATAATGGTCATGCAAGAGGGTTTCAGCACAGCCAGACCACCACTCTTCAGTGGAGAAGACTTCTCCTACTGGAAGAGTCAGATGGAAGTCCACCTGAAAACTCAGGTGGACATGTGGATTATTTTCCAATTGGCCTGGAAATCCCCAAAAATGCTGAAGGAGTAGCACAACACTACACGGAATGGGATACCTCGTTGAAGAAAAAGATCGAGGCTGATGCAAAAGCAACCCAGACGCTGCAGTGTGGATTAACCAAAGAAGAACTGAACCGGGTGGGTCCCTTCAACAGTTCGAAAGAACTCTGGAGTAAGCTGATTGAATTGCACGAAGGTACCTCCGACACCAAAATCAGCAAAAGGGACCTACTGCTGAACAAATTATACACAATCAAAATGAACGAAGGCGAATCAGCAGCCCAGCTTCACGCCAGAATCCAGGAGCTGATGAATGACCTGCGTACAATCGGTCACAAGGTAGAAAACCGTGACCTTATCAGGTATACCCTAAAAGCTTTCCCAAGAAATACTCTGTGGGCATCTATGGTAGATGCTTACAAAGTTTCTAGGGATCTTTCTAAAATTAAATTAGACGAATTATTTTCAGAATTGGAATTACACGAGCAGACTAACTGCACTTTGTCCGAGAAAGGTATTGCTTTTCTTACAGGAAAACCCCAAGGAAAGGTGGCCAAGAAAAAGCCTCAACCTGCACCCGAGTCTGACTCAGACTCAGACTCAGACTCAGAAGACAGTGAAGGGGATCCACCCAAGCTGGTTCGGCTAGCCCGGGACTACTATAAGGAGCTGAAGCATCAGACCAACAGAAGAAAAGCCAGCCGAAAGAAGGAAGATCCAGTTGAACCCTCAACGTCAAAGACCAAATCATATGTGACCTGCTATGAATGCAATAAGAAGGGACACTACAAATCGGAGTGCCCTAATCTAAAAGAAGCTAAGAAGATTCGAAGGAAGAAGACTCTTCAAGCCATGTGGGACGAATCTTCCTCCGAAGAAGAAGAAGAGGCCCCACAATCGAACCTTCTTGCCCTGACCGCTTCGGAAGACATCGACACCGGATCAGAATCGGAGCCGGAAGACGGAAGACTCACCATTTAGGGGAACGTCAAAATAACTGTAAGTAGTTACTCTGTGTAGAATTATCAAAATTAATTGCCTACTGTTGGTGCAGAATGCACCCAAGTCAAACCTGTGTTTTGATAATGGCAACAGAGGTCAAAAGTTAAGTCTTACTTGTTTTCTAACAAGTTGCTCTAGTGTGCAGGAAAAGTCCTAGCGAAGGACTGCTAGGCACTGGCGAAGGAATGCCAGGGTAAAAAGCCCTAGCGAAGGACTGCTAGGCACTGGCGAAGGAACGCCAGAGTCAAAAGCCCTAGCGAAGGACTGCTAGGCACTAGCGAAGGAACGCCAGAGTCAAAAGCCCTAGCGAAGGACTGCTAGGCGCCAGGCGAAGGACAGCCTGGGACTGAAGCCCTAGCGAAGGAATGCTAGGCACGGGCGAAGGGCAGCTCGGCATCCAAGACCTGACAAAGGACCGTCAGGCAAAAGTCCAACCAGAGGAACGGTTGGCATCAGGTAAATTCTCCCGAGAGGAGTAGGTGAGGACGCGTTCCCCGTCGAGGGAACAGTAGGCGTCGGTTCGACCTAGGGTTCCATTTTGGAGGCCCAAAGTCAGAACCAAGACAGCTAAGGCTGTATAAACTAACCACTTAATGTCTTGTTGTGTTTTGGACTAACCCTGGATGCAGGACCGAAGGAACAAGTGTCTGCAGCTCAGAGAGCCTCAAAGGAGTGAGGCAACAGCTGACCAGGGCGCCCGGAGTGTCCCGGGCGCCCCCAAGGTGAACACAAAACACACAAGTAAAAAGCAGCTTCAAACAGTACAACTCCCGGGCGCCCCTTGCGCTCCGGGTGCCCCCTGCGCTGCGGGCGCCCCCAGCATCAACTGTCGAAGCAGCTCTCTTCGAAGCCAGATAACACTTTGACCCGATCAATCCGGGCGCCCCGAGCGCTCCGGGCGCCCCGGTCAAAGTTGATCCCGAAGATAAAGGGATCAGACGCTGACCGAGACTTTGGCGGATCAAAGGCCACGTGGGGGGGCGCCCCCGACGTCCCGGGCGCCCCCAGGCCCTATATAAAGGGCCCTCGACCCCAAGCTTCGAACATCAATTCACTCAACGTCTCAAAGCTCTTCTGCTCTCGCGCCTTGCTCCGGAAACCTTCCAACTCGAGCCGACGACGTCCCGCTGCTCCGAAAAAGTCGATCTACTCCGGACGTCGGTAAAGAAGAGCGTTTCGTTTTTTTTATTATTTACTGCACTTATTTTGTAATCAAATTTTGTAAACTGTTTGCACCGTATATAGAATTGCCCAAAGTAAACGGTCAACGACCGTGGGCCTTGGAGTAGGAGTCGACACAGGCTCCGAACCAAGTAAAATCGACTGTGTCTCTGTGTTGTGATTTTTAATTTCCGCTGCGTACTTGCTCTAAAATTTCCGAAAAACGATTTCCGATATTCACCCCCCCTCTATCGGTTTTCTCGATCCAACAAGTGGTATCAGAGCGGGGAAGTTCAAACTTGGTGCAACCACCAGTTTGAAAAAAAAATTTCGGATTTTTATTTATTTTTCTCATTCGAATTTTTTTTCCAAAACAAATTTTTTTTTAAATATTTTATTATCCTTATCCCGCACTACTAATCCAAGACCAAGTCTTGGGATATTTTTTTTGTTAGTTTTCTTTTACAGATCAAATGGCCATACAAGAGGGATTCAGCACCGCCAGACCTCCACTTTTCAGTGGAGAAGACTTTTCTTACTGGAAAAGTCGAATGGAGGTCCACCTGAAAACTCAGGTGGACATGTGGATCATCATCCAGTCCGGACTGGAGATACCCAAAAATGCTGATGGACTTCCTCAAAGCTACACAGAGTGGGACACCGCTCTGAAACGAAAAATCGAAGCCGACGCTAAAGCGACTCAGACTCTTCAATGCGGATTGACGAAAGAGGAGCTGAACCGCGTGGGCCCCTTCAACAGTGCCAAGGAGCTGTGGGCAAAATTGATCGAGCTGCACGAAGGGACATCAGATACTCGGATCAGTAAGAGGGATCTGCTCCTGAACAAACTCTATACCATCAAGATGGCCGACAACGAAACAGCAGCCCAGCTCCACGCACGAATCCAAGAGTTGATGAACGGTCTTCACACTATAGGTCACAAGGTTGAAAATCGTGACTTAATAAGGTATGCCTTAAACGCTTTCCCTAGAAACACCTTGTGGGCATCTATGGTAGATGCATACAAGGTCTCAAGGGATCTTTCAAAAATAAAATTAGACGAATTGTTTTCCGAACTAGAACTGCACGAACAAACTAACACCAATATGGTTGAGAAAGGTATTGCTTTCGTTGCAGGTAAAACTGGAAGGACAACAAAGAAGAAGCCTGAACCTGAACCCGAGTCTAACTCAGACTCAGACTCAGAAGACGAAGAAGGAGATCAAACTAAGCTGGTCCGACTAGCCCGAAGCTACTACAAGGAGCTGAAGAACCGAACCAACAAACGGAAAATCAGCCGAAGAAAGGACGAACCAGCTGAACCCGCGAATGACAAAAACAAGCCCAACGTAACCTGCTACGAGTGCAAGAAGAAGGGCCACTACAAGACAGAATGTCCAAAATTAAAGGAAATCAAAAAGACAAGAAGAAAGAAAGCGCTCCAAGCAACCTGGGACGAATCTTCCTCAGAAGAAGAAGAAGAAGCACCCCAATCAAACCTACTAGCTCTGACCGCCTCAGAAAAAGTCGAGACTGAGTCAGAATCAGAACAGGACGACGGCGAGCTGACCTTTACAGAAGACGGCGAAATTAAGGTAACTGGTTTCAATAGATGTCAATTAAGTGAACTAATTTCATTTCTTTCTCGAGATTTGGCAAAAGCCAAACTCCGAGTCGAATCCCTCCGACAGGAAGTAAAACTCCTGAAAGAGGGAGCTGACTCTAAACCCTTAACCGAGAAAGTTCAGGAAGGAACTCCTACTCAAGTTGAAAAACTTGAAAAGGAGAACTCCTTCCTGAAAACTCAGGTTAAGGATCTTAGATCATCTTTAGAATGATTTACATCTGGTTCCAAGGGTCTTGACATGATCCTTGGAAAACAGAAATCAGTTCTAAATCGATCCGGACTTGGCTATAGAACCAAATCCCGACAAAGATCTTACTTTGCTGTACTGAATTAGTCCAGAGGTAAAATTTAGGCATGGGTACCTAAACTATACCTGAACAAACCAACTGGATCAAATCAGTATTGGATCCCCAAGGACAAGATTCACATCTTGCCTAACCATCACCGTGGCTTTAGTCCAGGGGGAGCCAAACTGAAAACAATATTCATTATTAGATAAGAATTTAATTCGTGATTGCAATTGCTTGATTGATTGTTTATTTAAAATTCCTGCAATTTACCATGCTTAGATTTAGGAATGGTTAGTTTAAGGACTGAACAAACTTAACTGAAACTTGACAACATAGTATTGGGTGGAGGTGAGATGATAGTACGTTAGGGAAGCCAATTTGGCGGAACTAGCCGAAGCTACCGATCCAAGACCCAAACTAGTTAGACCAGAAATTTTTCAAAGAATAATTTTGAAAATGAAATTTCATTAAAAGGCTTTGTCAAGGAAAGGGTGGATGATCCCATAAGGCTACGGCTAAAGAAGGCCTAGTGCCTCGCCAAGACCTGGAAGCCAATTTTTGAAATTCAAATTCAAATTATTTTTTTTCAAATTCGAATCTAACACAAAATTTCAGTTATTTGTAGATTTAAACATCTTTTCAAAAAATTTCAAAATTAATTAAGTTTTCAAAATTTAATTGTTTTCAAAATTAATCAAAATTTTCAAAATAGTCTTAACTATCAAAACCTGTCTCACGAAACCTATAAGGCTAACGTGATTGAAAACCCTAGATTTGGGTGAGACAGACTAGGCAGTGAAACTCAATTTAAGCTATTCCTGACTCTAATTGGATCCAAATCAAGAAAACTCTTTATGTGTAGGAACATAAAGATTTGGACCAATGGATGTTGGATAGCGGTTGCTCCAGACACATGACTGGAGATAAATTGAAGTTCACCAAGCTCAAGTTCAAAAACCTAGGCTCAGTGGCATTTGACAATAATGCTACACTCAAGGTAATTGGGTCAGGTAATATTGAACTTAAATCCGATTTCATTATTAAGAAAGTTCTATTGGTTGAAAACTTTAATTTTAACTTGCTTAGCATAAGTCAGTTATGTGATTCTGGTTATATAGTTACTTTCAACAATTCTAACTGCCTGATTAGAAATGTACAACACTCAGAAATCATGCTTAAGGGCACTAGGAAAAACAATGTATACACTATAAACCTTCCCCTTGTACCCAAATGTATGTTAACACAATTAGAACAATCAAACCTCTGACATAGGAGATTAGGTCATACCAATCTGAGAACTATCTCAAAAATTACCCAACTTGGCTTAATCAAAGGTATCCCCAAAATTAAAAATAATGAAAACCTAATATGTGAATCATGTAATCAAGGTAAACAAACCAAATCCAAACACAAACTAACCCAATCTAATTTAACTCAAACTACACTTGAGCTCCTACACCTTGACTTATTTGATTCACATGGAGCCAAGTCACTAAGCGGGAACCGATACTGCTTAGTAATAGTTGATGATTACTCTAGGTTTACCTGGGTTAGGTTTCTAAAAACCAAAGATGAAACCCTAAACCTATTTAATGAATTCTGTAAACTAGTTGAAAATCAAAACGACACTAAAATTAAAAGACTTAGGAGTGATCACGGGGGAGAGTTTGAAAATCAACGATTCGAGGAATTCTGTAAGGTAAATGGGTACTTACAAGAATTTTCATGTCCTAGAACCCCCCAACAAAATGGGATAGTCGAGCGAAGGAATAGAACATTACAAGAAGCCGCTATGGCTATGCTCAACAAATTTAATCTAGCAAACCAATTTTGGGCAGAAGTGATTAGTACGGCTTGTTATATCCAAAATAGGGTTTTGATTAACAAGCGACACAACAAAACCCCCTATGAACTGTACTACCATAGACTCCCAAACCTACACTACCTAAGGGTCTTTGGATGCAAAGTCCATATCCTAAACACCAAAGACTATTTAGGAAAATTTCAGTCCAAGTCAAACCCAGGTATCTTCCTAGGATACTCAACCACAAGTAGAGCCTATAGAGTTTACAACAAACAAACTAAGAAAATTGAAGAAATAACAAACTTAATTTTTGATGAAGAAATCAACTCAACTTCTAATAATCCAGATTTAACTTCATCAAACTCTGACCAAGAAAATAA
The DNA here is from genome assembly GCA_024364735.1 of Boesenbergia rotunda. Classification (NCBI taxonomy): domain Eukaryota; kingdom Viridiplantae; phylum Streptophyta; class Magnoliopsida; order Zingiberales; family Zingiberaceae; genus Boesenbergia; species Boesenbergia rotunda. Next base: position 173,114 of record JAGFNQ010001583.1, read on the forward strand.
TGAACAAACTATTGAACCCTTAATTGAACCCTTAAACGAACTAACCATTGAACCAATTAATGAGTCAACTGAACCAAGTATCGAACCAACAAATGAACCAGCCCAAAGAGTCGAATCAAATAATGAACCAAACCGACCAGCCGGACCTGAGGCTGAACCAAGCTCTAGAAGAACCAAGAAACCCAGACTCAGTCACCCAACCGATCAAATTGTGGGTGATCCAACTCTAGGAGTCAGAACTAGATCCTCCTATAGAAACCTTAGTCAAATAGCTATGATATCGAAAATAGAACCTAAAACTATAGATGAAGCTCTACCTGATCCTGATTGGATCATAGCTATGCAAGAAGAGTTAGCCCAATTTGAGAGGAACCAAGTCTGGAAACTAGTGCCTAAACCTGAGAGCAAATCCGTCATTGACACTAAGTGGGTCTTTAGGAATAAGCTGAATGATCAAGGAGAAATAGTCAGAAATAAAGCCCGCTTAGTAGCAAAGGGTTTCAGCCAAGTAGAGGATTATGTAACGCCCGCTTTTTTTTTTCATAAAGCGACGTTACGTTAACATACTTAAGGCATGTAGACATCATAAGGCAACGGAATAACTTTAACTTATACATACATGCCCTACTACCATTCCTAACATAATGATATGGAAACTCGGCATATTGACTTCATACTTAAACATCATATCATGTCATATCATGTCATACTTAACATCACATCATAGAGTTCCATAAGTCATTATTCAAGCATATAAGTGACCAAAGTAAAGTTCTAGCATAAACGATAAACATATGATTCCCTGGGCCAAGTCACTACCACACACATGCGTTCTTGCCCTCTGCTGCTTCCATCATTGTCCCCTTGAATGATCTGCGGTATAAGGAAATAAGACTATAAGCACACATGCTTAGTAAGTCTCTTTCCTACTCACAAAAACCATTCATCATCTCATAATGAGCACATGAAACATTTACATGCTTGGTGCTCTACTTAGAACATAACATCTTGAATCACTTATCATATACATAGCATGACATGAACATAAACATAAGTGAACATTACTAACATGGCATGAGACATGGCATAAACATACACATCGTAACATTCTAAGCATGGCATACTACGTGACATGAACATAAGCATGATAACATTCTAAACATGGCATACTATATGGCATAAGCATAAAAGCATAAACATAATCAACGTTCCTAGCATGGCATAATTCATGGTAAACATGGCATACTACATAGCATAATTCATGGTATAAACATAACATCCTAAACATTTTGACATGACATAATACATGGTATAAACATGTCCATAAGGTGTGAAACAACCTGTATGGCCTAAACATAAGCATACTTCCTATCATAGCATATGAACATCTTCTGAACATAATCATGACATAGATCATTTATTTTCATGCATCTTTCTTAACATGAAGCGTAAGCATAAAATCTTATTAGCATAGCATAATGCATAATATGAATGAATGCATGAGTGGAATGCATATACATAAGGATGCTTAACTTTTTAAAACATACTTTTAAATGCTTAAACATAATCATCATATCATTGGGCCCTGGCTTGTACCACATACATACATCATAAGCGTGCATCCCTAAGTAAATACGAGGTAGCTAGCCCCGACCTACTAGGGTAAGGACAGCATAGTCGGTAGTCCCCGAACTGAGGCGTTCTTAAGGTGCCCATCCCTGTTGCACAGCTACGGTAGTGCTAGAACCGTGGATAGCATAGTCGGTAGTCCAGAACCGGGGCGTTCTTAAGGTGCCCATCCCTTGGACCCATACTTCGGTCCGGTACAAGCCCATTCATAAAGTAAAATACTTTACATGCTTCATCATTCATAAGACATTCATGGCATCTTTAACATAGCATAACTTGTTACAGCTCGGCCAGTCTACTGGCCCATTTACCGGTCCTCACGACCGTCGTAACGTCGACCATCGACCGTGCCGTTTAGCATATTTATGCCTTAAAGACATAAGCATCATCTTTCATTCATAACATGACATACATCTTCTTTCATAAAACATGGCATGCATCATCATTCATAAAACATGGCATACATTTTTCTTATCATGAACATAAACATAACATACTTATCATGGAATCATTCTTATCATGAACATAAACCTAACATATTTATCATGGCATCATTCTTATCATAACATGAGCATATAACATAGCATGGTTCTTAACATAACATGAGCATATAACATAGCATGGTTCTTAACATAACATGAGCATACATAGGTAGGACTTCCATAAACATACTACCTACCATCTAAGTACATGGCATAAACATAAGACATTCATAAATAACCCTATTAAGCATGACATCCAATCATAATCATACAAACATAAAACATGGTGCTTGAGGTTAGGGTTATAGGTAACATGATTTCTACCACATGCTTGGACCTATATATATGTATATACACTTCATGATAACCATAAACATCATTCTTTGAACCCTAACTCCACCCCAAACCCTAGATACATGGCTGGCCGAAACCCATAAGGTGGAGTTCCATCAATTCCATAAACAAGTAAGATGACATAATGTAAAGGAACAACCATACATCATTTATGAGACCATAGGAAGTCATTAGAGCCCATGATTAGGGTTAACCCTAACCTTTAGCCCACCTTCCTAGGGCTGGCCGAAACATGTAAGGTCATGGGGGCATGGAAAAATTCCATTAAAATCCCCAATCAATCATTAAACATCAACCATACCTTACCATAGGGCCTTTGGGGCCCTTACTTGGAATAAGTCCTAACTTTTTGCCCTAAAAGCAACCTTGGCCGAAACTTATAGGGCATCTAGGCCATGTGAAAATTCACATAAGTCATCCCCCATCTCCCTTATATCATGATAATACATAAAACACATACTTGAAGTTTGAGACCCAACCCTACACATGGGTTCTTGAAATGGCCGAAACCCTAGGAGGTCCTAGGGTACCCCAAAAATTCTCAAAAATTATATTTAGCCTCTAAACATCATGGGAATACATTAAACAACATTATGAAGATTTTTAGCATCATCATGGACCCTAAAAACATAGTGGCCGAAACCCATAAACCTAGGGTTCTTGGTTTTCTTTTCTTTCAACATCAAATCCAAAAAACCAACCAATATATCATGCTAAAAATCATGAAAATCATAAGGAACTATTATACCACAGGTGAGGGAGTCCTACCTTGGGGTTTCTTGATTTTTCACCTTGATTATAGAGAATCAAAAGACCTCCTTAGACCTTAAGTCACCTCTAGCCCTTGTAACCTTGGGAACCCTTTAGATCTTGGAGATGAGACCCTCTTGTGAAGCTTTTCCAAGGGAAATCTCCTCTTGAGATTTTCGGCTAGAATGAGGGAGGAAGAAAGAAACTCCCAAACCCCCTCTTTATAGCACATTAAGGAGGGTAAGTGAAGAGTCATGGTGTCTCTTCCTCTTCCCCTAAGCCTTAACCAAACTCCATTTCATTTCCTCATAGAAATCCCTTGCTAGGTGAGTTGGTTAGAGCATGCATGGTTATACAAGAGGTCCAAGGTTCAAATCCTTGGTACATGCATTAATTTTCCATTTTATTTTTTTTATTTTATTTTTCCTAATATTCGAAAATCCCCTAAAAATTCCCCCATAATTATGTTAATATTTCTCATTAAAACCCCTTTATATTTCTATAAATTTTTACCTAAAATTCATCAATAATCATGGTACTAGAAAGCCCATATAAGGCCCATTAGTGCCTAACTTCTCAATTTAAATAGGAAACCATGCTAAAACTCACTCATAATCATACTAATATTCCTAATTAAAATCCATTTATATTTATATTAAATTCTACCTAAAATCCACTAGTAATCATGGTACTAGAAAAGCCCATATAAGGCCCATTAGTACTTAGTTTCTCAATTTAAATGAGAAAAATCATGGATTTCTAGGCTAAGGTTCGTACTAATATTTCTAGGTCCCTCGGAAAATTATCTAGACATGCTTAATATTTTAAGAAAATATTAAGAGAATTTTCCGGGTCGTTACAGATTAGACTACAATGAAACATATGCCCCAGTAGCTAGACTTGAGTCCATTAGAATGTTGTTAGCCTTTGCATCCCATAAAGGATTTAAATTATATCAAATGGATGTAAAGTCAGCTTTTTAAATGGATTCATTAAAGAAGAAGTTTATGTAGGACAACCCCCAGGGTTTGAGGACTTAGACAAACCTAACCACGTTTACAAACTAACCAAAGCATTATATGGGCTAAAACAAGCACCTAGGGCCTGGTATGAACGGTTATCAACCTATTTAACTTCTAAAGAATTTAAACAAGGCCAAATTGACTCAACTTTATTTATTAAAACCCTAGGAAAAGATATATTTATTGCCCAAATTTACATAGATGACATAATCTTTGGATCCACCAACACAAACTACCTAAAAGAGTTTGTCAAAAAAATGGAAGATGAATTTGAAATGAGCCTAGTTGGTGAGCTTACCTTTTTCCTAGGACTACAAATCAAACAAACTAGGGATGGTAACTACGTTCATCAATTCAAATATGCTAAAGAGTTAATAAAGAAATTTAAAATGGATAACTCTAAAAGCATAAGTACCCCCATGGCCACTAATGTAAAAATAGATAGTGACCCTGATGGTAAACCAGTGGACCTTAAACTCTATAGGAGTATGATAGGTAGCCTACTGTACCTTACAGCCAGTAGACCTGATATTCTTTTTGCTGTATGAATGTGTGCTAGATACGAAACCTGTGCTAAGGAAACGCACTTAGCAGCCCTAAAAAGAATACTAAGATATGTAAAGGGCACCCTAAATGTAGGGATTTGGTATCCTAGGACCTCAACTTTTGATTTGACAGGATACTCAGATTCTGACTATGCTGGCTGTAAATTAGATAGAAAGAGCACAAGTGGAAGCTGCCAACTGTTAGGTCAGAGTCTAGTTAGTTGGTGCAGCAGAAAACAACACTATGTAGCTCTATCCACAACTGAAGCTGAGTATGTGGCCTTAGGAGAGTGTGTTGCTCAACTTTTATGAATGATGCACACACTTAAGGACTTCCAGCTCAACTACACCCAAACTCAAGTATTTATTGACAATATAAGTTCAATTAATTTAACTAAGAACCCAATCCAACATTCCATAACCAAACATATAGAAGTCAAACATCATTTTGTAAGAGACCATGTAGCCAGGGGTGAAATAGTACTTAAGCATATTGACTCTAAATCCAACTTAGCTGATATATTCACAAAACCCTTACCTGAATCTGAGTTCAGTTCACTAAGAAGGCAGTTAGGATTGTGCTCTGTAGAATAGATTAACTTTATTTTTTTTTACTGCTCTACTTGATTTAAAAATTTGTTTCTAAAAATAGAATTTGAAAAACTGTTTTACTTAATTTCAAAATCAGTTTTCATTTTCGACTTAGTTTTATTTTTATTTCAAAACTACCCATTTCAAAACTAGGGCTTTTTCGAAAATGGACTTAGCCTAGGCCCTAACCCTAGAACTGCATGCACCTATAGACTTAGAAGACAGCATCTCACAAGCACCTTAGGGTACTTTTGATTGATAACCTAGAAAGGGTTGAGATGCTTAGGTCTTTGCCTTAATTCAAGATGCTTTAAGTCAGTGCATCTGCAGTAATTGGGGCACTAAATACTACTTACACATCAATCAAGTTAAGTGTTAAGTTTAGAAAATCTAACTTGAACAGAAACACTTAACTTGACTAACCCTAGCAAAAACTACTGTTTCTAACAGCTAGTAAGTAGCTAATTAGGTTAGACAGGTCCCTACAGAGAAAATTGACTGATTTAGTTTAAGTCTAATTATGAATTGGCTCAGTACAGCAAAATCTTACGTATTTCCTTTATGCAATCTTATTTCTGCTATATTTATCTGTTTTGATATATGGCAAAGGGGGAGAGATAGGAAAGGAGAGAGTAAAAGTAATTTCCTTTATTCAAAAAATTTTCAAAAATTTTCTTATCCTTTATTCAAGAAGTTTTCAAAAATTTTCTTATCCTTTATTCAAAAATTTTCAAAAATACTTAAGCTTTTCAAAATTGACTAAAGTACTTAAGTTCTTAAAGCTTTCAAAATTTTTACTTAAGCTTTCAAAATTTTGCTAAGTACTCAAGCACTTCAAAATTTTCTTACTTAAGCTTGTCAAAATTTTTTTTAACTTCTATAAGTACTTTAAGCTTAAGTTTTTCAAAACTGTATAAGTACAATGTTACTAAGTACTTAGGCTTTTCAAAGTTATTAAGTACTTAAAGTTTTCCAAATGTACTTTATTTATTAAGTACTTAAGTTTTCCAAATGTACTAAAGTGTTTCAAAGTTTACTAAGTACTTAAGCTAACACTTTCAAAACTTTTGAGTACCTTAAAACTTAAAGCTTCAAACTTTTTAAGTACTCTAAAGTCATGCTTCAAAAACTCTCCTATGTACTTTTAACTTAAGTTATTTAAAGATTTCTAAGTACCTAAAACTTAAGTTTTCAAAGTACAAGTAAAGTTTTTTAACCCCACGAATTTTTGAAAAATCTAGGGGGAGATTCCTTCCAGGGGGAGGGAACAAAATTTAACCTTTTCATGCTTGCTTAAACTTAACTTTTTGAACTAGGGTTGCCATAAATCAAAAAGGGGGAGATTGTTGGTGCAGAATGCACCCAAGTCAAACCTGTGTTTTGATAATGGCAACAGAGGTCAAAAGTTAAGTCTTACTTGTTTTCTAACAAGTTGCTCTAGTGTGCAGGAAAAGTCCTAGCGAAGGACTGCTAGGCACTGGCGAAGGAATGCCAGGGTAAAAAGCCCTAGCGAAGGACTGCTAGGCACTGGCGAAGGAACGCCAGAGTCAAAAGCCCTAGCGAAGGACTGCTAGGCACTGGCGAAGGAATGCCAGAGTCAAAAGCCCTAGCGAAGGACTGCTAGGCGCCAGGCGAAGGACAACCTGGGACTGAAGCCCTAGCGAAGGAATGCTAGGCACCGAGCGAAGGGCAGCTCGGCATCCAAGACCTGACAAAGGACCGTCAGGCAAAAGTCCAACCAGAGGAACGGTTGGCATCAGGTAAATTCTCCCGAGAGGAGTAGGTGAGGACGCGTTCCCCGTCGAGGGAACAGTAGGCGTCGGTTCGACCTAGGGTTCCATTTTGGAGGCCCAAAGTCAGAACCAAGACAGCTAAGGTTGTATAAACTAACCACTTAATGTCTTGTTGTGTTTTGGACTAACCCTGGATGCAGGACCGAAGGAACGAGTGTCTGCAGCTCAGAGAGCCTCAAAGGAGTGAGGCAACAGCTGACCAGGGCGCTCGGAGTGTCCCGGGCGCCCCCAAGGTGAACACAAAACACACAAGTAAAAAGCAGCTTCAAACAGTACAACTCCCGGGCGCCCCTTGCGCTCCGGGAGCCCCCTGCGCTCCGGGCGCCCCCTGCGCTCCGGGCGCCCCCAGCATCAACTGTCGAAGCAGCTCTCTTCGAAGCCAGATAACACTTTGACCCGGTCAATCCGGGCGCCCCAGTCAAAACTGATCCCGAAGATAAAGGGATCAGACGCTGACCGAGTCTTTGGCGGATCAAAGGCCACGTGAGGGGGCGCCCCCGACGTCCCGGGCGCCCCCAGGCCCTATATAAAGGGCCCTCGACCCCAAGCTTCGAACATCAATTCACTCAACGTCTCAAAGCTCTTCTGCTCTCGCGCCTTGCTCCGGAAACCTTCCAACTCGAGCCGACGACGTCCCGCTGCTCCAAAAAAGTCGATCTACTCTGGACGTCGGTAAAGAAGAGCGTTCCGTTTTTTATTATTTACTGCACTTATTTTGTAATCAAATTTTGTAAACTGTTTGCACCGTATATAAAATTGCCCAAAGTAAACGATCAACGACCGTGGGCCTTGGAGTAGGAGTCGACACAGGCTCCGAACCAAGTAAAATCGATTGTGTCTCTGTGTTGTGATTTTTAATTTCCGCTGCGTACTTGCTCTAAAATTTCCGAAAAACGATTTCCGATATTCACCCCCCCTCTATCGGTTTTCTCGATCCAACACCTACTTATCTCGTAACTTGGCAAAAGCCAAAATCCGAGTCGAGTCCCTCCGACAGGAAGTAAAACTCCTGAAAGAGGGAGCTGACTCTAGATCTTTGACTGAGAAGGTTCAAGAAGGAACCTCTACTCAAGTTGAAAAGCTTGAGAAAGAGAACTCCTCATTGAAAACTCAAGTCAAGGACCTTAGAGCGGCTTTAGAACGATTCATTCGGGTTCCAAGGGTCTTGACATGATCCTTGGAAAATAGAAGTTTGTTCTAAATCGATCTGGGTTAGGGTATCGAACCAAGTCGAGACAAAGGTCCTACTATGATGTATTTAATCAATCTATACCCAAAGTTCAGGCATGGGTACCCAAACTTTGCCTGAACAACCAAGCTGGACCAAACCAGTATTGGATCCCCAAGGACAAGATTCATATCTTGCCTAATCATTACCGTGGCTTTAGTCCAGGGGGAGCCAATTTAAAAATAATTTTTATAATTAGATAAATTCTTTTCATAATTTAAAATTGCATGCTTGCTTGTTTATTTATTTCTGTAATTTATCATGCTTAAACCTAGGACTGGTTAGACTAAGGACTAAGACGATTAACTGAAATTTGAATAACATAGTATTGGGTGGAGGTGAGATGATAGTACGTTAGGGAAACCTTTATGGTGGAACTAGCCGAAGCTACCGATCCAAAACCCAAACTAGTTAGACCAAAATCTTTCAAGGAGTAATTTGAAGATGGATTTTCAATAAAAGGTTTTGTCAAGGAAAGGGTTGATGATCCAATAAAGTTACGGCCAAAGAAGGCCTAGTGCCTCACCAAGACCTGGAAGCCGATTATTGAAAACCAAATTCACTTTACTATTGTCAGATTTGAATCTAACACAGATTTCAATTAATCTTAGATTCAACCATTTTTTTCAAAAATAAATTTAAAGCATAATTAATTGTTTTCAAATTAATTCAACCTTTCAAAATTAATCATTTTTTTTAAAAATAAAATCTTTACTTCTATTAAAACCTGGCTCATAAAACCCATAAGGTTAATGTGATTGATAACTCTAGATTGGGTGAGACAGACTAGGTTGTGAAAATCAATTTAAGCTATCCTTAATTCTAATTGGATCCAAATCAATAAATTCTTTATGTGTAGGAATATAAAGATTTGGACCAATGGATGTTGGATAGCGGGTGCTCCAGACACATGACTGGGGACAAATTGAAATTCACCAAACTCAAGTTCAAAAACCTAGGCTCAGTAGCATTTGGCAACAGTGCTACACTCAAAGTCATTGGGTCAAGTAACATTGAACTCAAATCTAATTTTGTAATTAAAAAGATACTCTTGGTTGAGAACTTTAAATTTAATTTGCTTAGTATAAGTCAATTATGTGATACTGGCTATGTAGTTACCTTTACCAACTCTGACTGCCTGATTAGAAATTTGCAGGACTCAGAAGTCATGCTTAAGGGCACTAGGAAAAATAACGTTTATACTATAAACCTACCCTTAGTACCTAAATGCTTCTTAACTCAGTTAGAAGAATCAAACCATTGGCATAGGAGATTAGGTCACACTAATCTAAGATTAATTTCAAAAATCACCCAACTTGGCTTAATTAAAGGAATACCAAAAATTAAGAATCATGAAAACATGATATGTGACTCATGCAACCAAGGTAAATAAACCAGGTCTAATCACAAACAAATTCAATCATACCTAACTCAAACCACACTTGAGCTCCTGCACCTTGACCTATTTGATTCACATGGAGCTAAGTCACTAAGCGAAAATCGGTACTGCTTAGTAATTATCGATGATTGCTCTAGGTTTACTTGGGTAGGGTTCCTAAAGACTAAGGATGAAATCCTAAACCTGTTTATTGATTTTTGTAAGATAATTGAAAATCAAAATGATACCAAAATCAAAAGACTTAGGAGTGATCACGGGGGAGAGTTTTAAAAATCAAAGGTTTGAGGAATTTTGTAAGATAAACGGGTACATTCACGAATTTTCGTGTCCTAGAACCCCCCAGCAAAATGGGATAGTTGAAAGGAAAAATAGAACCCTACAGGAAGCCGCTAGGACTATGCTCAATGAATTCAAACTTAGCTAATATCTTCACCAGACCCTTACCTGAGTCTGAGTTCAACTCACTAAGAAGGCAGTTAGGGTTATGCTTGGTAGAATAGGACTGCTCTACTTATGTTTTTCATAAAAACTGTTTTATTACTTATCTGATACTTGTTTGAAAATTCATTTTCTTTAATTTAAAATGATTTCAGACTTTTTTTTAAAAGTTACCCCTTCAAAACTAGGGCTTTTTCGCAAATGGACTTAGCTTAGGCCCTAACCCTAGAACTGCGTACACCTATAGATCTAGAAGTCATCATCTCACAAGCACCTTAGGGTACTTTTGATTGATAACTAGATTGGGTTGAGATGCTTAGGTCTATGCCTTGATTCAAGATGCTTTAAGTCAGTGCATCTGCAGTAATTGGGGGAATAAATACCAATTGAACAATAATCAGGTTAAGTGTCAAGCTTAAAAAATCTAACTTGATCAGATCACTTAACTTGACTAACCCTAGTGAAAGCTACTGTTTATAGCAGTTAGTAAGTAGCTAACTGGGTTAGACAGGACCTGAAAAAGAGAATTTGAATTGATTTGGTCCAGTTTATACTTAGAATTGGTTCAATACAGTACCTTACTTTTTTTACTCAATTTCTTTTTGCTATATTTTTTTTGATATATGACAAAGGGGGAGAGATTGGAAAGGAGAGAAAAGAAGGTTTTAAAATTTAATTTTTTTTTCAATTTAATTTTTTTTCAAATTAAATTTTTTTTTTTCAAAACTTTTATCTCATTTTTCAAAAAGTAAAGTTCTGTAAGTACTTAAGTTCTTTTTGAAAGTTAATTTCTGTTTGAAAATATTCTAAGTACTTAACTCAAAATTGTTTTCGAAAATAATCTAAGTACTTAACTCAAAATTATTTTTGAAAATATTCTAAGTACTTAACTCAAAATTGGTTTCGAAAATATTCTAAGTACTTACTCTAAAAATTTTCTGGTGGAAAATTTTCTAAGTATCAAAACTTCAAAATTCTCTTGAAAATTTTCTAAGTGCTAAATCTAAATGTGTTGACAAATTTCTAAGTGCCCAACTCAAAATATTTTGAAAAATTTTTCTAACTTAAAAATCCCTTTTTTGAAAATTTTCTAAGTATTGAAAAACCTGAAAAATCCTTTCAATTTTAGAAACAAAGACTTAGAAACGTTTTCAACCCCACGAATTTTTAAAAAACTCAGGGGAGATTTCTTCCAGGGGGAGGAAAGTAAATCTGTTACTTTACCTATTTCTTTAACTTAACTTTTTGAATCAGGTTGCCATAAATTAAAAAGGGGGAGATTGTTGGTGCAGGCAGCACCTATGTCAAACCTGGGTTTTGATAATGGCAAAGGGTTCAGAAGTTAAGATATTGTTGTGTTCTAACTTGTTCACTGAGTGTGCAGGAAAAATCCTAGGTACACTGGGCAAAGAAGTCCTGGTCAAGGACTGGGCAAAAAGACCTGACCGGAAGTCGGGCAAAGAAGTCCTGATTGAGGACTGGGCACGAAGTCCTGGCAAGGGGTTGGGCACCGAAGACCTGACCAGAAGTTGGGCAAGAAGACCTGACCGGAAGTTGGGCACGAAGACCTGGTCAGGGGGATCAGGCAAAAGTCCAATCAGAGGAGCCGGTTGGCAAAAGGTAAACTCTTCTACGAGAAGTAGGTGAGGATGCGTTCCCCGTCGAGGGAACAATAGGCATCAGTTCGACCTAGAGTTCCATTTGGGAGACCCGAAGTCAGAACTAAGACAGCTATGGCTGTAATTAATACTTGTTGTGTCTTTGGGACTAACCTTGTTTGTAGGGTCGAAGGACTGATCGTCTGCAAGTGAAGGTGCTTCACTAGGCCTAGGCACCCGAATGGAGACAGATGCCCGAATGGGCTCAGGCGCCCGTGAGGATACGGGCGCCCAAGAGTGAAGGCAAAACCCAAAACATAGTTGCGAAGCCTCTAGACCAAGCCGGACCAAGCGCCCGTGAGGTCACGGGCGCCCCCATCAGCTCAGGCGCCCAAGTAGGGGAGGATAAGCATTGACCGAGCCCGCGGATAAGGATTCGCAGATCGAAGGGCACGTGTCAAGCGCCCCCAACTATCAGGCGCCCGTATGAGCACTATAAAAGGGGCTCGACCCCAAGACTTCAAGATCACTTTTTCTCAACGCTCCAAAGCTTTTCGTTCAAGCGCTGCACCCCGGCAAACTCTGACTTCGAGATCCCAGTGCCGACGATGACCCTCTGCTCCGAAATACGATCCACATCGGGCATTGGTAACGAAAAGTGTAGCAATTTCAATTTCCTGTAATATTCTTGTACTTAACTTGTAAATCTTTTTGCGCGATTATAGTATTGCCCAAAGTAAACGGTCAAGGGCCGTGGGCCTTGGAGTAGGAGTCGACCGCGACTCCGAACCAAGTAAAAATCTACTTGTGTTCTTGTGTAATTTAATTCTTTCCGCTACGTACTTTCTCTTTCCTAATCCCAAAAAGTTTTCAACGATATTCACCCCCCCCCTCTATCATTTTCTTCGATCTAACAGCTGATTCCTTCCCTTGGATATGAATTGTCAAAACAAATAGAATTATAAAATGAGAATTCACAACTAAAAATATTAGAACAAAAGATTCTAGAAGATAATTCTGTAGAAACTGATGAGGTCTATGCATAAATGACTCTTCAGCCTGTTAACAAAGTAAGATTGATGACTTGTAGTAATTATGCGTTGTTTCTACTCTTGTTTTCTGCTATAGTTTTTTTTCTTGCATTATAATTACTTGATTATGATACAACTATATTATAGTACGACAAAGATGCAATGTTGTCATCTGAAATTGGTCTGAAACAAAACAAGCACCCAGCTGAGTTCTTTTGTAAACACTTACAACAAGTGATACAAGCACTCATGGGGGATTTTCTGTACCACGCCATGCTGCAAAAAAAATATTTCCACCTCTAGTATGTATAATGGGCATTCATTTGTTTGCTTTGTTGTAAAATATTTCCTGCTACTTTATTTCAGATGTATCTCCTGTTGGATCGAGAGAAACGATAGAGGGGGGGTGAATATCGTTAAACGCTTTTCAGATGAAAACTAGAGCAACTACGCAGCGGAATAAAAACAATCGCGAACACAGGTAGTTTTACTTGGTTCAGAGCCTAGGTCGACTCCTACTCCAAGGCCCACGGTCGTTGACCGTTTACTGGGGGCAATTCTATATGTGCGCAATAATTCTTACAAAAAGATTACAGTAGTAGTATAACAGAATTGAAATGATAGTTCTTCGTTACATACGTCCGGTATGGAATGTTTCTCGGAGCAGAGGGACATCGTCGGCGCTTGTGTGTCGAGTTGGGAGGTTTCTGGAGCAAAGCGCAGGAGCAGAAGAACGTAACAGCGTTGGAAGTAGTGTTGTCCGAAGCCTTGGGGTCGAGGGCCTATTTATAGCCCCTGGGGGCGCCCGGAACGTCGGGGGTGCCCCCCAACGTGTCGGCCGATCCGACTTTCACTCGGTCAGCTTCTGATCCCTTCAAACTCGGGATCAGACCTTGACGGGGGCGCCCGGGACGCTGGGGGCGCCCTGATTAACCGGGTCAAATCTTATCCCTTGGCTTCTCTGGTTTTTGGTTCGCAGGCTTGCACTCGGGGCTCCCGGGACGCTGGGGGCACCCGGGAGCATAGGGGGCGCCCGGGGGCGCCCCGCCCATAAGCTGCAGAAGCTCACTTTGCATTGCTTTGTTTTGTGTTCACCTTGGGGGCGCCCGGGACACTCCGGGCGCCCTAGTCAGCTGCTGCCTCACTCCTTTGAGGCTCTCTGAGCTGCAGACACTCGTTCCTTCGGTCCTGCATCCAGGGTTAGTCCAAAACAACATAAAGCAGTAATATGTTAGTTTATTCAGCTTTAGCTGTCTTGGTTCTGACTTTGGGTCTCCAGAATGGAACCCTAGGTCGAACCGACGCCTACTGTTCCCTCGACGGGGAACGCGTCCTCACCTACTCCTCTCGGGAGAATGTACCTGATGCCAACCGGCTCCTCCGGTTGGACTTTTGCCTAGCGGTCCTTCGCCAGGTCTTGGATACCAAGCTGTCCCTCGCCCGGTGCCTAGCATTCCTTCGCCAGGTCTTCAGTCCCAAGCTGTCCTTCGCCTGGTGCCTAGCAGTCCTTCGCTAGGGCTTCAGTACCCTGGCATTCCTTCGCCAGTACCTAGCTGTCCTTCGCTAAGACTTTTCACCCTGGCATTCCTTCGCCAGTGCCTAGCAGTCCTTCGCTAGGACTTTTTATCCTGGCATTCCTTCGCCAGTGCCTAGCAGTCCTTCGCTAGGACTTTTCCTGCACACTTGAGTAGCATGTTAGATAACAAATAAGACTTAACTTTTGAACCCTTTTGCCATTATCAAAACTCAGGTTCGACTTGGGTGCTTTCTGCACCAACAATCTCCCCCTTTTTGATTTATGGCAACCCTGGTTCAAAAAGTTAAGTTAATCAGAGCAAGTAAAAATTAAATTTTTTGTTCCCTCCCCCTGGAAGGAATCTACCCCTAGATTTTTCAAAACTTCATGGGGTTTTTGAAAATACATTCTAAGTCTAAGGATGGATTTTACTTAGAATAATTTTCAATAGAAACTTTATATTTTCCAAAATAATTTTGGTTGTGTATTTTGGAAAACTTGTAAAATATTTAGATTTAAATATTTAGACAATTTTGAAAACTTAAGAAGTATTTTGAGTTTAAAATACTTAGAGGGTTTTTGAAAACTTAAGTTTGAGTGCTTAGAAAAATCAGTTCAAAGTACTTAGGAAAATTTTTGAGTGAAAACTTCAGTTCAAAGTACTTAGAAATTTTTTGAAAATTTCAGTTCGAAGTACTTAGAAAAATTCGAAAATCTCAGTTCAAAGTACTTTAGAAAATTTTAAAAATTAAGTTTTAAGTACTTAGGAAAAAAACTTTAGTTTTAAGTACTTAGGAATGTTTGTATTTAGGAAAGTTTGAAAGACTTAAGTACTTTAGTGAAGTTTTGAGAAACATAAGTACTTAGGGAAGTTTTGAAAAACTTAAGTACTTAGGAAAATTTAGTACTTTGAAAAACTAGTACTTTGAAAAACTTAGTATAATTACTTTTTGAATAAAGGATAGAGTTTGAAATTTTGAAAAAAAATTTTAGAAAATTTTTAAACTTTCTCCTTTCCTATCTCTCCCTCTTTGTCATATATCAAACACAAATAAATATATCAGAAACAGAATAATTAAATTGCATAAAGGAAAATAACTTGCATAATTTTGCTGTATTGAACCAATTCATGATGAGAATTAAATCAAATCAGTTTCAATTTCCTCTTTTAGGGACCTGTCTAACCCAATTAGCTACTTATTAACTGTTATAAACAGTAGTTTTCGCTAGGGTTAGTCAAGTTAAGTGTTCTGTTCAAGTTAGATTTTCTAAACTTGACACTTAACTTGATTACTGTGTAAGTTGTATTTAATGCCACAATTACTGCAGATGCACTGACTTAAAGCATCTTGAATTAAGGCAAAGACCTAAGCATCTCAACCCTTTCTAAGTTATCAATCAAAAGTACCCTAAGGTGCTTGTGAGATGCTGACTTCTAAATCTATCGGTGCATGCAGTTCTAGGGTTAGGGCCTAGGCTACGTCCATTTGCGAAAAAGCTTTAGTTTTGAAAGGGGTAGTTTTGAAAATAAAACTAAGTGAAAAACTTTATTTTAAAACTTTTCAAAACTAAGTAAAAGCTGATTTTGAAAGCATTTAAAAACTTCTTTAAAACTGATTTGAGTAAGAAAACCAATAGTAGACTTAACCTATTCTACTAAGCATAGTAAAGATCAGATACTCAAGTCAAATAAGTAGTCAACCAAAATAGGTTAACTGGTCAAACAGAGGTCCAGTAGAGTCAAACATGAGTCAAGTTTTAGTTACTTAGTACAATGCTGAAAATAGTCTAACTATGAAGAAGGGCAGGGTGGTCAGATGAGCCAGGCTGCCATGATCTGAGAAGCGACATCATCTCAATGTATCGTGCATCAGCCACCTCTCGATCGGATCTACGAGCGTCCATCTGCTCAATGTGATAGGCCTCGACCTCCTCTCGGAGACTGTGGATCTCCGTCTGCATCTGTGTGAAGCGCTGGTCGATGGTCGGTGGTGGAGGCTGATCTATATGGTCCCGTATCTCTGCTGCGAGATCAGCAACGTCAACGTCTACCTCCTCGTCTGAGTCGATCGGAGCCCCGGCTTGCTGTCGTCTCCAACTCAAAACCCCGGTGGCCGATACCTCTAGACCAGCTAAAGAGAAGTTCCTAAATCCTATCTCATCAAAATCGGTCATCGCGGTTATTTCACCCACGGTAATGTCACGACCGTGGTGATGAAGGAGGGAGGTGATGATGTGGCAGAATGGAGTGCGCACTCGTCCCTGGGTCGTAACACTGGACGCATGCAGAATAATATGAAACATGTGTAGCCCAATGTCAATGTCAAGGTGATGGATCAAGGAATACAGAAGGAAGGCATGGAAAGGTCGCATGGTCGCGACATCTCTAGTGGAGAGTGGTAAGATATAGCGGACCAGGACTCTGTACAGGGCGTAGTCCTGTGCCTGAAGGTCAACGGACTGGAATCATCTATCTGCGGGGAGTCTAGCTTCCCTATAGAAATAGGAGTGAAGTGTGTCTAAAGTAATGTGGGAGTAGGGAGGATCAAATGGAGGATTCCTAGGTGGATAGCAACAAAAGGTGAACTGGGAGGGTCGTAGTCCAAGGAATCGGTTTAGCAAGGTAGGAGTGATCGACAAGGGTATGCTTTGAACAGTAGTGACAAACATGAGATCATTTTGTCGAACTATGTTATTATAAAATTCTGCACATAGGGATATGTTAATGGTATGAGTGCAGAATACTAGATTATCTAATTGATAGAAGTTTATAACATTCATGGCTAAGGGACATGATTGGGTAAAGAAATGTTTATTAAGATAGCTTGTTTTAATAGGCTTGTAGGTTGTTCGAGCGAACTTATTACATAGTTCTAGAGTCGGGAACCTAGGGTCGGGACTCGGTTCGGTACCGGGGTTCGCTTGGTTTGCTCGGCGTTTTCTAAGTTGAGAGACATGCATTTATAAGAAATGAATTAAGAAAATAATTCTAAATGCAAAAGGAATTAGGAAAGTAATTCTAAATGCATAAAACAAATCATACCGGGGAGGCATGGTTGAGATTGAGGAAGCATAAGTGTCACTTGATCTTCTTTGAAGGAAGGAAGGGAGGAAGGAGGATGGTTTTTGGTGTGGGAAGAAGAGGGGGTTCGGATGCCTTTTTATAGGCAGGTTATTGGGGGCGCCCGGGACAGTGGTCTCTGCCATGGCAGAGACTGCGACTGGTTGGGGGCGCCCGGAGTGGCCCGGCCGCCCTGGTCAGGCAGATTTCGCAGCTTTTGCTGCATTGACTGCGTTGGGGGCACCCGCGTGGTTCCGGGCGCCCTGACCAAGGGATTAAAGGCAACTTTTTGCCTTGAGAGAAGATAAAGTCATGGGGGGCGCCCGAGGAGTCACGGGCGCCCGGAGTGTATAGGAAGTGACAAATTTGATGTCTTGTCATTGTTTGACCATGGTTTAGTTGGTTTGACTGCTTTGACTATGGTTTGACTATGTTAATCATGGTTTGACCACGTTGACCATGGTTTGATTGTGTTGACCATGGTTTGACTGCGTTCTGAACTATAGGATTAAACCATAATATAGGTATTAAAGAAATTACAATTGAGTTTAATTTTGCTGTCTCACTCAATCTAGGGTTTTCAATCACGTTAGCCTTATAGGTTTTGTGAGACAGGTTTTGATAAGTAAAATTATTTTGAAAAATTATGATTTATTTTGAAAAACTTGAATTAATTTTGAAAACAATTGAATTTATTTTGAAAAGAGAGTTTAAGTCTATAAGTAACTGAAAATTTGTGTTAGATTTGAATTTGACAAAGAATAATTTGAATTTGAATTTCAAAAGTTGGCTCCCAGGTCTTGGCGAGGCACTAGGCCTTCTTTAGCCGTAGCCTTATTGGATCATCAACCTTTTCCTTGACAAAGCCTTTTAATGAAATTTCATTTTCAAAATTAATCTTTGAAAAATTCTGGTCTAACTAGTTTGGGTCTTGGATCGGTAGCTTCGGCTAGTTTCACCAGTCTAAAGAGACCAAGTATACTTGACCTTATTAGAATTGGTTTCCCTAACGTACTATCATCTCACTGCCACCCAATACTATGTTGATCAATTTCAGTTAAGTTTGTTCAGTCCTTACACTAACCATTCCTAAGTCTAAGCATGGTAAATTGCAAAAAGTAAATAAACAATCAGTCAAGCAAATTACAATCAAGAATTAAGTTTTATCTAACAATAAATATAGTTTTTAATTTGGCTCCCCCTGGACTAACGTCACGGTAATGGTTAGGCAAGATGTGAATCTTGTCCTTGGGGATCCAATACTGATTTGATCCAGTTGGTTTGTTCAGGTACAGTTTAGGTACCCATGCCTGAACTTTATTTCTGGACTGATTCAATACAGCAAAATATGATCTTTGTCTAGATTTGGTTCTATAGCCTAGTCTGGATCGATTTAGAACCGATTTTTGTTTTCCAAGAATCATGTCAAGACCCTTAGAACCAGAAGTGAATCGTTCTAATGCTGATCTAAGATCCTTAACCTGAGTTTTCAGGGAGGAGTTCTCTTTCTCAAGTTTTTCAACTTGAGTAGAGGTTCCTTCTTGAATCTTCTCGGTTAAGGGTCTAGAGTCAGCTCCCTCTTTCAGGAGTTTTACTTCCTGTCGAAGGGATTCGACTCGGAGTTTAGCTTTCGCCAAATCTCGAGAAAGATAAGAGATTAATTCATTTAATTGACTTTTAGTAAATCCACTTACCTTGATTTCACCATCTTCTGAAATGGTCAGTCTGCCGTCGTCCTGTTCTGATTCTGACTCGGTCTCGACTTCTTCTGAGGCGGTTAGTGCTAGTAGGTTCGACTGTGGGACTTCTTCTTCTTCTTCGGAGGAGGACTCGTCCCACGTTGCTTGAAGTGTCTTCTTCCTTCTATTCTTCTTGGTTTCCTTTAGGTTTGGACACTCCGTCTTGTAGTGACCCTTCTTCTTGCACTCGTAGCAGGTCACGTTGGGCTTGTTCTTTTCATTTACGGGTTCAGCTGATTCATCCCTTCTTTGGCTGACTTTCCGTTTGTTGGTTTGGCTCTTCAATTCTTTATAGTAGTTTCGGGCCAGTCGGACCAGCTTAGGTCAATCTCCTTCTTTGTCTTCTGAGTCTGAGTCTGAGTTAGACTCGGGTTCAGGTTGAGGCTTCTTCTTAGTTGTCCTTCCAGTTTTACCTGCAATAAAGGCAATACCTTTCTCGGCCAGATTGCAGTTAGTCTGTTCATGTAACTCTAATTCAGAGAACAATTCATCTAATTTAATTTTTGAAAGATCCCTTGAAACCTTGTATACATCTACCATAGATGCCCACAAGATGTTTCTCGGGAAAGCATTTAAAGCATACCTTATTAGGTCACGATTTTCTACCTTGTGACCAATGGTGTGTAGCCCGTTCATTAGTTCTTGAATTCGGGCGTGAAGCTGAGCTGCTATTTCGTTGTCGGCCATTTTGATGGTATACAACTTGTTCAGGAGCAGATCTCTCTTGCTGATCCGAGTGTCTGATGTTCCTTCATGCAGCTCGATCAGTTTTCCCCGCAGCTCCTTGGCACTGTTGAAAGGGCCCACCCGGTTCAGCTCCTCTTTTGTTAAGCTGCATTGAAGGGTCTGGGTCGCCTTTGCATCAGCTTCAATTTTCCATTTCAGAGCGGTGTCCCACTCTGTGTAGCTTTGAGGTACTCCTTCAGCATTTCTCGGAATCTCCAGTCCGGACTGGATGATTATCCACATGTCCACCTGAGTCTTCAGGTGGACCTCCATTCGACTTTTCCAGTAAGAAAAGTCTTCTCCACTGAAAAGTGGAGGTCTGGCTGTGCTGAATCCTTCTTGCATGACCATTTTATCTGAAATGTAAACTAGACACACAAAAAAGGAATATCCTAAGACTTGGTCTTGGATTAGTAGTGCGGGATAAAGAAAAAAAATATTTGTCGAGGGGTGTTGCACCAGCCTCGATCAATGAGAAGAATTCGAACGAAAAAGAAATATTAGAAGAGTTTCGAACGAAAAAAATATTAAAAGAATTTAGAACAAATAAAAAAATATATATTTTAACCAAATCCGAAAAATTTTCAAACTGGTGGTTGCACCAAATTTGAACTTCCCCGCTCTGATACCACTTGTTGGATCGAGAGAAACGATAGAGGGGGGGGTGAATATCGTTAAACGCTTTTCGGATGAAAACTAGAGCAAGTACGCAGCGGAATAAAAACAATCGCGAACACATGTAGTTTTACTTGGTTCGGAGCCTAGGTCGACTCCTACTCTAAGGCCCACGGTCGTTGACCATTTACTGGGGGCAATTCTATATGTGCGCAATAATTCTTACAAAAAGATTACACTAGTAGTATAACATAATTGAAATGACAGTTCTTCGTTACCGACGTCCGATATAGAATGTTTCTCGGAGCAGAGGGACGTCGTCGGCGCTTGTGTGTCGAGTTGGGAGGTTTCTGGAGCAAAGCGCAGGAGCAGAAGAACGTAACAGCGTTGGAAGTAGTGTTGTCCGAAGCCTTGGGGTCGAGGGCCTATTTATAGCCCCTAGGGGCGCCCGGAACTTCGAGGGCGCCCCCCCACGTGTCGGCCGATCCGACTTTCACTCGGTCAGCTTCTGATCCCTTCAAACTCGGGATCAGATCTTGACGGGGGTGCCGGGACGCTGGGGGCGCCCGGATTAACCGGGTCAAATCTTATCCCTTGGCTTCGCTGACTTCTGGTTCGCAGGCTTACACTGGGGGCGCCCGGGACGCTGGGGGCGCCCGGGAGCATAGGGGGCGCCCGGGAGCACGGGGGCGCCCCGCCCATAAGCTGTGGAGCTCACTTTACTTTGCATTGTTTTGTGTTCACCTTGGGGGCGCCCAAGACACTCCGGGCGCCCTGGTCAGCTGCTGCCTCACTCCTTTGAGGCTCTCTGAGCTGCAGACACTCGTTCGTTCGGTCCTGCATCCAGGGTTAGTCCAAAACAACATAAAGCAGTAATATGTTAGTTTATACAGCCTTAGCTGTCTTGGTTTTGACTTTGGGTCTCCAGAATGGAACCCTAGGTCGAACCGACGCCTACTATTCCCTCGACGGGGAACACGTCCTCACCTACTCCTCTCGGGAGAATGTACCTGATGCCAATCGGCTCCTCCAGTTGGACTTTTGCCTAGCGGTCCTTCGCCAGGTCTTGGATACCAAGTTGTCCCTCGCCCGGTGCCTAGCATTCCTTCGCCAGTGTTGGTGCAGAATGCACCCAAGTCAAACCTGTGTTTTGATATTGGCAAAAGGGTTCAAAAGTTAAGGGTTAGTTATTGTCTAACAAGTTTCTTGAGTGTACAGGAAAATCCCTAGCGAAGGAATGCTAGGCACTGGCGAAGGACTGCCAGACAGGAAAAGCCCTAGCAAAGGACCGCTAGGCTCTGGCAAAGGACTGCCAGAATGGACAAGTCCTAGCGAAGGAATGCTAGGCACTGGCGAAGGGCTGCCAGAAGAAAAGACCTAGCGAAGGGCTGCTAGGCACCAAGCGACGGGCAGCTTGGCAACTCAAGACCTGGCGAAGGACTGCCGGGCAAAAGTCCAACTGGAGGAGACGGTTAGCACCAGGTAAATTCTCCCGAGAGGAGTAGGTGAGGACGCGTTCCCCTTGAGGGAACATTAGGCGTCGGTTCGACCTAGGGCTCCATTTTGGAGACCAAAGTCAGAACCAAGACAGCCAAGGCTGTATAATTCATTATGTTATTGGTTTATTGTGTTTTGGACTAACCCTGGATGCAGGACCAAAGGAACGTGTGTCTGCAGCTCAGAATGCCTCAAAGGAAAGAGGCGATCGCTGACTAGGGCGCCCGGAGTGTCCCGGGCGCCCCCAAGGTGAACACAAAACACAACACAACCAGAAGAACCTCGACAGTACATTCTGAGGGCGCCCTCACTGTCCCGGGCGCCCCCATTGCAAACCAACTCTGCCACGTCTGCGCTACACGCCCAGGGCGCCCCCGCTGTCCCGGGCGCCCCCAGCCAGACTTGCCGAGGAGACCTCAGCGCTGCGGATAAGAGCTGGCCGAGTCAACCAGGGCACCCCCAGCGTCCAGGGCGCCACGTCAAAGGGTTATCCCGAGTTCTTAGGGATAAACCCTTGACCGTGCCTTTTGGGGATCAAGCGCCACGTGGGGGGGCGCCCCCGTCGACCAGGGCGCCCCCAGGCCCTATATAAAGGGCCCTCGACCTCCTTCTTCAGAGCATCAATTACTGTGACGCTTCCACGCTCTTCTGCTTCCACGACACGCTCCAGAACTCTTCCAACTCGAGCTGACGACGTCCTGCTGCTCCAACACTTCGATCTACACCGGACGTCGGTAACGAAGAGCTTAATTAAGTTTACTAGACTAATTCTGTAATACTTTTTTGTAAACTTTCTCGAACATATAGAATTGCCCGCAGAAACGGTCAACGACCGTGGGCCTTGGAGTAGGAGTCGACACAGGCTCCGAACCAAGTAAAACGACCGTGTTAGCATTGTTTGTGTGTCTTATTTCCGCTGCGCACTTACTCTTTTTAAATCCGAATGATTTGCGACATTCACCCCCCCTCTATCGCATCTCTCGATCCAACAAGTGGTATCAGAGCGGGGAATTCAAACTTGGTGCAACCACCAGTTTGAAAATTTTTCGGATTTCTTTCGTTTTCTCTCTCATTTTTTTTAAATATTTTGGTTCGAGTTTTTTTTAAGGTTGGTGCAACACCCCTTGAAATTTGTTCCTTTTTTTTTCCGCACTACTAATCCAAGACCAAGTCTTGGAATATTTTCGTTGTTTTTTTTTTTGCTATTTCAGTTAACAAATGGCCATCCAAGAAGGTTTTAGCACCGCCAGACCTCCACTTTTCAGTGGAGAAGACTTTCCTTACTGGAAAAGTCGAATGGAGGTCCACTTGAAAACTCAGGTGGACATGTGGATAATCATCCAGTCTGGACTGATGATTCCCACAAATGCTGAAGGCGTACCACAAAACTACTCAGAGTGGGACACTGCCCTTAAACGCAAGATTGAAGCTGACGCCAAAGCAACTCAGACCCTTCAATGCGGACTGACAAAAGAGGAGCTGAACCGCGTAGGCCCATTCAACAGTGCCAAGGAGCTATGGGCTAAACTGATCGAGCTCCACGAAGGAACTTCAGATACGAGGATCAGCAAACGGGATCTGCTACTGAACAAGCTCTTCACTATCAAAATGGCAGATAACGAGACAGCAGCCCAGCTCCACGCCAGAATCCAGGAATTGATGAACGGTCTTCACGCAATAGGTCACCAGGTTCAAAACCGTGATCTTATAAGGTATGCCCTAAACGCGTTCCCTAGGACCACCTTGTGAGCATCTATGGTAGATGCATACAAAGTCTCTAGGGATCTTTCAAAAATTAAGTTAGATGAGTTATTTTCTGAACTTGAGCTGCATGAACAGACTAACTGCAATTTGGTCGAGAAAAGTATAGCCTTCTTTGCAGGGAAAATAGGAAAGACGACCAAGAAGAAAACTCAAGTTGAACCTGAATCTACCTCAGATTCAGAAACAGAAGATCAAGAAGAAGATCAATCTGAATTGGTCCGACTAGCTCGAAGCTACTACAAAAAGTTGAAGAACCAAACCAACACACGGAGAACAAGCCGAAGAAAGGACGGACAAGCTGAACCGGCAACTGACAAACAAAAGCCCAACGTAACCTGCTACGAATGCAAGAAGAAGGGTCAATACAAGACTGAATGTCCAAGTCTAAAGGAGTCCAAAAAGACCAGAAAGAAGAAGGCACTCCAAGCAACCTGGGACGAGTCTTCCTCAGAAGAAGAAGAAGAAGCACCCCAGTCCAATCTTCTAGCCCTGACAGCATCGGATCAAATCGAGACTGACTCAGACTCGGACCGGGACGACGGCAAGCTGACATTCTCCGACGACGGCGAAATAAGGGTAACGGGTTTTTCAAAATTGCAATTGAATTCGCTTATTTCCTATCTATCCCGAGATTTGGCGAAAGCCAAACTCCGAATCGAGTCCCTCCGACAGGAAGTAAAACTCCTGAAAGAGGGAGCTGATTCTAAATCCTTAACTGAGAAAATTCAGGAAAGAACTCCTGACCAAGTTGAAAAACTTGAATCAGAGAATTCCTCCCTGAAAACTCAAGTTAAGGACTTAAGAACAGCTTTAGAACGATTCACTTCTGGTTCCAAGAATCTTGATATGATTCTGGGAAAACAGAAGTCAGTTCTAAACCGATCCGGACTTGGCTATAGAACCAAATCTCGGCAAAGATCTTACTTTGCTGTACTGAACCAGTCAAGACCTAAGGTTCAGGCATGGGTGCCAAAACTGTGCCTGACTAAACCAACTGGTTCAAATCAATTTTGGATCCCCAAGGACAAGATTCACATCTTGCCTAACCCATACAGAGGCTTTAGTCCAGGGGGAGCCAAAATCAAAACAATTTTTATAATTAGATAATTTTTTTTAATTGATTGATTGTCTGTTTATTTAATTTTTTGCAAATTGCCATGCTTAGATTTAAGGAATACTTAGATTTAAGGACTAAATTACTTGAAACTTGAAAACATAGTATTGGGAGGAGGTGAGATGATAGTACGTTGGGGAAACCAACTCTAATAAGATCAAGTCTACTTGGTCTCTTTAGACTGGTGAAACTAGCCGAAGCTACCGATCCAAGACCCAAGCTAGTTAGACCAGAAAATGACTTAATTTAATTTGAAAATGAAATTTCATTAAAAGGCTTTGTCAAGGAAAGGGTGGATGATCCCATAAGGCTACGGCCAAAGAAGGCCTAGTGCCTCGCCAAGACCTGGAAGCCAATTTCTGAAATTCAAATTCAAATTACCTTTTGTCAAATTCGAATCTAACTCAAAGTTCAAATAATTATAGATTCTAATCTGTTTTCAAACCTATCTCTTTTTCGAAAAACACTTAATCTATTTTTCAAAATTTCTAAACTTATTTGTTTAAAAATCTGTTTTCAAAAATAAAGAATTTTTTCGAAAATAAATTGAAATTCCTTTTCAAAACTAATTTCTACTCTCAAACCTGTCTCACAAAAACCTTAAGGTTAACGTGATTGAAAACCCTAGACTGGGGTGAGACAGACTAGGAAGTGAAACTCAATTTAAGCTATCCCTAACTTAAATTGGATCCAAATCATCAAAAATTCTTTATGTGTAGGAACATAAAGATTTGGACCAATGGATGTTAGATAGCGGGTGCTCCAGACATATGACTGGGGACAAATTGAAGTTCACCAAACTCAAGTTCAAAAACCTGGGCTCAGTGGCATTTGGTAACAATGCTACACTCAAGGTAATTGGGTCAGGTAATATTGAACTTAAATCCAATTTCATTATTAAGAAAGTTCTATTGGTGGAAAACTTCAATTTTAACTTACTTAGCATAAGTCAGTTATGTGACTCTGGTTATTTAGTTACTTTCAACAATTCTAATTGCCTGATTAGAAATGCACAAGACTCAGAAATCATGCTTAAGGGCACTAGGAAAAACAATGTATACACTATAAATCTTCCCCTTATACCCAAATGCATGTTAACACAGTTAGAACAATCAAAACTCTGGCATAGGAGATTAGGTCATACCAATCTAAGAACTATCTCAAAAATTACCCAACTTGGCTTAGTCAAAGGTGTCCCCAAAATTAAGAATAATGAAAACCTAATATGTGAATCCTGTAATCAAGGCAAACAAACCAAGTCTAGTCACAAATTGATCCAATCTGATCAAACCCAAACCTCACTTGAGCTCCTACACCTTGACCTATTTGATTCACATGGAGCCAAGTCACTAAGTGGAAACCGATACTGCTTAGTGATAATTGATGACTACTCTAGGTTCACCTGGGTCAGGTTTCTCAAGACCAAAGATGAAACCCTGAACCTATTTAACAACTTTTGTAAATTGATTGAAAATCAAAATGATACCAAAATCAAAAGACTTAGGTCTGACCACGGGGGAGAATTCGAGAATCAAAGATTCGAAGAATTCTGCAAACTAAATGGATATAAACACGAATTTTCGTGTCTCACAAAAACCTTTAGGTTAACGTGTTTGAAAACCCTAGATTCAGTGAGATAGGAAAATTAAGCTCAAATTAAACCACCTTGCTTGTGCTTTCTTAATCATGGTCAAACTGTGGTTAACATAGTCAAACTATGATTAACATAGTCAAACATGGTCAAACACAGTCAAATGAAGTCAAACAGTCAAACCTGGTCAAAACAGTCAAAAGGCTGCTACTTAGGGCGCCCTGACCGTCCCGGGCGCCCCCAAATGCACAAGGTCAAAGGCAGCTGAAAGCAGTCCATGAGGGCGCCTGTAACCTGTCGGGCGCCCCCGACAACACTGACAACGTACTTGCTCCAGTCAAAGCAGCAAAAGCTGCATTTGACCGATTTGACCAGGGCGCCCGTGACCCGTCGGGCGCCCCTATACGCTTCTGTCCCCCACGCTGATTAAAGCAGCCAAAAGGCTGCAATCAACCACCTTTGACCAGGGCGCCCGTGACCTGTCGGGCGCCCCCATCGATAAAATGTTGTCCACGCCAGTCAAAACAGCAAAAGCTGCAATTGACCAGCCTTGATCAGGGCGCCCGTGACTTCTCGGGCGCCCCCACAGACCTTTTTCAGTGCCCTAGGCAAATCGAGCTGTTGAGGGCGCCCGTGACCTCCCGGGCGCCCCCCATCAAACCCCCCAACAAAATGGCATAGTAGAAAGGAAGAATAGAACCCTACAGGAAGCTGCTAGGGCTATGCTCAATGAATTTGACCTACCTAACCACTATTGGGCAGAAGCAATTAGCACAGCTTGCTATATCCAAAATAGAATTCTGCTTAATAAAAGGTTAAATAAAACACCCTATGAACTTTACTACCATAGACTTCCAAACCTACACTATCTTAGAGTCTTTGGATGCAAAGTCCATATTCTTAATACCAAAGACTATCTTGGAAAATTCCAATCCAAGTCAAACCCAGGTATCTTTTTAGGATACTCTACAACAAGTAGAGCTTATAGAGTCTACAACAAAATAACTAAGAAAATTGAAGAAACAACCAACTTAATATTTGATGAAGAAACTTACCCAAAATCTGATAATTCTGACTTAGCTTCACCAAATACTGATCAAGAAGATAACTCTGAAACCCTAACTGAACCCTTTAATGACTTAACAATTGAACCAACTTCTGAATTAGTTGAACCAACCAATGAACCCAGAATTGAACCTATTGGACCCACTGGACCTGAAGCTGAGCCAAGTACTAGAAAAACCAAGAAACCCAGACTCAGTCACCCAACTGACCAAATTGTAGGTGATCCAACCTTAGGAGTCAGAACTAGAGCTTCCTATAGAAATCTTAGTCAAATAGCCATGATTTCAAAGATTGAACCTAAGACTATTGAGGAAGCCCTACCTGATCCTAACTGGATCTTAGCCATGCAAGAAGAGTTAGCCCAATTTGAGAGAAACCAAGTCTGGGAGTTAGTATCTAAACCTAAGGGCAAATCCGTAATTGACACTAAGTGGGTATTTAGGAATAAGTTAAACGATCAAGGTGAAATAGTCCGAAATAAAGCCCGCTTAGTAGCTAAGGGATTCAACCAAGTAGAAGGGTTGGATTATGATGAAACCTACGCCCCTGTAGCTAGACTTGAGTCTATTAGGATGTTACTAGCCTTTGCATCCCATAAAGGATTTAAATTATACCAAATGGATGTAATGTCAGCCTTCTTAAATGGGCTTATTAAGGAAGAAGTTTATGTAGGACAACCCCCAGGATTTGAGGATATAGAAAAACCGATCATGTCTACAAACTTAGTAAAGCCCTTTATGGACTAAAACAAGCACCCAGGGCCTGGTATGAAAGATTATCCAATGACCTGATCTCTAAAGAATTCAAACAAGGTCAAATCGACCCAACCTTGTTTGTTAAAATTTTAGAAAAGGATATATTTGTTGCCCAAATTTACGTAGATGATATAATATTTGGATCAACTAATTCTAAATTTCTAAAAGAATTTGTAACAATTATGGAAAATGAATTTGAAATGAGTTTAGTTGGGGAACTCAACTTTTTCCTAGGTTACAAATCAAACAAACTAAGGATGGAAATTATGTACATCAATCTAAATATGCTAAAGAACTAATTAAGAAATTTAAAATGGATAACTCTAAAAGTGTAAGTACCCCAATGGCCACAAATGTAAAATAGATAGTGACCCTGAGGGTAAACCAGTAGACCTAAAACTTTACAGAAGTATGATAGGAAGTCTACTGTACCTTACAGCCAGCAGACCTGATATACTTTTTCAGTAGGAATGTGTGCTAGGTACCAAACCTGTGCTAAGGAAACTCACTTAGCAGCCCTAAAAAGAGTTTTAAGATACATTAAGGGCACCCTAAATGTAGGGATTTGGTACCCTAGGACTTCATCCTTTAAGTTATCAGGATACTCTGATTCTGACTATGCTGGTTGTAAATTAGATAGAAAAAGTACAAGTGGAAGCTGTCAACTTTTAGGAAACAGCTTAGTAAGTTGGTGCAGTAGAAAGCAACACTGTGTTGCTTTATCAACAACTGAAGCCGAATATGTAGCCTTAGGAGAGTGTGTAGCTCAACACCTATGGATGATGCATACTCTTAAGGACTTTCAACTAGACTACAATCAGACCCAACTCAATATTGACAATATTAGCTCAATTAACTTAACCAAAAACCCAATACAACATTCTAGAACCAAACACATAGAAGTAAAACATCACTTTGTAAGAGATCACGTAGCTAGGGGTGAAATAGTCCTTAAGCATGTAGACTCCAAATCCAACCTAGCTGACATATTCACTAAACCCCTACCTGAATCTGAGTTTAGCTCACTAAGAAGGCAGTTAGGGTTGTGCTTAGTAGAATAGAATCATTTGGTTTTTGCCTTAAAATGTTTTAAATTGATTTTAAAATGTTTTTGTTAAAAATGGTTACTTTGACTTTAAAAAGTTTTTTCTTCAGTTCTAAAACTTTTTTTTGACTTAGTTTTATTTCAAAAAACTACCCCTTCAAAACTAGGGCTTTTTCGAAAATGGACTTAGCCTAGGCTCTAACCCTAGAACTGCATGCACCTATAGACTTAGAAGCCAGCATCTCACAAGCACCTAAGGATACTTTTGATTGATAACCTAGAAAGGGTTGAGATGCTTAGGTCTTTGCCTCAATTCAAGATGCTTTAAGTCAGTGCATCGGCAGCAATTGGGGCACTAAATGAACAGCAATCAGGTTAAGTGTCAAGTTTAGACAATCTAACTTGAACAATGCACTTAACTTGACTAACCCTAGCGAAAACTACTATTTATAACAGTTAGTAAGTAGCTAATTGGGTTAGACAGTCCCTAAAGATTAACCAGACTTAGGTCCTAGTTGATTCAGTACAGCAAATGCTTAATTAATATTGCAAATATTTTTTGGCATTTTTTGATATATGTCAAAGGGGGAGAGTTGGAAAGGAAACAGGGAACAAAAATGTTTTTCGCAAAATTTCTAACTCTGAAATTTAAACTAATTTATTTGCTAATCCTTTTGCTCTGAATGTTATTATTTTTGCTTAAATATTCTTTGAAAGTTTTTTCTAAATCTGAAAATTTTTTAAGTCTGAATTTTTCCTAAAACTGAAAAAGTTTCTAAGTCTGAATTTTAAGTGAATTTTTCAAAGCTGAATTTTTTTTCCAAAGTCTGAATGTTTCAAAACTGAAAATTGTCTAAGTTTTCAAATGTCTTTCAACTTAGAACATCTTTTCGAAAAACTAGCAGATTTCCAACTTATTATTAAAACATGAATCTTCTAAGTACTTAACCAAATCACCTATTTTGAAAAATTAGGGGAGATTTCTTCCAGGGGGAGGGAATCTAACTTAGGATTTCAATTTCAGCATTTTTTTTCCTTAACTTTTTGAACTAGGTTGCCATATATCAAAAAGGGGGAGATTGTTGGTGCAGATGCACCCAAGTCAAACCTGTGTTTTGATATTGCAAAAGGGTTCAAAAGTTAAGGGTTAGTTGTTGTCTAACAAGTTTCTTGAGTGTACAGGAAAAAGCCCTAGCGAAGGAATGCTAGGCACTGGCGAAGGACTGCCAGACAGGAAAAGCCCTAGCAAAGGACCGCTAGGCTCTGGCGAAGGACTGCCAGAATGGACAAGTCCTAGCGAAGGAATGCTAGGCACTGGCGAAGGGCTGCCAGAAGAAAAGACCTAGCGAAGGGCTGCTAGGCACCAAGCGAGGGCAGCTTGGCAACTCAAGACCTGGCGAAGGACTGCCGGCAAAAGTCCAACTGGAGAGATGGTTGGCACCAAGGTAAATTCTCCCGAGAGGAGTAGGTGAGGACGCGTTCCCCTTGAGGGAACATTAGGCGTCGGTTCGACCTAGGGCTCCATTTTGGAGACCAAAGTCAGAAACCAAGACAGCCAAGCTGTATAATTCATTATGTTATTGGTTTATTGTGTTTTGGACTAACCCTGGATGCAAGACCAAAGGAACGTGTGTCTGCAGCTCAGAATGCCTCAAAGGAAAGAGGCGATCGCTGACCAGGGCGCCCGGAGTGTCCCGGGCGCCCCCAAGGTGAACACAAAACACAACACAACCAGAAGAACCTCGACAGTACATTCTGAGGGGCGCCCCCGCTGTCCCGGGCGCCCCATTGCAAACCAACTCTGCCACGTCTGCGCTACACGCCCAGGGCACCCCCGCTGTCCCGGGCCCCCCAGCCAGACTTGCCGAGGAGACCTCAGCGCTGCGGATAAGAGCTGGCCGAGTCAACCAGGGCGNCTACATTTAGGGTGCCCTTAATGTATCTAAGTATTCTTTTTAGGGCTGCTAAGTGCGTTTCCTTAGCACAGGTTTGGTATCTAGCACACTTTCCTACAGAAAATAGGATGTCAGGTTTGCTAGCAGTAAGGTAAAGCAGACTTCCAATCATACTTTGATATAGCTTGAGGTCTACAGGTTTACCTTCAGGGTCACTATCAATTTTTACATTTGTGGGCATAGGGGTACTTATGCTTTTGGAGTTATCCATTTTAAATTTCTTTATTAACTCCTTAGCATATTTAGATTGGTGAACATAATTTCCATCCCTAGTTTGCTTAATTTGTAGTCCTAAAAAGAAGTTGAGCTCACCAACTAAGCTCATTTCGAATTCGTTTTCCATTATTTTTACAAATTCTTTTAAGAAGTTTAAGTTGGTGGATCTAAAAATTATGTCGTCAACATAGATTTGGGCAATGAAGATGTCTTTTTCTAAGGTTTGACAAAAAGAGTTGAGTCAATTTGTCCTTGGTTGAATTTTTTAGAAATGAGGTAAGTTGATAGGCATTCATACCATGCCCTAGGTGCTTGTTTTAGTCCATAAAGTGCCTTATTAAGTTTGTAAACGTAGTCGAGTTTTTCTAAGTCCTCAAAACTGGGGGGTTGTCCTACATAGACTTCTTCTTTAATAAACCCATTCAGAAAGACTGACTTAACATCCATTTGGTAAAGTTTAAATCCTTTATGGGCTGCAAAAGTTAACAACATTCTAATAGACTCAAGTCTGGCTACTGGGGCATAGGTTTCGTCATAGTCTAACCCTTCGACTTGACTGAACCCTTTAGCTACTAAGCGGGCTTTGTTTCTAACTATTTTCCCTTGGTCATTTACCTTATTCCTAAACACCCACTTAGTATCAATAATGGATTTGCCCTCAGGTTTAGGTACTAGTTCCCAGACTTGGATCCTCTCAAATTGGGCTAACTCCTCTTGCATTGCTATGATCCAATCAGGATCAGGTAAGGCTTCCTCTATAGTCTTAGGTTCAATTTTCGAAATCAGTGCGATCTGACTAAGATTTCTATAGGAATACCTAGTTTTGACTCCTAAGGTTGGATTACCCACAATTTGATCAGTTGGGTGACTGAGTCTGGGTTTCTTGGTTCTTCTAGAACTTGGTTCAGCCTCAGGTCTGGCTGGATGGTTTGGTTCAATATTTGGTTCAATTACTTGGGTTGGTTCAATTATTGGTTCAATTGACTCAGTAGTTGGTTCAATAGTCGGTTCATTTAGAGGTTCAACTAATGGTTCAATTGATGGTTCCATAATTTGTTCATTATCTTCTTGATCAATATTTGATGGATTCAGGTTTGGATTATCAGATTTTGAATTAGTTTCCTCATCAAATATTAGATTCGTTGTTTCTTCAATTTTATTAGTTTGTCAATTGTAGACCCTATAGGCCCTACTTGTTGTTGAATATCCTAAGAATATTCCAGGGGTTGACTTAGACTGAAATTTACCTAGGTAGTCTTTGGTATTTAGGATATGGACTTTGCATCCAAAGACCCTTAGGTAATATAGGTTTGGAAGTCTATAGTAATATAGTTCATAGGGAGTTTTATTATGTCATTTGTTAATTATGACCCTATTTTGGATATAGCAAGCCGTACTAATTGCTTCTGCCCAAAATTGGTTCGCTAGGTTGAATTCATTGAGCATAGTCCTAGCGGCTTCCTGTAGGGTTCTATTCTTCCTTTCTACTATCCCATTTTGCTAGGGGGTTCTAAGACACGAAAATTCGTGTATATACCCGTTTATTCTACAAAATTCCTCAAACCTTTGATTCTCAAACTCTCCCCCGTGATCACTCCTAAGTCTTTTGATTTTGGTATCATTTTGATTTTCAATTACCTTACATAGGTCAATAAATAGATTTAGGGTTTCATCCTCAGTTTTTAGGAATCTTACCCAAGTGAACCTAGAGTAATCATCGATAATGACTAAGCAGTACCGGTTTTCGCTTAGTGACTTGGCTCCATGTGAATCAAATAGATCAAGGTGCAGGAGCTCAAGTGTGGTTTGAGTTAGGTCTGATTGAATTTGTTTGTGATTAGACCTGGTTTGTTTACCTTGGTTACATGAGTCACATATCATGTTTTCATGGTTCTTAATTTTTGGTATTCCTCTAATTAAATCAAGTTGGGTGATTTTCGAAATTAATCTAGCATTTGTATGACCTAATCTCCTATGCCAGAGGTTGGATTCTTATAATTGAGTTAAGAGACATTTAGGTACTAAGGGTAAACTTATAGTATAAACATTATTTTTCCTAGTGCCCTTAAGCATGACTTCTGAGTCTTGCAAATTTATAATCAGGCAGTCAGAGTTGGTAAAGGTAACTATATAGCCAGTATCACATAATTGACTTATACTAAGCAAATTAAATTTAAAGTTCTCAACCAAGAGTACCTTTTTAATCACAAAATCTGATTTGAGTTCAATGTTACCTGTCCCAATGACTTTGAGTGTAGCATTGTTGCCAAATGCTACTGAGCCTAGGTTCTTGAACTTATGTTTGGTGAATTTCAATTTGTCTCCAGTCATGTGTCTGGAGCATCCGCTATCCAACATCCATTGGTCCAAATCTTTATGTTCCTACACAAAGTATTTATTGATTTGGATCCAATTAGAATTAAGGATAGCTTAAATTGATTTTCACAACCTAGTCTATCTCACCCAATCTATAGTTACCAATCACGTTAACCTTATGGGTTTTTGTGAGACAGTTTAAGATTTTATTTTGAAAAACATGATTAATTTTGAACAGTTGAATTAATTTTAAAAATAGTTTAATTGAATTTTATTTTTAAAAGTGGTTGAATATAAGATTAATTGAAATTTATGTTAGATTCAAATCTGACAATAGTAAAGTGAATTTGGTTTTCAATAATCGGCTTCCAGGTCTTGGCGAGGCACTAGGCCTTCTTTGGCCGTAGCATTATTGGATCATCAACCCTTTCCTTGACAAAGCCTTTTATTGAAAAATCATCTTCAAGTCACTCCTTGAGAGATTTTGGTTTAACTAGTTTGGGTCTTGGATCGGTAGCTTCGGCTAGTTCCACCAAAATGGCTTCCCTAACGTACTATCATCTCACCTCCACCCAATACTATGTTATTCAAATTTCAGTTAAATCGTTTCACAGTCTAACCAGTCCTAGGTCTAAGCATGATAATTTGTAGAAATAAATAAACAATCAAGCATGCAATTAAAACTAAGGAATAAAAGAAATTTATCTAATTATGAAAATCGTTTTTAAATTGGCTCCCCCGGACTAAAGCCACGGTAATGATTAGGCAAGATGTGAATCTTGTCCTTGAGGATCCAATACTGGTTTGGTCCAGCTTGATTGTTCAAGTAAAGTTTGGGTACCCATGCCTAAACTTTGGGTCTAGATTGGTTCAATACAGCATAGTATGACCTTTGTCTCGACTTGGTTCGATACCCTAACCCAGATCGATTTAGAACGGACTTCTGTTTTCCAAGGATCATGTCAAGACCCTTGGAACCCGAAGTAAATCGTTCTAAAGCCGCTCTAAGGTCCTTGACTTGTGTTTTCAAGGAGGAGTTCTCTTTCTCAAGCTTTTCAACTTGAGTAGAGGTTCCTTCTTGAACCTTCTCGGTCAAGGATCTAGAGTCAGCTTCCTCTTTCAGGAGTTTTACTTCCTGTCGGAGGGACTCGACTCGGATTTTGGATTTTGCCAAGTTACGAGATAAGTAAGCTATTAACTTTGATAATTCAATTTTAGAATAACCACTTATCGTTATTTTGTCGTTCTCCGAAATTGTGAGTCTTCCGTCGTCCGGCTCCGATTCCGATCCGGTGTCGATGTCTTCAGAAGCGGTCAAGGTGAGAAGGTTTGACTGTGGGGCCTCTTCTTCTTCTTCGGAGGAAGATTCGTCCCACGTGGCTTGAAGAGCCTTCTTCCTTCGAGTCTTCTTGGCTTCCTTTAGATTGCGACATTCTGATTTATAGTGTCCCTTCTTGTTGCATTCGTAGCAGGTCACATTTGGTTTGGTCTTTGAAGTTGAAGGTTCAGCAGGATCTTCCTTTCTTCGGCTGGCTTTCCTTCTGTTGGTCTGATGCTTCATCTCCTTGTAGTAGTCCCGGGCTAGCTGAACCAACATGGGTCGATCTGCTTCACTATCTTCTGAGTCTGAGTCTGAGTCTGAGTCAGACTCGGGTGCAGGATGAGGCTTTTTCTTGGCTACCTTTCCTTGGGTCTTACCTGCAAGAAAAGCAATACCTTTCTCAGCCAAAGTGCAGTTAGTCTGTTTATGCAATTCTAATTCTGAAAACAATTCATCTAATTTAATCTTAGAAAGATCCCTAGAAACTTTGTAAGTATCTACCATAGATGCCCACAGAGTATTTCTTGGGAAAGCATTTAGGGTATACCTGATAAGGTCACAGTTTTCTACCTTGTGATCGATTGTGTGCAAACCGTTCATCAGCTCCTGGATTCTGGCGTAGAGCTGTGCTGCTGATTCACCTTCATTCATCTTTATAGTGTAGAGTTTATTCAGCAGCAGATCCCTTTTGCTGATTCTGGTGTCGGAGGTGCCTTCATGCAGTTCAATTAGTTTGCTCCAGAGTTCTTTAGCACTGTTGAAGGGACCCACCCGGTTCAGTTCTTCCTTGGTTAATCCACACTGCAACGTCTGGGTTGCCTTTTTATCAGCCTCGATCTTTTTCTTCAGCGAGGCGTCCCATTCTGTGTAGTGTTGTGCCACTCCTTCAACGTTCTTGGGGATTTCAAGGCTAGATTGGATAATAATCCACATATCCACCTGAGTTTTCAGGTGGACTTTCATCCGACGCTTCCAGTAGGAGAAATCTTCTCCACTGAAGAGTGGTGGTCTGCCTGTGCTGAAACCCTCTTGCATGACCATAATAATTTCTGAAATAAAACAAAAACAAAGAAACTTTGTCCCAAGACTTGGTCTTGGATTAGTAGTGCGGAAGAAAGAAATTAATCAAAAAAACACGATCGAGTGGTGTTGCACCAACCTCGATTAACGAAAAACAATTCGAAAACAAATTTAAAATTATTTCAAAAAATCCGAAAATACTCTCAAATTGGTGGTTGCACCAAATTTGAGCCACCCGCTCTGATACCACTTGTTAGATCGATGAAAACGATAGAGGGGGGGGTGAATATCGTTATAAAATTTTTCGGACTAAGAAAGAGCAAATACGCATCGGAAAGAAATAAAGTACACAAGAACACAAGTCAATTTTTTACTTGGTTCGGAGTCGCGGTCGGCTCCTACTCCAAGGCCCACGGTCCTTGACCATTTACTTTAGGCAATTCTATATTCGGAAAGATTTTTACAGATTGATAGTACAAATATAGAATTTGAAAAACTCAATCACAACACTTTCGTAAACTGAAAATTTACCGACGCCCGAGATGGATCGAATTCTGAAGCAGAGGGTCATCGACAGCGCTGGAATCTCGAAATCGAACTTTGTCGGAGAGCAGCGCTTGAGCGAAAGTGTTTGGAGCATTGGAAAGAATGGATATCGAAGCCTTGGGGGTGAACCCCCTTTTATAGCACCCATGGGGGCGCCTGGTCCGTTGAGGGCACCTGACACGTGCCTTATCCTGTGAGAATCTCCATCCGCGGGCTCGGTCAGCGCTTATCCCCTTCGACTCAGCACCTGGGCTGACTGGGGCGCCCGGGATCTCTTGGGCGCCTAGGTTGACCTGGCCCATTAGCTTCGTGGCAGATTTGCTTTGATGGCTGCTTTGGCTTTGACCTTTGGCGCCCGGGACCTCCCGAGCGCCTAGCCCAGTGTAGTTTGAAGCAGTCTTGCTTCCTTGATGTTTTGGCCTTTTACCTTGGGCGCCCGGGTCCTCTCGGGCGCCTAGCCCAGTGACCTACCCCATTCCTTTGGGGCGTTCTGAGCTGCAGAAACACAATCCTTCGGTCCCTGCAACCAAGGTTAGTTCCAAAACAAACTAAGCAAGAGTGTTAGTCATTATTTACAGCCTTAGCTGTCTTGGTTCTGACTTCGGGTCTCCTAAATGGAACCCTAGGTCTAACCGACGCCTACTGTTCCCTCGACGGGGAACGCGTCCTCACCTACTCCCCTCAGGAGAGTTTACCTTTTGCCAACCGGCTCCTCCAGTTGGACTTTTGCCCAATCCACGTGATCAGGTCTTCGTGCCCAACTTCCGGTCAGGTCTTCTTGCCCAACTTCTGGTCAGGTCTTCGGTGCCCAGCCCCTTGCCAGGACTTCTTGCCCAGTCCTCGACCAGGACTTCTTTTCCCGACTTCCGGTCAGGTCTTCTTGCCCAGTCCTTGACCAGGACTTCTTTGCCCAGCCCTTTGCCAGGACTTCTTGCCTAGCGTACCTAGGACTTCTTCCTGCACACTCAGTGAACATATTAGATCACAATAACACCTTAACTTCTGAACCCTTTGCCATTATCAAAACTCAGGTTTGACTTAGGTGCTGTCTGCACCAACAGTTCTAAGTTGCACTAGACCTACAATCCCACCAGAGACTCGTCCTCACCGAATCTCTCCTCCAGTGACTTACCATACTTACCATTTGTAGATCAACTCAGCTTCTTGACCCACCAGGTTTTCTTGCCAGATGCTCCATCTGGACTTCAGCCAACTATCAATTCCCGTGAACCCAAGTGGATTTCATGTCAGATCGCAACTAGCTTGGACTTCAGCCAGTTGTCAGACCCTGCGGACCCAACTGGATTTCCTACCATGTTTCAACTAATCAGGGCTTCAACTTGATGTCAGGTCCTAAGTTTCCAATCCTACACACTTGGCAACAAGGTTAGACAAATAACACATCTAACTTTGACCTTTTATCATATATCAAAATTTGAGTTTAACCATTAGTATAAACTGCACCAATAGAAACTACATCCTCAATAGCCTTTTTTACTCATTATACGTTGTGTATAACATGAAGAGAACAACAAAGGAGCCGTGGAAGTCCCTCGACAAGAAATACAAGATAGAGGATGAGGAGGCCAATAAATTCATTGTGAGTTGATTCTTGGACTACAAAATAGTTGACTCCAAGAAAGTGATCAACAAAGTCTAGGAATTGTAGGTGATTTTACATGAGATTCACATATAATGAATGATGTTGAGTAAAACTTTCTAGGTAGTTGTCATCATTGAGAAGCTGCCTCCTAGCTGGAAGGACTTTAAGAACTACCTAAAGGACAAGTAGAAGGTGATGAACATGGAAGTACTCGTTATTAGACTTTGAATGGAGGAAGAGAACAAGAATTTCAAGAGAAAATTATTCTCTTAGACTACTATAAATGCCAACGTAGTCGAGCACAGTCAAAACTCGAAATGGAAGAATCCCAAGTCTTCTAAGATGGGGCCCAGATGAGGTATAAGAAAAAAATTCTTTGGAAAGTGCTTCAATTGTGACAGAGTTGGTCATAAATTTTCGGAGTGTAGAAAGTCAAAAAGGAAGCAAAAGGCCAACCTAAACAAGAAACTAGAAATAGACAATCTCTGCATTGTGATCTCCGAGTTGAACTTGGTGGGTTCAAACTTGCAATAATGGTGGATGAATACCAGTGCCACCAATCATATATGATGCAATAAGGAGCTTCTTCACAACTTTGAAGAAATCAAAGATGGAGACAGACTATTCATAGTGAACTCAGTAGCCTCGGACATCATAGGCTAAGGAAAAGTAGTTCTAAAGATGACCTTAGATAATGAGTTGACTCTTAACAATGTGTTATACGTTTTAGTGGTTTGAAAGAATCTAGTATCTAGATCATTGTTAAGCAAGCATGACTTTTACATTATTTTTTAGTAGGACAGAGTTGTTCTATCTAAAAATGAAGTATTTTTAGGAAATAGTTATATAATCATTGAACTATTCGAGCTCAGTGTAATGACTATTCGACCTAAGGTTAATAAAATTGAAAACTCTTCTGTTTATATGCTTAAGTCTTCGTGTTTATGACATAGTAGATTAGGACATGTTAACTGCAATGTGTTGTGTATATTGATTAACATGTAAAATATACTTACGTTCCAATTTGACCTGAGACACAAGTGCAAGATTTGTGTTAAAGCAACAATGATAAATCATCTTTTCATCATGTTGAAAGAAGCAATGAACCAGTCGACTTAATTCATATCGACATGTGTGACCTAAAAGGTATACTAACACGTGGTGGGAATAAGTATTTTATCACTTTTGTAGATGATAATACAAAATATTATTATGTGTATTTTCTCAAAAGTAAGGATGAAATTATAGAGAATAAATGAAATTTATTCTCTATATGAATGAGGTTGAAAACCAACTTAATAAAAAAATTAGGATGGTTCAAAGTGATCAAGGCGGTGATTATGTATCACCATTCACTAAGTTATGTGCTAAACATAGGATCAGACCCAAAACAACAACTCCTTATACATCTTAGCAAAATGGAAATGCTAAGCGAAAAAATTAATCTCTAAAAGAGATGATAAATACTCTTTTATTGAGTTCTAGACTATCATAGTTCATGCATGAAAATTTGTGTTATCAACTAATTACCTTTAAATAAGGTGCCCCAAAAGAAAATAGATAAGAGTCCTTATGAGTTATGAAATAAAAGACAACATTCCTATAAATATTTGCAAATGTGGGGATGTCTTGTCAAAGTTTTGGTGTCTGATCTGAAAAGAATTAAAATTGAACCAAAAATTATTGATTGCATATTTATTGGATATGCATATACAATAGTGCATATCAATTTTTTATGTATGAGTCACAAATATCGGATATATACAAGAACTCAATAATATAATTGAGAAATATCTAGTTCTTCATGTATGCGCTTCCGTATATGACCCGAGAGGAAGCAAGTTCCTCAAAATGAGCATATAATATACAAGAGGAAGAAGAAGAGAATGAACTAGTTGAGGTTGAGCACAAACGAAGTAAAAGAGCTCAGGTGGAAAAAATCCTATGAATCAAATTTTATCACTTTCATATTAGAAAGTGAGCCTCAAAATTACATAAAAGCAGTAAACTCATCTAATGGGCATCACTAGAAAGAGACAATTGCATCTGAAATAGACTATATCTTGCAAAACTACAGTTGGGAACTAGTGAATTTTCCTCCGAGAAGTAAACTAATAAGTTGCATGTAGATATTCATGAAGAAAATTGAAACATATGGAACAATTGACAAGTACAATGCTAAATTAATAATTAAAGATTATCGACAATAAAAATGTCTTGATTATCTCAATACATATTCTCTGATATCGAGAATAACCTTCATTAGAGTATTGTTGGCTATCGTCACTCTATGAAATTTGGAAATATATCAGATGAATATAAAGATAGCCTTTCTAAACTAGGATTTAGAAGAAGAAATTTATATGGAACAACTTGAAGTGTTTTTTATATCAGGGCAGAAATAAAGTTTGTAAATTGGTGAAATCATTATACGAATAGAAACAAGCACCAAAGCAATGACATAAAATTTTTGATAATGTCATAAAGGCATGTGGATTCAAAATCAATGAATGTGATAGATGTGTCTACATAAAATTCACAGAGAATTACTATTTCATCTTGTGTTTATATGTAGATGACATATTTATCATTGAAAATAAATGATAAGATATACAAATTTACTAAAAATATGTTGAACTCAAGATTTGACACGAAAAACATGAGTCTAGTATTAGGACCGAAGAAATTTAGATATCTCCACAATGATATGATATTGTCCATTTTAAGCCTCAACCTTTAATATGGGACTTTGTTTTGCAACCTTGGAAGCCCGACACCTAGCTGATGTGATTCTAGGAATCAAAATTCTTAAAATAACATAAACACTTATTTTTAGTTAGTCTCATTACATGGACAAGATTTTTGAAAAATTCACCAAGGATGATATGGTGTTAGCATGAACGTTGATAGATATGAGTCAACATCTATCAAACAATTAAGGAGAAAGTATCTCTCAAATAGAGTACTCTCGAGTGATTGAAAGTCTGATATATTTAATGAGTTGTACACGGCCAGACTTAGCCTATGCAATAACTAAACTGAGTAGATACATAAATAATTCCGGTATTGAGTATTGAAAAGAGATAACAAGAGTACAAGATACTTGAAGTATACTCATGAATACAGATTGCATTATACGATATATCCTACTATGATCAAAAGATACAACGATGTGAATTGAATACCTGATTTGAAAGATTTAAAGTCTACGAGCGGATATGTAATTACTTTAGGAGGTGCAGTCATTTTCTAAAAGTCTTCTAATTAAACTGTAATAACCAAATCCATGATGGAATCTGAGTTGTAGCTCTTGACTGCAAATGTGGTGAAGAGGTTGAATCACTATGACAATTCTTAGAAGATGTTCCTAGATGTTGTGTCATCAATTTGTATATATTGTGATAGTCAATTAGCAATTGGTCTGGTTCATAGTCATCTATATAATGATAAGTCTAGACACATACTTCGTAGAATAATATCATTAGATAACTATTCTTAACAAGAGTTATTACTATTGACTATGTGAGGTTAAAGGATAACTTAGCGAATCCACTAATCAAAGGTTTAAATTGAGAGT
This sequence comes from Boesenbergia rotunda, assembly GCA_024364735.1. Taxonomy (NCBI): domain Eukaryota; kingdom Viridiplantae; phylum Streptophyta; class Magnoliopsida; order Zingiberales; family Zingiberaceae; genus Boesenbergia; species Boesenbergia rotunda. Next base: position 215,016 of record JAGFNQ010001583.1, read on the forward strand.
TAGTTGCAAGCTTATCACGAAGGTTGTGCTTGATGCAAATGGAAAAGGTTAGTGCAAAGAAAACACAACCTCTGTAAATTGGAGATCTCAAGAACTAGATTCAATGAGATAACTATTAGGATGTATACTAAAAGCTTTGTCTTTTGGTTAGGATACATCTACATTTTAAAGAGAATCAGAAAATCACACAGTGCATGTTTACATTAGTATGTGCATAAACTGTCTGATGCTTGGAATTGAAGATAACATGGTGCGTGGTGTCGCACAGAAGATCATGTTATCAAGTTTCTTGCCGAAGCATAAGAAAGAGGCTCACAACCGAGATGGAGTTGGACAAACCATCGGGATGGTTGTAGTGTAATTAGGTGTGGTTTATCTCAACCATAGAATTACACTAGTGTACTTTGTGTACATTGAGTAGGACCAAAAGAGAGGTCATCCAATTTTGTATTGACTTTGTAAATTGGATTAGACCTCGGATTGATATTATGGAGTACGATCTCTTAATCCTGAAATAATGACGGGCATATATTATTAATTATTGTCACTTTAATTTACCAATGGGTGAGATCTATTCTGTTAGATCGATAGGCCTGGTAAGTTGGGAGATAATATTAATAATATGATGTGCTGTTGATTATTGACGGAATCCGTGTCCTGGTGAGTCGGGATGATGATGCCCCCTTGGTGAGCTCAAAAAGGTCATCATGTCAAATCTTGCAAGCGGACTATGATTCGACATGATGAAAAGGTTGAGTGATACTAATCAAGGATAAAGAAGATAATTAATTTAATTATCAGTAAATTAAATTAATTATCGAGCATACGATATCTTAAACACGGGGAGATGGATGACTCGTAATAGGTGGAGCTCATATGAAAATATGGGGGTTGGTGAGGATGTACAATGGGATCCTTTAGTGAAATGGATCTCCATTAATGGATCGGGTTTGGATTCATTAGCGGGCCAAGAACCAACTCCTCCTCATGGTCCCTATCTTAGCCCAATAAAACCTCATAGGAGTCATGATACAAAGCGGATTAATTAAGGAATTAATCTCGGATTAATTAAGTTATTAATCTCAGATTAATTAAGGAATTAATCTCGGAGTATTTAAGGAATTAATCTCTGATTAATTGAGGGAATAATCTTTGATTATTTAAGAAATTAATCTTTGGTTAATTAAGGAATTAGTCTCTAATTAATTGGAATATTTTTCAATTAATCCCATATAAATATAACCCCTACCTCTCTCTCTCTCTAATGAACTCTCTCTTCTCTCCAACCTAAGGGGCGCCGGCGGTATTGGGATGTAGAGGACCATCTCCTCTTCTTCTCTTGGTTTTTCTTTGCATCCTTAAGGTCGTAACCGATCATCGGACAAGGGAGAAGAAGACTTTATCCCTTGGTGGCGCGTGGCTGGGCAAGGAAGTGAAGAACCGGCGGCGATAGGTTGAGAGGTGCGCCGGCGTTGGAGGAGAAGGGAAGCCTCTCTTCTCCTTCTTTCTTGCTTTCCTCTTCTTCCGCTTATGTTGCAGACGTACACGGGACAAGGAGGACTTTTCTTCCTTGTTGTGGCGTGCAGAAGCAAGGGAGGAAGAGGGTCGGTGCGCCAGCGAGAGTGGCTCCTCCCTTTTGGTGTTTGTCGCTGGAAAAAGGAGGAGTCGTGAGCTCTTTTTCCTTGTGGATCAGCAGCCACGAGATAGGAAGAGGATAGAGAGGTTGGTGTGGGGTGTGGTGAAGGAGAAGAGCTTCTCTCCTCGGCTTCATCATTGCTTCCTTAAAGGGCCGCCGGCGGTGAGCCAAACCCTAACCCTAGGGTTTGGTGACTTGGCGCAAGGTAAGGAAGAAAGGAAGGACTAATTCAAGGGCCTTGGTGACTCTGTGACTTGGTAGACCATCGCCCACACGACGTCTAGGAGGAGAGGGTCATAAGGTAGAAGACTGCGAGGTAAACGGCGAGATATAATGCTCCCGAGCTCCAGTTTCATTTTGCTATGTTTATTTGTGCCATGTTGCTTTGCCTTGTCATTTCATGCATGTTAGTTAATTATTTTGATTTGATATCATAGTCTATAATTTACTAACTGGACCTCGAAGATAAACACAAAAACCGGCGATCCAAATCGTCATCTTTTCCGCAGTTAATTAATCCGGAAAGTTACAAGGCCTTAACCTCTGTTTTGGCTAAGTTGTAACTTGGATTAATTAACATGATGACGAGTCGGTCGTTAGAAGGATGGGTCTCTATTCAGATTAAATTTTAATCCATAGACATAGAGAGGTCTCTCAGATACGACCCCGTGGTTGTTTTGGAAACCGCCAAGCCATACCCAACAATTGGTATCAGAGCTGTGTTTCCGATTTTGTGTGTTTAGGATTCAGTTATTTTTCTGCACATTATCATATACATTATTTTGCTAGATAATATTTAGATGTGTGTAGGCTAACTTTGTGTTGCAGACACTAGATTCCAACTATTATGGCAATTGTGTTGTTTGTATGTGATTGATTATGTGATGTAAATTATTTGAATCCTCGGGGTTGACGAAGCTAGATAAGCTATTTAATTTTTTGTAATTAAATGTGACACTTGTTTAGCCAAGCTTTCTATTTACTTTTGATCTAGATGATATGTACACTCCTTCGTGGAGTTTAGGATCAATGGATGTAAATAAGCAAGCTAGTCATCTCGGCTCGGGGAATCCTTCATGGTGGCTTGCGCATAGATAGGATGGAGTGGACGAGGTGATGACACGACTGGAGACGCATTGGAGACCAAGGCCATAATAGTTGGAAAAATCTAGGATTTTTTCATTGCTCTATTATTTTGATTTGTGTGTGCTTGTTGTGTGAATGCATGTAAAAACCTCAACCTAAATAACTAAGTGGGAGAGGGACCCTAAGGGTCCCATGGCCTCCACTACAATCGGATATGTGATGCGAACAAGTCTGCGCCTTGGCTCTGAGTGCCTTCCTCCCCATTGTTGGACCTTGGATGGCTAGAGAGGGGGGGGGTGAATATAGTCAGACACCAAAATCACTTGAACTTAACAGATTTCTGCACTTAAACGTTAGCAGCGGAAGACAAGATGCAGAAACAGAAATGAAGAACAGAAATCAACACAAAATGAGCAAACCAGACGACACAACGATGTACAAGGTTCGGGGATAACTTGCCCCTACTCCTTGGCGTGCCCGTAAGGTGGGCGATCCCTTGATCGTCGACAGATCAAGCCCCGGTGAACACCAGATAAGATAGAGCATCCTTCTCGGTGGAGAAACCTCTCCACAGATCTCACGGATGATTGAACTTGAGTACAAGAGATCACACAAGAAGGAACACTCACAAAGATCTCACAGGAATGCAACAAGATCGCTCAAGCACAAAGCAACAGAGAGCACAAGACCACAGCAAAAACTTCACTCGTTTTTCTGTCTTCCCTGTTGTCGCTCCTCTGCTTCCAGCCTCGTCTTAAGCCTCTACTCCCATCACCAGGCTCTCCATCAGCATCCACTGAAGCCACAACCTGACCCCCTGACTCCCTGAGCACTCAGTCCACTGAAGACCCTCTCCAGTTGAGCCTCCGTCAGTTGCCAGCTGCCCTCCAGATGTCGTTGAGACCTGAAACAAGGAAACAGCCAAACCTACTCCAAGGAAAGTCTCCCATTGACTCTCCTTGAGTGTTTGAATCCTTCCCTGTCACCTGAAGCTCAATCAGAGTATTAGCACAACATATCAAGCAGAAAATCGTGTATCAGATGTTAAGCACAGAGAATCAGATACGTTCAGACGCGATCAGAGCGTCTGACATTGCATTTTGAATTAAAGTGATCGGTCACCGGACCGATCCAGGGCTTGTGGGTCGGTCACCAGACCGATCCACCGCTTTGCTGGGACTCCCAGCTTTCACGGTGACACAGGCCTGATCGGTCACCAGACCGATCAGAGTGAAGCCTAATCGGTCTCCAGACCGATCAGGATAGCCACTGTCCGATCAGGCTCAAGCCTGATCGGTCCACTTCTGAGTGAACAGTAATCGCAGAAATCAGATCCTAGGTCGTGGATCGGTCACTAGACCGTTCAGTAGCTGATCAGAGGGGGAACTCAACTCACTGAGTGCTCCCTGATCGGTCACCAGACCGATCAGGAGCCGCACAGTAGGTTCCCAACCTCACTGTGTGCTCCCTGATCGGTCACCAGACCGATCAGCCATCACTGGATCGGTCACCAGACCGATCCACGAAGGAGCACCGTGCCAACATCCCTGATCGATCACCAGACTGATCCAGGCAAGCCCAAATGCACTCTAAGTCACGAAAACAAGCCTCCAGCCCTTCTCTGACTCGTGCCATGCCCAGCTTCACTCACTGGGACTTCAACCTAGCCCTCCAAGCTAGGACCTGGCTTCACTCACCAGGGTTTCGGTCACACGGCTTCACTCACAGGGACCCGACTTTACTCACTAGGATTTCAACCTAGCTTCACTCACTAGGATTTCAATCACCTGGCTTCACTCACCAGGACCCGGTTTCACTCACCGAGATTTCCATCACCTGGCTTCACTCCCCAGGACCCGACTTCACTCACCAGGACCCCGCTTCACTCACCGGGATTTCAACCTAGCTTCACTCACTAGGATTTCAATCACCTGGCTTCACTCACCAGGATTTCCATCACCCGGCTTCACTCACCAGGACCCGGCTTCACTCACCGGGATTTCCATCACCTGGCTTCACTCACCAGGACTCGACTTCATTCACCGGGATTTCCAACACCTGGCTTCACTCACCAAGACCCAGTTTCACTCACCGGGATTTCCATCACCTAGCCCTCCAGGCTAGGACCTGACCCTCCAAGACAGGACTTTTCCACACCTAGCCCTCCAAGCTAGGATTTTTCACACCTAACCCTCCAGATTAGGACTTTGTGCCCAGTTCCGGACTAGGACTTAATCCCAATTCGTTCAACCAAACTTAAATCAAAACTTAAATCGTTGTCAACACCAAAACAACAATCAGGGTCAAACTGAATCAACAATCTCCCCCTTTTTGTTGTTTGACAACCCGATTTAAGTTTAGGTATTAATGATCAATTGAAGGCAGTTCAATTATCGTAAGGGAATCAAAATCCTCCCCCTACAATAACCCTAAGCTGAATCAACCATTTTCTCCCCCTTTGTCAAACATCGAAAAGGGTATGGTTATTAAGTTTAAACATACCTCCCCCTCGAACACGGGTCTCTCCCCAAATCCAAAATAATCAAAGGATAATTTTTGAATTGCATATGAGAGGCATATACCACAAATGTATCATGACAACAGTGTATATGCATCATACGTCAATAAGTGTGAATTACACATGAAAACATATACAGAAATATATCATGGTCAAACATGTATATGTTTCATATGACAAGTAAGGAATGTAGCTATATCGAACACATAATCCTGATCGATCTCCGTGACCGATCAGGTTCGTTGATTATTTGATACAGAAAAATTTTTGATTAGTCTGGGGATCGATCAGATTTTAGAAAAATTTCTGAAACTCTAATACATTCCTGATCAGACTGCATTAACAATTGACATTCCACAATAGGGGTGTAGACTCTATTAATATTCGACATTTCAGAAACATTTCTGAAACACGACATCAAGAACAAGAGTCATGGCTCAACAAACCCTTTCTTATGAATTTGAACATTCTAACATAGGTTTGTATCAAATCAAGGATCTTGAAAATTCCTACCCTTCTTTGGACACTTGAACAAACTTGTACTCACTTAGTACCAGGTTTGTATCAATGGAGGATCAAGTATGTTTCAATTGGACTTGGTTTGTATCAGATTTGTGTGTATCAGTTTTGTTTGTGGTATGATCATTACACTGATACAATTTGATGAAAAGGAGATCAGACTGAGGAGTAGTCTGATACCTCTGATCAGTGTTGATCTGATCGGTCACCGGACCGATCAGTATGATTCCTGATCGGTCACCAGACCGATCAGGGTGAGTCCTGATCGGTCGGTGGACCGATCAGGTCTGCTACAGAATATTTTCTGAAACTGATCAGTTTCAGAAATAAGTTCGTTTCAACTCTTACCATTCCCAAACCCTAACTCAAATAGTTTTAATCCATTTGGTCCTAAGGGTTCCCTTAATCAAAATACATTTCTTCAAACAATTATCAAAATATTATACTAATATCAAATTTCCAAAACATGATCAGATTTCATGATATAAACAAAAATATGATCAAATTTTCAAAAACATGCTTGTATCAAATTAGTATCAAAACATGATCAAGCTTTCTAACACATGATTGTATCAATACAATTCATAAGGTTGTATTTTGTCCGATATGCTTTTATCTCATTTAACCAGTTTTAAAAACATTTCAAAAACATGTATTGATGTTGCCTTGTGAGGTTTTATGATGATCATCACAAACTATATATTACTCATAAATTTGCATGCAATACATTAACGTTAAACACATACAGTAAATCATGGCATACTTGATCATGTTCACCAAACAAAATATCTTAAGCAAAACCTAAGCCTAAACCTTAAGCTTATGTTCTTTGTTTGGTGATGCCTTATTAGTACAAACTTGTGTTAATCCTTGTTCTTTAGCATACATTCATGTTGTATAACATATACAAGAAAATGGACTCCTTAGGCTTGACATAAAGCATATCATAAACCATGAATTGCAGGAAAACATAAATTGTAACAATAAACCTGATTATCCTAAACAATCCATGGCAAGAGTAAGTTATGTGTCAACCTAAACCATTCATATGAATATTTCTTTTTCAAAACTTGTTTATTTATTTTGAAGCATAGATATACTATCATTCGTTGCATGAAAAATTTCCTTATTGCCCAAATGAGATTTCATAAATCACTAGCCAAGGGATCATCTTGTTATAAGAACTAAGACAATGAAGCTCAAAGCATTTAATTTGAATTTTCCATAACCAACCATGTGAATGACAATTTTTTTCTTTTGGTCATGGGTTTGGAGCACCCATTATCAACCACCCATATTGATGGATGCTCCCCCTCAATCAATGCTTATACAATTCTAAAGATAGAAGTTTTAGGTACCCAAATTTTGGGACTTAATGCATCAACAATGAGGGACTTTGACACCCATACCTTAGTCATTTTCTTTTTGCCTTTTTGAACCCTAGAATTGTTTGATGATCCAAAATGTGTTATAAACATTAGTGATATGACACTAGGTTCTTTAGGTTGGTAACCCAAACCAACTTTGTTGTAAGCCGTCTTTTGTGAGTTTAGGATCATATCTAGGGTTTTGGTACTTGTTGAAAATTTCTCAAGAATATTCTTGAGGTTTTCAATTTCACCCTTCAAACCCTTATTTTCATCCTCAAGATTTTTAACAAGCAAATTATCAAGATCCTCATCCTTAGAGGATTTCTCATGAAAATCTTTAATATCCTCCACCCTAGAGGATTTCAATTGTTCTACTTCCAATTTCAACAATTTAACTTTGTTCTTGGATTTTTTTTAAGCAACCTAGCTAGATATGCAATGGTTCTATAACACTTATCTAGCTCGGGAGAGATTACCTCTTCATCATCCGAAGATGATGAAGGCGCGGTTGAGGAGCTTGATTCGTCTCCACTCTCCTCTTCATTTGAATCCTCTATGGCCATGAGGGCAAAGTTATGAATGTTCTTCTCCTCCTCTTCTTCGGATGAACTAGAGAACGATTCATCCCATGTGGCCCTCAAGGCCTTCTTTTTCTTCTTTGATTTATCCTTCTTCTTCTTTAACTTTGGACATTCATCCTTGTAATGTCCTTTCTTGCTACACTCAAAGCAAGTAACATTAGACTTATCAATTTTAACTATACTCGGGTTACCTTTACCCTTGAGGCGCCGGCTCTTCCTCATCATCCTTCTAACAAAGTTGGTCATCTCGAAGGAAGAAGACCAGCTACTCTCCTCCTCGGACTCGGACTCGGACTCGGATGAGGATGAAAATAAAGAGACTTCCTTCTCCTTCTTCTTCCCCTTCTTCTTCTTCTTGTTGTCACCTGCCACTAAAGCAATACCTTTCTCTTTTGAACTTTTGTTAGAGATCTCATGTAGTTCCATTTCACAAAATAGATCTTCTAACTTAACAAAAGATAAATCCTTGGAAACCTTGTAGGCATCCACCATGGATGTCCACAAGGCATTCCTAGGGAAGGCTTTGAGAATATACCTTACTAAGTCTCGTTTTTCTACCTTTTCATTGATGGAGTGGAGACCGTTGAGTATCTCTTTAAACCGACCATGAAGTATACTTACAGTTTCTTCCTCTTTCATGGACAGATTTTGGAGTTGACTGAGAAGGTGGTCCTTCTTGACAGTCCGGGTGTCTTAGGTTCCTTCATGGAGCTCAATTACTTTGTTCCAAAGGTCTTTAGCACTTGTGAAGGGACCAACCTTGATTAGTTGGTCCTTGGTCAACCCGCATTGCAAAGTTACCACTGCTTTAGCATCGCATTCACCTCTCCGGATTTGATCTGCTGACCAACTTGAGAAGTCCATCTCTTTTCCCTCAGCATCTATAGGAGTGGAAAACCCTTCCTTGACAGCAAACCACATGCCGAGGTTGGTTTTGAGGTAAAACTCCATCTTCAACCTCCAGTATGGAAAATCAGCGCCGTCAAAGAGTGGAGGTCGGCTGGTGCTAAACCCTTCTCTTCCCATGGCCATCTTTGTTAGCTCTCGGATGTTAAGCCGTTGAAGTAGAGCCTCAAGCTCTGATACCACTTGTTGGACCTTGGATGACTAGAGAGGGGGGGGGGGGTGAATATAGCCAGACACCAGAATCACTTGAACTTAACAGATTTCTACACTTAAACGTTAGCAGCGGAAGACAAGATGCAGAAATAGAAATGAAGAACAGAAATCAACACAAAATGAGCAAACCAGACGACATAGCGATGTACAAGGTTCGGGGATAACTTGCCCCTACTCCTTAGTGTGCCCGTAAGGTGGGCGATCCCTTGATCGTCCGCAGATCAAGCCCCGGTGAACACCAGATAAGATAGAGCCTCCTTCTCGGTGGAGAAACCTCTCCACAGATCTCACGGATGATTGAACTTGAGTACAAGAGATCAAACAAGAAGGAACACTCACAAAGATCTCACAGGAATGCAACAAGATCGCTCAAGCACAAAGCAACAGAGAGCACAACACCACAGCAAAAACTTCAATCATTTTTCTGTCTTCCCTGTTGTCGCTCCTCTGCTTCCAGCCTCGTCTTAAGCCTCTGCTCCCATCACCAGGCTCTCCATCAGCATCCACTGAAGCTACAGCCTGACCCCCTGACTCCCTGAGCACTCAGTCCACTGAAGACCCTCTCCAGCTGAGCCTCCGTCAGTTGCCAGCTGCCCTCCAGACGCCGTTGAGACCTGAAACAAGGAAACAGCCAAACCTGCTCCAAGGAAAGCCTCCCATTGACTCTCCTTGAGTGTTTGAATCCTTTCCTGTCACCTGCAGCTCAATCAGAGTATTAGTACAGCATATCAAGAAGAAAATCATGTATCAGATGTTAAGCGCAGAGAATTAGATACATTCAGACACGATCAGAGCGTCTAATAGTGCATTTTGAATTAAAGTGATCGGTCACCGGACCGATCCAGGGCTCGTGGGTCGGTCACTAGACTGATCCACCGCTTTGCTGGGACTCCCAGCTTTCACGGTGACACAGGCCTGATCGGTCACCAGACCGATCAGAGTGAAGCCTGATCGGTCTCCAAACCGATCAGGATAGCCACTGTCAGTAGACCGTTCAGTAGCTGATCAGAGGGGGAACTCAACTCACTGAGTGCTCCCTGATCGGTCACCAGACCGATCAGGAGTAAGGCAGTGAGTGAACTGCCTGCTCCCTGATCGGTCACTGGACCGATCAGAAGCCAAGCAGTGAGGCAACTGCCTACTCCCTGATCGGTCACCAGACCGATCAGGAGCCGCACAGTAGGTTCCCAACCTCACTGTGTGCTCCCTGATCGGTCACCAGACCGATCAGCCATCACTGGATCGGTCACCAGACCGATCCACGAAGGAGCACCATGCCAACTTCCCTGATCGGTCACCAGACCAATCCAGGCAAGCCCAAATGCACTCTAAGTCACGAAAACAAGCCTCCAGCCCTTCTCTGACTCATACCATGCCCAGCTTCACTCACTGGGACTTCAACCTAGCCCTCCAAGCTAGGACCTGGCTTCACTCACCAGGGTTTTGGTCACCCGGCTTCACTCACCGGGACCCGGCTTCACTCACCGGGATTTCAACCTAGTTTCACTCACTAGGATTTCAATCACCTGGCTTCACTCACCAGGACCCGGCTTCACTCACCGGGATTTTCATCACCTGGCTTCACTCACCGGGATTTCAACCTAGCTTCACTCACTAGGATTTCAATCACCTGGCTTCACTCACCAGGACTCGGCTTCACTCACCGGGATTTCCATCACCTGGCTTCACTCACCAGGACCCGGCTTCACTCACCGGGATTTCCAACACCTGGCTTCACTCACCAGGACCCGGTTTCACTCACCGGGATTTCCATAACCTAGCCCTCCAGGCTAAGACCTGCCCTCCAGGCTAGGACCTGCCCTCCAAGCCAGGACTTTTCCACACCTAGCCCTCCAAGCTAGGATTTTTTACACCTAACCCTCCAGAGTAGGACTTTGTGCCCAGTCCCCGACTAGGACTTAATCCCAATTCGTTCAACCAAACTTAAATAAAAACTTAAATCGTTGTCAACACCAAAACAACAATCAGGGTCAGACTGCATCAACACCCATCGGATGGGCTTATTCTGCAGATCACTAGGTCAGAAAAGACTATAGGAAATTATTGACGAGCGTGTGTACTTCCCCATCGGAAGACACATAATCAGAAATAATTTTTCTTGGTGTCGTGTAGTGGTAAACACTTAGATACAAATAATAGTATTCTCCCCATTTGAGTCACTGCTATTATTTGTAGGGCCGAAGAGGACCAACTATTAATTTTACTTGTCAAAAGGTTAGGATGACAAGATCGTAAAATTAATGGGTAAAACCGCCTCTCACGAATGTAGAGTTCGTATACGTCCACACCATCATGGCATGCGTAATTCTCGGTGTTTGAGGTGTTGGTAGATTTTGTAATAAATTATTTGGAGGTATCAATTTATTTCATAAATCTAAAATGTGTGATTGCTATGATTCTCAGGTATTCTAAAATGGATCTAGACCCACTTGACCTAATTCAAAGAGAAAATCAATTAAATGCCCCTAGTGATAAAATGGATTGGGAATTAAATATGGATTTTGTCTCTACTGCCGAGGAACCTAATTGTAATCTTGCCGAGTTCTGTACCGAAAAGCCTAACGAGATTAATACCGAAGAGGAGTTTGAATATATTAGGAAATGGCTAGAAGCAGACGAGACGACCGAAGGTCATCAAAATCAGGCTTCTTCCATTACCAGTGAAAAAACATCCAAACTCGATGAACTCTTTGGTCAAAGTAATCGAGTCGCTAGGCAGATGGTGATGAAGAACTTGACCACTACCATCTTGGTTGAGGGGATGCCCGTAAGGGAACATGTCCTCAAAATGATGGCTTGGCTGAAGGAGATAGAAATTCTTGGAGCTCAAATCGATGGGGAAACCCAGGTCGATCTTATCCTCCAATCTCTACCAAGGAGTTTTGAGAAGTTTTGCCTAAGTTACAATATGGATAAGCATTCATATTCGTGGGCAGAACTTCTGACAGAACTCGAGGCGGTAGAGGCGGTTTCTCTTCAGAGTTCATAGACTTTCATTGCTCAAGAAGTTCCTGCTTCTAAACCGAAAGGAAAGAAGAAGAAGAAACGTTCTGAGGCAAAGAAAGTAGCAGGATTACAGGGACCTTAGGGATGCATAAAAAAGCCGAAAGGCAAGTGCTTTGTGTGCAAGCAGTCAGGACATTGGAAGACGGATTGTCCCCGTCGTCAGAGTAGTACCACAGGTATACTTTCTTCTTGTGTCGTTGTAACATGATTAGCGGTGATATCTACCGGTACTTAGTGTGTAGATACGGATGCCACTAATCATGTCTGCATTTTTGTGCAGGGGTTCCAGGAAACTCGACGGCTAGCTGAGGAGGATATTGCTAACTACATGGATGGGCTATGGAGATGACTTTTGTAGTAGGAGTTTATCTATTTCATTTATGTCTTTAGCATAGGATGATATAGTTTTGGCTTTATAGAGATTACCTTTATGTACTTAGTTTTTTTTGGGAAAGAACTTTTTGTTCAGTTTCTGGAATAAGATATTTACTATTGCTTGTATTTGTTAAAAGTGGAATAGAAGGAATATTTATTGAAGTACATAGATAGGCAATTAGTATATAAAACCAAGAGGCTCCCATGATGCAATAAGCTTATCATCTTTACTAATGCAAGAGAAAGGTTCTTTCCAAAGGGGAACCAAACATATATTTTCTCTCTAAGGTTTGGTTTATTAAACTCTAGTGGGATTCAAAAGTGATCAACCAAAAGGCCTTAGGGTTTATTGGTTGTGGAAGACTTGTCTGCCTTAGGATCTTTTGACTCTTACTAGGGAAGTAACAAAACCAAATAGACTTGTTCTAAGTCTGGGGGCATAGAGCCAAAGATATATAGGAATTGGTTGATCCTGATAAGTATAGGTCCTTAATCTATCTAGAATAGAGGTACCTTTGAATAATTTGTTTATGAACAATTATTCAAAGGAAAAAATACATTTACTTGATGTACTGCAAGTCTGATGCAGAAGAAACATCAGAGTAAAAGTGTTGGACATTATGATTAGATCATAGTGACAAGTACCTCTGGGGATAGCTATAGGACATACTTGTCTGGGATTGGGATTTGATCCCAATTCACTGCACCTGAAGTGCCCCAACAGAATGGTGCAATCCATGGAAGGAAGAAGGTCTCTTAAGCTAATAGGTCAAGAAGATGATAAGCCTCTCCAAGATTAGTCAAATTTGTTCAAAGGGGTATGTCCTGGATACGAAAGTATATATGCCTGATTCTGTCTGGGTCAGTAATCTCTTAAAACCACAGAGATGTGGACTAAGCAAAGACCTAGTCTAAGGCATGTTCAGATTATGAGTAGTTCAGCACTTGTGCTGAAAAGAGACATCGACAAGTTGGAATCTAGTGCATATATTCGTAAGATATCCTAAGGGAACAATAAGGTAGTTTATTAGTCATAAGGATCAGAGGATGTTCGTTGGGACGATTGTTTGATTCTTAGGAGAAGGACTATGAAATAAACCATAAGTCCAGGTGTAGAGTTACTCTGAGTAAAATAGAGGGACATTCCAATCTTAGTACCAACTGTACAAGAGAAGATACCACAGGGTACTGCACCTCGTGTCACTAAAGATATGCAAAGGGTACCTGGTCGTAGTGGGAGGGTTGTTAGACAACCTAACAGTCTCATGTTCTTGGAAAGTCTATGGACTAGGTCCTAAGTGAACATGAACCAAATCCCTAGACCTATGACAAAGATCATCCACTTTGAAGAGATAAATCATGTTATGTGGATTTGTTCAAAGGACGAATGATATTGTGATTGTGACAGAAACGATGTGGTATTCTTGAACTATACGTAGATAATATTTTGTTAGTTGGCAACTATTGGGACCGGGTCCATGTTGACATGGATGCGGGTTCGTACTTTTAAAATTAATTACGTGCAGCGGAAGGTTTAGCATAAATAATTTTTCAAAATATTTAACCACACATCTAAGCATGCAATTTTATCTTGTGTAGACATGATCATATATTTAAAATTTTGCATAAACATAAACTAATTTACGTATTACCTCGCGTAACTCGAAGGAAGGGACGAGATCCAACCGTAAGCGTCCCTTGGAAGCTCCGCCTCTATTCGCGTCCATGCCGAGTATCTTCGGGATGACTTCACAAAGCCACGAGTTTCGTGTTCTCGAGAACTACTAGATTCTCCAAGAATGAGACAAGAAAAACCAAGAGAGAAGTTGGAAGACTAACCACAAAAGGATGGCCGGAATCAAAATTCCGGCGAAGCAAAAGAAGAGGCTTGCGGCAAAAAGATCCTTGCGGCAAACTCTAATTCCGGCAGCACCTTCTTCCGGCCAAGAGATGGCCGGAGCTTCCTTCTCCGGCAGCAGGTGGTGGTCGGCAAGGAAAGGGCAGGGGCGGCCGGCTGGTGCTTCTTCTTGGGGCTGGTTGGCGCACGACAAGAAGGGGAGAAGAGAAGGAGAGAAAGAGAGGAAGAGAGCCTATGCCTTCATCTCTTTGATTATTACCCAAGCCTTGCCTTGGGTCCTTTATATAGTGGCCTCTCAACCATCAAGCCTCTCAAATATGGAATAACTTATTCCATCATGCCAAGTTTGATTTTATATCATGGTTAAAATCATATTTTAATTCATGATAAAAAATCAATCAAGTCTCTTCTCTCCTATGGAATAAATTTCCTTATCATGGTAAATCAATCCATGATTGATTTTATAAAATAAACCAATCCATGGTTCATTTTAATTTCCATGAAAAATAAACCAAACCTTGGTTTATTATATAAAAATTTATATCATCCATAATTTTATAAAACAAACCACACTTGGTTTATTTTATAAATTGAACCAAAAACTTGGTACTCTCCCTTTGTTGTGGCCGACCAAGCAAAGAGGATGGAGGCCCTCTTTGGCCGGCCCATCCAAGCCACGCCCCAATGAATTAAACTTATTTAATTCATCTATTAAGTCTTCAAAAGACTTAGCCATTTTACGTTTCCGATGCGTCTCTGAAAAATTCAGATTCGACTTATCGTTTGGCTCAACCAAACTTAATCTCTCTTGATTGGAAAATCCAATTTTCAACTCGTTTTAAATCCCTCGGATTACTCGTAGTGCGTGTGACTAAATAGGCTTTCGATTTATGTTGGCCGTCTATAATTAATCAATTATAGAACGATCATGAGTGGCACCTAGTAGTACATCATGATCCCCAATTAATCGAAAGATCAACGGTTGACCTCAGAAACAATTCTGAAACCCTTCAGCAACTATAATGAATCGTGCCCCATTCCCTTCACCATCTTATACCCACTTAGTTCAGGACATGGTCTATGTATGTCAGTCCCCACTAGGCTGACTACGTCACACCTAGCCCAAGTAACGTTTTCTCGTCCTACGGATTCTAATTACTCTCATGTATTTAAGAGATTCATACTCTAAACATGTTATGCTCTGGCTAGAGGCTTCAAGTAACAATCCAACGATAGGCCTCGGGTATACATCTCCTCGCAAGGAGTGGTGAATCCTTTGTAGGCTATTCAAGCAACTTCGGGCACTTCGGCTTATACCCAATCATCCTGGGTCCACACCTCCTTGGAGATGCTTGCTTAAGATGTCAAAGTATAAGTCTCCATGACCTAGATGACTTGAACACCGCAAGTCAAAGGAACATCGCACTTAAGCTGCAGTAAGAACTTCACTGACATATCTATATGTAGACTACCATATGAAGTTTTACAGTTAGTCACTCCAATGAACTACTTCCCTTAACTAGCATTCATGTTTATCTCCGGACATCTCAATGTCACCAGCCAGTGAGAATTAGCTGATTAGAGAATAACCCATGCTAGTCTCAACAGAATTGATAGTGTCAGTATTTATCAATTCATCGACTAGGGACAATTTCAATACTTCACAATTGCACATGTAGAGATAATCACTAGTTGTGAATTCATCACAAATTCTCTCATGCTGTGAATTGTATTGCGGACATTCAGTAAATGAGTTTAAGATCTCAATCAAATACACAAACATGTATACTCAAATAGTGAATATTCATTTATTAGAATAAATGATTACAATCATAAGGCGATTGCCTTAGGACACTTCTCTCATATCACTAACAAACTCCCACTTGGACTAATGTCAATCGCTACGGTACCCAATACCATAGGCTCTAACATGACCCTCAAACTTGCTTTGAGGCAAGGCCTTAGTTAAAGGATCCACTAAATTCCTTTCAGTGGGACTTTTCTCAATTTGTATATCATTCCTACTTATAATCTCTCTAATCAGATGATAGCGGCGAAGTACATGTTTGGATCGCTGATGAGACCTTGGTTCCTTTGCTTGTGCAATAGCTCCATTGTTGTCACAGTAAACTGGTATTGCTTCATCAATGGTTGGAACCACACCAAGTTCTGAGACAAACATTTGATCTAGACTACTTCCTTTGCTGCTTCCGAAGCTGCAATATATTCCGCTTCCGTGATAGAATCCGCACGATGTCTTGCTTGGAACTCTTCTAACTTATTGCGCCTCCATTCAAAATAAATACGTATCCGGACTGAGATTTGGAGTCATCCTTATCTGTTTGGAAACTGGCATTTGTATACCCACGTATTACCATATCACCTTCTCCATATATTAGGAACACATCCTTAGTGTTTCTTTAGTACTTGAGGATTGTCTTGACAGCCGCCCAATGATCCATTCCTGGATCAGACTGGTATCTTCTTGTGACGCTCAGAGCATACGATACATCGGGCCTAGTACATAACATAGCATACATGATAGATCCTATCACGGATGCATAAGGAATCTTATTCATGCAAATCCTTTCGTCTTCTGTGCGCGGACACATAGACTTCGAAAGGTTGATCCCATGCCTGATGGGAAGGTAACCTTTCTTGGATTCCGACATGCTAAACTTTTCTAGCACTCGGTCTATATATGTAGACTGCGAAAGACCAAGCAACCGTTTTGATCTATCTCTATAGATTCTAATCCCAAGGATATAGGTTGCTTCTCCCAGGTCTTTCATGGAGAAAGTTTTGGACAACCAAATTTTAACTGACTGTAAGACTGATATATCATTTCCTATAAGTAATATGTCATTGACATATAACACTAGGAATACGACTGCAGTCCCACTAACCTTCTTGTACACACAAGGTTCGTCAGGATTTTGTGAGAAATCAAACTCTTTGATTGTCTTATCAAAACGGATGTTCCAGCTCCTGGATGCTTGCTTTAGTCCATATATGGATCGTCAAAGCTTGCATACTTTGGTTTTATTAACCGATGTGAAACCTTCAGGTTGTATCATGTATACATCCTCAAGCAAGTTTCCATTAAGGAAAGTTGTTTTCACATCCATTTGTCATATCTCATAATCAATGAGCTGCTATGGCCAGGAGCATCCGAATGGATTTAAGCATAGCTACTGGCGAATAGGTTTCGTCATAATCAATTCCTTGTTTCTGACGATATCCTTTTGCCACTAATCTAGCCTTAAAGGTAACAACATTACCTTCCATGTCGGTTTTCTTCTTGAAAACTCACTTGCACCCTATGGGCTTAATCCCTTCAGGTGGGTTAACCAAGTCCCATACTTGATTTTTGTACATGGAATCCATTTCCGACTTCATGGCTTCAAGCCATTTATCCTTTTCTAAATTTTTCAGAACATCTTCATAACTGATAGGTTCGTCATCGTTAATGAGTAACACATCGTTTGATTTACTTATGAGAAATCCGTATCTCTCTGGAATATTGCGTGTCCTATCAGACCTACGAAGAAGTGGTGTTGTTTTAGGTTCAACTGATAGCTCATCATTATGAGTTATTGGTTGTGGGTCTAGACTAGGTGTCTCTGTAATGTCTATTGGAGTTTCTTGAACTTCTTCAAGTTCAATGCTACTCCTACTGTTTTCTTGTAAAAGAAATTCTTTTTCTAGAAATACAACATGCCTTGAAACAAACACCTTTTGTTCCAAGGGATGATAGAATTGGTAACCTTTCGTTTCCTTAGGGTATCCAATAAATAGACATTTATCAGACTTAGCATCCAATTTGTCTGATACAGTCCACTTTACATAAGCAGGACAACCCCATATCTTTAGGTGAGATAAATGAGGTTTCTTACTATTCCACGTCTCATATGGAGTAGTATAGACTACCTTGGTCGGGACTCTGTTTAGTAAGTAAACAACTGTCTTAAGCGCATAGCCCCAAAAGGATTTTGGAAGAGTTGCATGATTCATCATAGATCTAACCATATCCATCAAGGTTCGGTTACGCCTCTCAGATACACCATTATGTTGTGGTGTATATGGCGGAGTCCATTGAGACAATATCTCATTGTCCCTAAGATAATCTTGAAACTCTTGACTTAAGTATTCACCACCCTGATCGGATCGAAGTATCTTAATACTTTTACCAAGCTGTTTCTCTACTTCACTTCTGAACTCTTTGAATTTCTCAAAAGCTTCAGATTTGTGTTTCATTAAGAACACATACCCGAATCGTGAGTGATCATCGATAAAGGTAATGAAGTAGCTATAGCCTCCTTGTGCAAGAGTTGACATTGGTCCACATACATCAGTATGTATTAGACCAAGCAATTCTCCCACTGGTTTACCTTTTCCGGAAAAGGGTAATTTGGTCATCTTGCCTTTTAAGCATGATTCGCATGTATCAAATGAACCGGGTTCAAATGATTCTAAAATTCCACATCGGTGTAATTTGGTCATGCGTTTCTTACTTACATGGCCAAGACTACAATGCCACGTATAGGAGTCTATTTGATTATCTATTCGAGCACGTTTGTTGCTAATTTCGATATTGAAAACGTCACCGGATAAATCTAACGTGTAGATACCATTGCATAAAATTTCGGTCCCATAAAGAATACCATTTAAAGTTATGTAACAGCAATTGTTACTAAAAGTTAAATGATAACCCTTTTCATTCAAGCATGAAATAGATACAATGTTCTTTATTAACGAAGGAACAAAATAACAATTATCCAATTCTAAGACAAGTCCAGTAGGGAGCTTTAGCAAATATGTTCCGATGGCAACAGCAGCAATCTTTGCACCATTTCCAACTCGTAAATTCGCTTCTCCCTTGACGAGTTTTCTTCTATTCCTTAGCCCGTGTATGTCATTACATATATGTGAGCTACACCCAGTATCAAGTACCCAGGTGTCCGAGGAAATAGAGTGACATTCAATAACGAAGATACCTGAAGAGGATGGGGCATCGGATGCCTTCTTCTTCAAGGACTCAAGATAAACCTTGCAGTTTCTTCACCAGTGGCCCTCCTTGCAGTTTCTTCGCCAGTGGCCCTCCTTGCCGCAGTGATGACAAGTGCCTTTTGGTGCCTTTTCAATCTTTTTGGCCTTTTTCTTCCTTCCCTTATTTTGTTCTTTGGGCTTCCTCTTAGAGCCTTTCTTTGAGGAACCAACTAACAGTACCGTCTTCTAATCCTGCTTTACAGAAGGCTCTACAGTCTTCAGCAGGTTAAGCAACTCAGGAATGGTAGTCTCCAGTTTGGTCATCCGATAGTTCATCACAAACTGTGAGTAACTCTTGGGCAAACAATGCAGAATTAAGTCAATACTTAGTTCGTGATCCATTGCAAATCCGAGTGTGCCTAGTCGCTCAATGTACCCCAACATCTTCAACACAAACTGTGAAACAGAAGTGCCTTCCTGCATCTTAGAGGTGAAGAGGAGTCTGGAGACCTCAAACCTTTCGGATCTCGCCTACTCGTCAAACAGCTCATGAAGATGGAAGACAATGGTATGAGCATCCATATGCTCATGCTGCTTTTGTAGCTTAGGTACCATAGCGGCCAGCATGATGCAACTCGCAAGTTCAGAATCAGCCACATGTTTCTGATAGGCCACTAACTGGTCTGGAGTTGCATCTTCAGGAGGATGGTTGGGAAGTTGTTCTTCAAGGACATAAGCAAGCTTTTCTTCCTTGAGGACTATCCTCAGGTTTCGAAGCCAGTCCATGAAGTTTGGCCCAGTCAGCTTATTGGTGTCTAAAATGGAACGCAAATTCAGAGAAGACATAATCAGGTGATTATCCTAGAAATACAAATTGAGGTTATGTGATGAGAATGATAAAGAATGCATCAATATACATTAATTAAATCCTATTTATTTTTCGAATTGAATAACCCTTTTTATCAATTCGGGAGATCGTAGGAACATCTCCAAATAGGTTGATATCCAACCATAGATAAGAACAACCATGGCTAGAGTCCGTCAAGTTATTCTTTGCTATGAAGGTAGGTAATTATACCGATTACATATTATACATATGTAACTATCACATTATGCTATCAACTAATTGAATGTTTGCATAAATCATTGGGTTGTTAACTCATTAACAAGTATGCAACAGTATACATAGCACCCAACTGCACCTCTCTTTACATCGACCTTGGCTGTGACATAACAAATCGATGCTCCAAGCTTAAGGCTGACCCATTAATCAAGAAATAGTTTTAATATGGTTGAAGCTCATTCAACCGTTTAGTCAGGCTTGGATGTGTCCAACAACCAAAACTAAGGATTGACCTCTGACTCCAACTATATTAATCATAAACTAATTCCATGGTTTGAACATGTTGAGGTTCAAGCCGGGCATGGATGTGTCCATCAACCCAAACGAGAAACAAAAGTCCGGTTCTAACCATATTAATGGAAGGTGTTGGCCTTAATATTTTGTAAGGGGTTTTGGGTCTCATCCTTTTCTTTTATGCACATTCATGACATATAATTATGTCATGTTCTAACGATTTCCTTAATAAAGTATGTAAGTGACTTAATTTATCAAGTCTCATTAATTGAATTAGGAACCGGATTTCCTAATTCTAATTTCATACTTTATTCAAGGAATTGTTTTGGGAAACAATTTCCTGAATTATCATAATCAATTTCGGAAATAATATGTTTAAGACTTTGATTTCTCTAAATCAAATCTTATGAAATTAAGAGACAGATTCCCTTAATTCAACCACATATTATTTTCATGAAAATCTTATTTAAGGAAATATACTCTATAGGAAACAATTTTCTTAATTAATTTTGGAGACAATAATATGTAAGAGCATCACCTCATAAATCAAATAAGGAAATTATCGTTTGAGAATCACCTCAAAATTTTCAAGATTTGATCACATATTTTATTTATGAAAAATTAATATCAATAACTTAATTTGGATGGCTCCCCGAGGCTCAATCCAAATTAAACATTTGACAATTTAAATTCAATTTAGGAAATTTAATTATAACAACTAACTTTAAATTGGACGGCTCCCCGAGGCTCAATCCAAAATAAAGAATATTGTAAATAATTTAATTTCTAATTATAAATTTAAATGTCAATTAATATTCTCATAATTTGTCTAGACTTTCTTGAAAGAAAGTGCCCAAAATTGCAAGCTTTCCATAAATGAAAAGTTTCCAAAAATAAAAGGTTTTCAGAATAATTGTAAGTTTCTGGTACAAAGAAAACTTACGTTTTTCCAAAATTGGAAAATTTCCAAAATAGGAAATTTCCAAAATTAGAAAGTTTCCAAAAATGGAAAGTTTTCACAATTATCATAAAATTTCAGAAATAGAGATATTTCAAAAGTTTGCGAAATTTCATGAGGATTTCCAAACTTTGAAATTCCTAAATCGAAAATTTACCATAATTGGAAAGTTTCCATAATTGAAAATTTTCCAAAATTGAGATCATCATAAACTTTTCCGCAAAACAATTATATGATTATGTCGAACACAAACCTCGGCTCTGATACCACTGTTGGGACCGGGTGCATGTTGACATGGATGCGGGTTCGTAATTTTAAAATTAATTACGTGCAGCGGAAGGTTTAGCATAAATAATTTATCAAATTATTTAACCACATATCTAAGCATGTAATTTTATCTTGTGTAGACATGATCATATATTTAAAATTTTGTAGAAACATAAACTAATTTACGTATTACCTCACGTAACTCGAAGGAAGGGACGAGATCCAACCGTAAGCGTCCCTTGGAAGCTCCGCCTCTATTCGCGTCCATGCCGAGTATCTTCGGGATGACTTCGTAAAGCCACGAGTTTCGTGTTCTTGAGAACTACTAGATTCTCCAACAACCCGACAAGAAAAACCAAGAGAGAAGTCGGAAGACTAACCACAAAAGGATGGCCGGAATCAAAATTCCGGCGAAGCAAAAGAAGAGGCTTGCGGCAAAAAGATCCTTGCGGCAAACTCTAATTCCGGCAGCACCTTCTTCCGGCCAAGAGATGGTCGGAGCTTCCTTCTCCGACAGCAGGTGGTGGTCGGCAGGGAAAGGGCAGGGGCGGCCGGCTGGTGCTCCTTCTTGGGGCTGGTTGGCGCACGGCAAGAAGGGGAGAAGAGAAGGAGAGAAAGAGAGGGAGAGAGTCTATGCCTTCATCTCTTTGATTATTACCCAAGCCTTGCCTTGGGTCCTTTATATAGTGGCCTCTCAACCATCAAGCCTCTCAAATATGGAATAACTTATTCCATCATGCCAAGTTTGATTTTATATCATGGTTAAAATCATATTTTAATTCATGATAAAAAATCAATCAAGTCTCTTCTCTCCTATGGAATAAATTTCCTTATCATGGTAAATCAATCCATGATTGATTTTATAAAATAAACCAATCCATGGTTCATTTTAATTTCCATGAAAAATAAACCAAATCTTGGTTTATTATATAAAAATTTATATCATCCATAATTTTATAAAACAGACCACACTTGGTTTATTTTATAAATTGAACCAAAAACTTGGTTCTCTCCCTTTGTTGCGACCGGCCAAGCAAAAAGGATGGAGACCCTCTTTGGTCGGCCCATCCAAGTCACGCCCCAATGAATTAAACTTATTTAATTCATCTATTAAGTATTCAAAAGACTTAGTCATTTTACGCTTCCGATGCATCTCTGAGAAATTCAGATTCGACTTATCGTTTGGCTTAACCAAACTTAATCTCTCTTGATTGGAAAATCCAATTTTCAACTCGTTTTAAATCCCTCGGATTACTCGTAGTGCGTGTGACTAAATAGGCTTTTGATTTATGTTGGTCGTCTATAATTAATCAATTATAGAACGATCATGAGTGACACCTAGTAGTACATCATGATCCCCAATTAATCGAATGATCAACGGTTGACCTCAGAAACAATTCTGAAACCCTTCAGCAGCTATAATGAATCATGCCCCATTCCCTTCACCATCTTATACCCACTTGGTTCAGGACATGATCAATATGTGTCAGTCCCCACTAGGCTGACTACGTCACACCTATCCCAAGTAACGTTTTCTCGTCCTACGGATTCTAATTACTCTCATGTATTTAAGAGATTCATACTCTAAACATGTCATGCTCTGGCCAGAGGCTTCGAGTAACAATCCGACGATAGGCCTCAGGTATACATCTCCTCGCAAGGAGTGGTGAATCCTTTGTAGGCTGTTCAAACATCTTCGGGCACTTCGGCTTATACCCAATCATCCTGGGTCCACACCTCCTTGGAGATGCTTGCTTAAGATGTCAAAGTATAAGTCTCCATGACCAAGATGACTTGAACACCGCAAGTCAAAGGAAAATCGCACTTAAGCTGCAGTAAGAACTTTACTGACATATCTATATGTAGACTACCATATGAAGTTTTACAGTCAGTCACTCTAATGAACTAGTTCCCTTAACTAGCATTCATGTTTATCTCCGGACATCTCAATGTCACCAACCAGTGAGAATCAGCTGATTAGAGAATAACCCATGCTAGTCTCAACAAAATTGATAATGTCCGTATTTATCAATTCATCGACTAGGGACAATTTCAATACTTCACAATTACACATGTAGAGATAATCACTAGTTGTGAATTCATCACAAATTCTCTCATGCTGTGAATTGTATTGCGGACATTCAGTAAATGAGTTTAAGATCTCAATCAAATACACAAACATGTATACTCAAATAGTGAATATTCATTTATTAGAATAAATGATTACAATCATAAGGCGATTGCCTTAGGACACTTCTCTCATATCACTAACATCAACAATAATGAAATATTGTCAGACGTGTGACGGCCCGACTTCTTCTCTACCCTCTACTTAAGTCAGGTCGTCGCTTGAGCTTAACCTCCTCAACTTTACCTTACCCTTAGCCTTAGGTTACACCTTCTCCTTGTCTTATTACGGACCGTTACTCCATTACTCCTCCGCTACTTTGAGGCATGGCGAGATGCGGAATTTCTTTTTTTTTCCTACCTTAGACGAACCGTTACCTTGTCTACTACTTGGCAAATCATACTATCTCTGGACAGGGAAGGACACGCCCAAGGCGTGTTGACTGACACGCCCGTGGCCCCGGCTGTGCTGGCTGACACGCCCGTGGGGCGGATGGGCACGCCCGCGTCTGTCACCGCAGAGGTCTGCCAGTGAACGACACGCCCGGGGCGTGCTGAAGAGCACGCCCGTGCCCGTGTCCTCCTCTGCTACTGAAGAAAAGACAATGCAGCGGATAAAACTTAATTCAAAAACTCGCAGAACATATAGTTTCAAGCCATACACAGACATAGCACCATTCCTATACTCCATACTAGTTTTCTAACCAGTTTAGCCAATCAAAACAACTTCTTCAACTTGCAGTTAGGACTTTTACGGAACTTAACCAAACTAAACAAACATATGGAAAATCATAAGTAAACATCTTCAAGTTGTATCAACTTCCTACTCTATGCGGAAATTAAACACATTGGTTCACTCTTTACCATTCAAAACATAAAACTAAATGTTTCTAAATACCGAAACTCTACTCATACTCAATCCAACGGATCTTTTTCCCCGGTTCCACCTCCACTGAACATCAATGCAAGTCCTGTCGCCTCCCAACTTACGCTTTCTCTTTTCCTTTATCTGCAATAGAAGGAAAATGCAACTAATAAGCACAATGCTTAGTAAGTAAATCCCTACTCACAAAATCATGATGTCAATACTAAACATGCTCATTTCAAGGAATGATTTAAAACTTTACTTACTTCAAAACTTACAACTAAACATGCTTACAACTTGAATCACTTTATCATGCTTGTTAATGTATCAATGTACACAACTAACCATGCTTACTACTTGAACTACTTTATCATGCTTGCATTGTAACAAGGTACACATATAATAATTAAACACTTTCTCCAAAAAGGAACTACTTGTTCATACTTATATACTTGAAAATAATAATCAACTTTCTCTTTAGGCCTTGACATTGTACCATGGTATCAGTGTACCAACTGCGCGCTTTTCTAATAGGTTGCGAGGTAGCTAGCCACCGCACCCTATTAGAACTTTACTTTCTAACTTCCGATGGGCCTTACATTTGCCCGGTACATGTCTCTTTCTCAAAGTAAAATACTTTTCTTACTTACCATACTTAAACTTATCACTTTACTTGTTTTTGCATGTATTTGCATGCTAAAAACCTTTACTTTTCTCACTTTAACTTTCCATCGAGCACCTTGTGTGCTCCTTAACTCAAATTCACTTTTAGGTCTCTTCATAAGTATGAAAACTCATCATGCTTGGCCTACATACATTCAATACAAACAAATTGAATTTCTAACATGATAAAACATACAACTTTAATAGCTAAAACATAGAATAGCAAAATTCTCTTCACCACGCTTCTACTTTTCGAAAACTAGGGTTCTACAATGAGAATTTCGAAACGAAACTACTCCTATTGCAGGTGAGCGATTTACTTACATCGGTCTTGAAGAAAACTCACAAAAACAGGGAGAAAAACTCCCTACGAAATCCTTTCCCCTCCTTCTTGTGAAAAGCTTCCACCTTTAGCCCTAGGGAGGAACCCTAGATGCTTCTACTCAAGGGGAAAGAAGAAGAAGAAGAAGAGCTCCCTTGAAAATCCCTTGTTTCGCAGCCCTCCCTTCTCCTCTCTCTCACGCGCGGCTACGGCTCCAACTTGGGGTTTCACGCAACCTAAGCGAGGTTTATATACCTCTTAATGAAAAGGCTCAACTACACTACAACATTATTTCTCTCCATAATTTTCTGTGCTTGATACCCTAGCCCAGCTGGTTGCTTGGCTTCCCTTCCTCCCTGTGGTCGCGGGATCAATCCCCACCCGACCCCTTTAAAGTTTTTCTTTTCCATTTTTATTCCGAAAAATACTAGAAAATTTCCTAAAAATCCCTAATAATATAAGAAAATTATAGGGTATTACAAGACGTAAGGGTATGGTTGTCCACACAATTATGAAGGACTTGAGAGAAGAAAGACACATCCTTGGGGATCATAGATCTAAGGGATCTCCAGACAAGGTTGATGGGCTTATCTCAAGTTTCATATAAAACATTGTCTTAGCTCATTCTAGCATAGATACCTCCAAAGTAAAGTTTTGTACTTTTAGTTGTGGAGCAGCTCTATCTAAGAGATATGTTTGGATTATCAAAGGTGATAAAGTAGGTATTAACGGTTCCTCAAGCATCAGCAAGAGGAAGTATCTTGTATGCTAGAAATGAGCCCAGATATCTGTTGTGTCGTGGGCATGGGTAATAGATATCGGAGTAACCTAGGTCAAGGAAATTGGAATGCGGTAAAAGCATGAATCAAAAAGCTAGATAAAGTCATGTTTTTACAATCTAACGCTCTGATACCAATGTTGATATTTCTAAAGCATGAACTACAGAAACAAAATTCTGTAAATCTAAACACTTACAGTGATCTACACTTGGAGAAGAAACCGGAAGACTTTGCCATTTGAAGAACAATCACGAACGAATCGAAAAGCTCTTCATGAGTTCACAAACCAAATCCCTCTTCTGTAATTGGACGAACCAATCTTGAATGTTCTTCTCAATAATCCCTTCTTCGTCATGTGCACCCGGGCGGACCTTACACAATGACTTTATACACACGAGACGAACCCTTTCTCTTTGACCTCGCACAGACCTCGCACATAGCTTGTCTCGTACGATCTCCATTGGCTTGGAGGCACACACATAGCGTGTCCTCTCCACTTGTCTTCTTGTCTTGTTCTCCTCCCCTTTACCTTGGAAGCAATACTTATAGGGGGTAAGAGGTATCTTCATATTCCTCCATTAATGGAGCAATATGAATGAGTTGGAAGATGAAAAAGAAGAGGTGCCTCTTCATCTACTATAGCTCCAACATCCCAGCATATAATATTTATTGTGGAAGGTTATCCAAGACATACCTTAGCCCACAAAATGGTCTTATTTTTATATATTTCCACTAGGTGAGAAGTTTTCCTGGGCCCTCCATGTCTTGATCGATGGGATACTATATAAGAGTATATATGGGGGATGTCCCATCAAAACGTTATGGGAGTCACATCATTCCATGTCTCATTGATCGGGTTAAGAGCATGCCACATTGATTCTTACCTCTGCCTCATTTGTAAATAATAATATTCTCTAAAGACCATCAAACATTGGATAACGACTTTCATCGTGACAAGCGGAAAGTTTAACTAACGAGTGCTATGTGCCCAAAAGTTCTCCATGAGCTGATAAACAAAAACTGTAACAACTATTGTTTACCTACCTGCGTACCTCTACTGGACACGAGTATATATCGACAATTTATCATAAAATGTACATAAGAATTGGTATTTATCAAAAGGCGTATCATGGTTTCATTATTACCAAAGGACGCACATATTTTAATAAACTTCCTCTTATACTCCTACCGTCATTTACTGCATGCATTTCTCTTTTTCTTTTTTTTTCTCTTTCACATTCTCAGTAACGAATTCCGAGACGGACCATAAAGAGATGTTCCTTTATATTTTGATTTTTATATTATAGAACCTTTCTCAAAACAAAAAAATATTTAAATTAATTAAAATATTTTAATTAAATTAAAATTAAAAGAACATATCAGACTCACGTTGTGCCTGAAATGTTTCCATTTCAGGCCCAACGTGCCCAATATTAAGGGTCTTTTCCCGATTCTTTGTTATTACATATTAACACCATGAAGAAGTCCAAATAAACAATGGATAGCAAATTTGAACTCCTTGTAACCTCAGAAATCCACGGGAACTGAAATTTTTACAATCGGAGCTCTCTAGGTCAATCAGTAAGTTTTGACCAAAACCCACTGATTGACCTAGAGAGCTCCGATTGTAAAAATTTCAGTTCCCGTGGATTTCTGAGGTTACAAGGAGTTTAAATTTGCTATCCATTGTTTATTTGGACTTCTCCGAGGTGTTAAAATGTAATAATAAAGAACCGAGAAGAAATCATACATTAGGCCTTTTAGGGTCATTGGGCCTGAAATGGAATCATTTCAGGCCCAACGTGGGCCTGAAATATTTCCATTTCAGGCCCAACTTGCCCATTATTAAAGGTCTTTTCTCAATTCTTTGTTATTACATTTTAACACTTTGAAGAAGTCCAAATAAACAATGGATAGCAAATTTGAACTCCTTGTAACCTCATAAATCCACGGGAACTGAAATTTTTACAATCGGAGCTCTCTAGGTCAATCAATGGGTTTTGACCCTAAAAGGCCTAATGTGTGATTTTTCTCGGTTCTTCATTATTACATTTTAACACCTTGGAGAAGTCCAAATAAACAATGGATAGCAAATTTGAACTCCTTGTAACCTCATAAATCTACGGGAACTGAAATTTTTACAATCGGAGCTCTCTAGGTCAATCAGTGGGTTTTGGTCAAAACCCACTGATTGACCTAGAGAGCTCCGATTGTAAAAATTTCAATTCCCGTGGATTTCTGAGGTTACAAGGAGTTCAAATTTGCTATCCATTGTTTATTTGGACTTCTCCGAGGTGTTAAAATGTAATAATGAAGAACCGAGAAAAGATCTTTAATATTGGGCACGTTGGGCCTGAAATGGACACGTTGGGCTTGAAATAGAACCATTTCAGGCCCAATGACCCTAAAAGGCCTAATGTGTCAAAACCCACTGATTGACCTAGAGAGCTCCGATTGTAAAAAATTTCAGTTCCTGTGGATTTCTGAGGTTACAAGGAATTCAAATTTGATATCCATTGTTTATTTGGACTTCTCCGAGGTGTTAAAATATAATAATGAAGAACCGAGAAGAAATTACACATTAGGCCTTTTATGGTCATTGGGCCTGAAATGGTTCCATTTCATTCCATTTCAGGCCCAACGTGGGCCTAAAATGGTTCCATTTCAGACCCAACGTGGGCCTGAAATGTTTTCATTTTAGGCCCAATGTGCCTATTTCAGGCCCAACGTGCCCAATATTAAAGGTCTTTTCTCGATTCTTTGTTATTACATTTTAACACCTTGAAGAAGTCCAAATAAACAATGGATAGCAAATTTGAACTCTTTGTAACCTCAGAAATTCATGGGAGCTGAAATTTTTACAATCGGAGCTCTCTAGGTCAATCAGTGGGTTTTGACCAAAACTCACTGATTGGGCTTGAAATGGAAACATTTCAGGCCCAACGTGCCCAATATTAAGAGTGTTTTCTTGATTCTTTGTTATTACATTTAACCACCTTGAAGAAGTCCAAATAAACAATGGATAGCAAATTTGAACTCCTTGTAAGCTCAGAAATCCACGGGAACTGACCAAAACTCACTGATTGACCTAGAGAGCTCCAATTGTAAAAATTTCAGTTCCCGTGGATTTCTGAGGTTACAAGGAGTTCAAATTTACTATCCATTGTTTATTTGGACTTCTTCAAAGTATTAAAATGTAATAACAAAGAATCGACAAAAGACCCTTAATATTGGGCAGTTGGGTCTGAAATGTTTCCATTTCAGGCCCAACGTGAGTCTGATATGTTCTTTTAGTTTTAATTTAATAAAAATATTTTTTTTGTTTTGAGAAAGGTTCCATAATATAAAAATCAAAATATAAAGGAACATCTCTTTATGGTCCGTCTCGGAATTCGTTACTGAGAAAGAGAAAGAGAAAGAGAAATGCATGCAGTACTTGATGGTAGGGGTATAAGAGGAAGTTTATTAAAATATGTGCGCCCTTTGATAACAATGAAACCATGGTACGCCTTTTAATAAATATCAATTCTTAAGTACGTCTTTTGGTAAATTGTCGTATATATATTGAATCCTAACAACTGTCTATCATGTCAACTACCAGATAAATTAGCACGAACCCAATCGATTGTTCACATAACAGAGGAATATATACAATGATCTCAAAATTCACATTCAGTTGACTTCCAAGTCAACTATAATAATACCTAATCGATTAGACTTTTATTCTAGTAAACTAAAAATTAGTCAAACAACCAAACACAACTTGAGACATCAACTCCATAGTCAAAGTATTTACAACCAAGCCTTAGGTAGCCTACTCACTACCTAGGCAATCGCCTCATTATTACAATTATATTACAAGCCAAAAGATAAAAAAATTAATCAAAGATTATAATTTATCACTTAATATCTCATCCATCATTCATATATTACAATGATTAATATATGAATTTTAAATTCTTAGTCCATTTTGTGCATCACAACAAGCATTTTGGGAGCAAATTATCATCATAACATCTCACTATATATCCTTTCTAGTGTATTCCCAATCTTGTTAATCATTTTTTTCTAGTGTATTCCCGGCAAAGTCGAATGAAATACTCCTTGTGTGGTGGGCTGATTCAATTTTTTGATTTAACTCTCTACAGATGACTATGAGATTGACCGTGTGGAGCATTCAGGATTAACGTATGACTTTTAACTAATTTTCTAGTGTATTTTAATGCACAATCAAAGTAAATACCCATTTGAGAGTAGTTACTTGTTCAATAATTAAAGAATCAATCATGATATATATCAAATTAATGTCTTAATGGATGCTTAAAATGTGCCAAACATATATTGTGAGTGTGATTAATATACAAATTATCATCATTTTAATATATATAGTCATATAAATTAAACATATTCGTTAAGTACACGACATATCAAGCATTAATCAATCATGAATGTCATATAAAACTCTAATTGTTCAACTAAAGCAATTACAAAAAACATAATATTTAGGATTAGGGACCTAAGTTGATCATGCCAATCCAAAGGGGATGAACTAAACATTATTCTCTCATTAATTAGCACAACTAAATTTAAAATAATAAAATTTGATACCCAAAATAAGTTGGAGCCAATTGGATTAACTAGATGTTCATTTCTTGGATATCTTCTTAGCCTTTCTACCTTAATCTAGCATAGGTCTTCTTCTTTGCTTTGGATTTATACCTTAAATCGACCCTATTATAATTCATCTTTCACTCTTTATAACCATATCAAAGTATTTAGAACCATGAGAGAATTTTGCTAAAGCTTTCTTCAACTTATCCACTTGTAATTTTAATTTTTTCGATTTCAATCTCAAGGGTTTTAAACCGGGATTGGTTTGGATTATTTAATTTTTATTGGCTTTATAAGGTTTTTGTTGGTGCAATCAATCTCTAGAGTTTAGATGTTTGTTTAATAATACGTTTATTGGAATTTGGTCAAGGTTGACATAATTGGGTGATAAGTCTATCAAGTGACTAATCCTAACTAGAGGTTCAGTAAGGGGTGATAAGTCTACTAAATGACTAGTTCTAACTATATATAGATTAGGTAAGGAAAGTCCTGGTGAGTGAAGTTGAGCCCTAGTGAGTGAAGTTGAGCCCTAGTGAGTGAAGCTAGGTTGGTGAAGTCCTAGTGAGTGAAGTCGGACCCTAGTGAGTGTAACTAGGTTGGTGAAGTCCTGGTGAATGAAGTCGGGCCCTGGTGAGTGAAACTAAGCAGTGGAAAGTCTTAGTGAGTGAAGGTAGGCAATGGAAACCCTAAGATAGGTAACCTTAAAAGTCTTGGAGGAGTGAACTC
This sequence comes from Boesenbergia rotunda, assembly GCA_024364735.1. Taxonomy (NCBI): domain Eukaryota; kingdom Viridiplantae; phylum Streptophyta; class Magnoliopsida; order Zingiberales; family Zingiberaceae; genus Boesenbergia; species Boesenbergia rotunda. Next base: position 246,769 of record JAGFNQ010001583.1, read on the forward strand.
CAAGCAAGTTTGATCGGAAGGTTTTCGATCAATCGTGCTTAGTCGACCGAACCAGCAGATCTTCGTAAATCTAAGAATATATTTATCAATACTATTTATATTATTATTATTGTCGTTGTGCTAATCTAGTTTTGCAAGAAAAGTCTTAGTGGATCAGGCAATCAGACACTGAGCAGATTAAGTCCAAATAGGTCTAAAGGACTCGATGTTTGGCAGGTGAATGAGGTAAGATCCTAGAGGAGAGTATTGTGAGGTCGTGCCCCGATAGGACAATCTTATGTGCTGATTCAACTAGAGAAACCTACATAGATTTCTAAGTCGAGATTAGGACAGGTCCTACTGTCGTTTACTTATGCAAACTTGTGTTAACTCTATTTTACAAGGTTAATCTTTTATATGTTATATATGTTGTGCTAACATCTTCATGCAGATCAGTCGAAGGAATTTGACTGAGTGTTCGGTTGATTGAATGTTTGGATCGGTCGACCGAACAAAGAAGACTGTGCCAAATTCAGTATATTGAGAGGGATCGGTCAATTGATCATTAGGATCGATCGACAGATCCATATTTGGTAAGGCGCGGCTATGTAGAAGAAAGCTTTATCCGTCGACTGATCAGGACGATCGATCGATGGATCACATTTATTACAGTGACAGCCAAGTACAACTGAACAACATACACAAGGAAAGATGCGGGGATTCATTGACTGAACAAGAGGTTCAGTCGACCGATAAATTTCGTCGACCGATAAGTTTTTCGAACAATCAAACATGCCCTATATAAGGAGCTCGAGACCAGTACTCAGAATCACTTCTACTCGCCCTACACTATCTTTCTATCTCGACGAACTGCTCACGATCTGTTACTACGATGCCAGAAAGTTCATTGACACACCGTACTCAAGTTTTATTATTTCGTGTTGGTAAAATTGTATTGTTTATACTTGTAGTTCATATTTAAAGGAGATACTAGATTGCTACTATTCTTCCTACATCTTGTACAATTTACTTCCTTCGAAAGATTTTCGAAGGAAGAGATTTAGTGGATTGTCCAATAAAGCAGTCGAGGATCACGGACCTTGGAGTAAGAGTCGTCAAAAGTACTGAACCAAGTAAAAGTAAAGTGTACTATATTTTTGCTACTTTACTCTATTTTTGCTTTACTTTAAAATAAAAAGAAAGACGAACAATGGGCATGAATATTCTAAGATCCAACGGTTTTCACTTTTTCTTTTTCTTTTTTTTTGAAGTTCCTCTTTTTTTTTTTTTTTAACCTTAACCTTATTCAATGAATTTGTTACAATAGTATATAAGATTCATTTACAAGGGAAGAAACAACCTCATTATCATTTTTGTATGATCTGCCCCCTTTGCTAGTGCAAGATCCCTCTTTATCGCACGTTGGCATCACGTGACCATCAAGTGTCATTAGCTCCAATAAGTCATTCTTTGGTTTTTCTTTTTCATTGACGGAAGATGATATATGTATAAATCCATGTGGCCAAGGGCAGAGCCAAGCTTCTGTTTACTCTGTTGTAATCCGGATGGTTAATTTGGATGAGTGCAATAATATATAATGCATAAGAGAAGAAGTTAGCTCAGGGAGTTTGAGAATAGCCCGGGATTATATATATATATATATATATTATATATATATATATATATATATATATATATATATATATATATATATATATATATTTTTTTTTTTTTTTGGTTCCGCCACTTGCATGTGACCCTTAGTTTATATGTTTTTTTTAACATAGGGCAATTACTCTTGATGTCGTACAATTGAAGCATTTTAGTAGTCTCTTTTTTATTTCTTTTTTATCCTTAGCTAACTTTTTGATATATCACTGGTACTTAATTTTTTTTTCGAAAATGATATGTTCAAGAACAATCTTAAGGAATGGCATGGTCATGTAATTGTAGCGATTTTTAACGGGTTTACTATGTCTTCCAGAGTATAGTTTGATTCGGAACGATGACGGGAGGTTGTCAATGGTGTTCGAGCGATAATCGAATGTGTACATGTTGATTGCTACGTCATTCTTTGAAGTTTTTCTTAAATTTTTTTCCATGAGCATATCATTACTCTTTTTTTATTATTATCATTCTTCGTTTCTTTCTTCATCAGGTGTGCTACATGAGTTTCTTCATCACTTTAGGATGATGATGATATCCTTCTGTCTTCCTTTATGGTACTCGATTAACTATGACCAATATCCTAACTTGAGTTTGTTGAACCAAAGACAACCTTCACAAACCACTCACTTAATCGAATATCAAATATATCTAAGCAATTAACTTAGTAAAACTTCCTCCTCTTCCACATTTTTCATCTAGCTCAAGGTGAGTAATAGATGATAAACCAATGAATTAGGGCAATAAAAATTAGGGCAAAACTAGTTCACAAGGAGATCTTGACGAACTACTATTGAAAGAGGAAAATATTGTACTACTTCTAGAAACTCTTTTTTTATATAAAAAAATGACATACCTCATCAAGAAAACTAAGTTGAGCTTTTATTGACTTTGACCCAATATATTTCAACTAAAACTTAGTTGATAAGGATCAAATCAACTTCACATAATGTTAGACACTTCTATATATAATATGTTATTAACAAAACTCATAACAAAAATATCCTTGCATGGAATATTCTTGGATATAGCTATATTGATAATCAGAAATAACAAAAAAGTTTAATTTCTTCATTATTATATCTCCTCCAATGTATAATTTTTGCACCAACCTATCAACAAGAATTAAGGATAACCCTGTGGGAAAAATGCCCTTAGACCTAGGAAGTCTCTTGTCATTCCATCATTTCCACCACCTCTATTGCTTCCTTGTGTTCTTACCATGCCTTCCATGTAGCTATTCCCTTCCCTTTTGGATCTCATGATTCCACCAAATGCATCCTCAAATGGCCCATCAAACCCTAGATTAGTTGACGAAGACAGAGGGTTGCTGTTCATGATCATCATATCTTCAAGGAGGTGAGGAGGTGCTACTACTTGTCCATAGCTTCCTCCTCCTCCACCGCTACCGCTACCGCTGCCACTGGCTTCCATTAAGCCAAGTCCAAAACCATTAGCAGCATTATGGCACCTGCGTGAGGTGTCATTTGAGGTCTACCAGTGCTCAGACTTGCACCCATCTGAGCTGCCTTCTGCAGCAGCGCAGTGGCTGACATGTGTGGAGCAGTGACTGTGAAATTAAGAGGAAGAGGAGGAGGAGGAGGAGGAGCAAGGCCGCCATGATTAGGGTACTGATGCTGGTCCTGTTCTAGCAGCTGCCTCGAGCTGGAATAAACAGATGAAACTTGGCCGAGGTCGAGATGGCTGAGGGAATTGAATGAGGTGTTGCTGCCTTGGCAGTTTAGCCACGGTGGAAGAACAGTGCCGAACTGCTTCATCTGCTGCGGCTGCACTTGTTGGTCACTGTGGAAGCGGAGAGAGAAGGGCTCGAGCGACTCTGCTGTCGGATGGGAGATTAGCTGCAGTGGGTGGCGGCGAGCAGCCTGCATGGTGTTTGATGAAATGCCCCTGGAGCTCTCTCCGACTGCCAGTGCATCACAAAAGGCTCTGTGAGTGATGAAACTGTCCCTCCTGCATGCAACAAAGAAATTAAGAAAGAATGATCCCCCACTCCAAATTGGAAAAGATTCTGATCTCTCACGCACCTTGAGAACAGAGTGCCACAGTCGCATCTGTATTCCCTGGTGCCGCAGATCTTGGAGTGCGCCTTCCAATCGGAGTGGACGGCGTATTTCTTGGAGCACTTGTCGCACTTCCACGTCTTCTCGCCGTGCTTCCGGCTGAAGTGCTTCTTGATGCCGGTGAGGTCGCCGAGGGCCCGGGAAGGGTCGTGGTGGACGCACGTCGGCTCGGGGCAGACGTACACCTTCTTCCTCACCTCCTTGGGCCGCTGCTTGAGCTTCCAGGGGAGGTTGTGGCCCCTCCTGTGGAGCTGCAGGTTTTGATCCCTCTGAAACCCCTTGCTGCAGATCTCGCACACAAACCTGTTGGTGGCCATCAGAGTCTTGGGGGACAGTGCCACAACCTCAGACTCTGGATCTGATCGATCGATGAATTAATTAACGTCCAGATCATATATTTTGCATTCATCCATCCATCAAAAACAACAACAACAACAACAAAAAATGGAAATTATTTATATTGATCGATGAAAAATTAACCTGGATTTCCTGGGAGGCTCCTCTTCTTCCTTGTTGAGTTTGGAATTGTGGAGGAGTGTTGGTTGGATGAGACAGTACTGGTTTCCCCAGAAGGTGAGGTTAGATTCGACATGTTCTCCTCCAAAGCTTGGTGTTGTAAAGGATGATGAATTGTTATCCCTTTCATGTTCTTCTTCTTCAAATTTGAGGTCTGATCGATCAGCAACTCAAGCAGTGAAACAGGCCAGAGATCTGTGTCTTTCCATGAAAAATCAGAAGAAAAAAAAGGAAGAAGATATACCTTCTTAAATGAAGATCTTGCAAGATATACATAAGAAGATAATACTACTACAACAACAGGGAATTCTTTCTTTCTTTCTTTTTTTTTTTTCTTTAAGAAAGATGAAGAACTACTACAAAAAATATGCACAAGTACTCCATGAACATGCAAACTTTGAAGTAGAAATCAAGGAACAAAAACATAATTCAGATCTATATTTACCATGAACTATGAAATTAAAAATGAACAGAGAGAGAGAGAGAGAGAGTATGGACGAGATGAGCCTTGAATAATTCACCAAATAATATGGCCAACTCTGACGATAGCACTTTCTGTCTTTTGCTTGTTCCTGCATGGTTTTATATCAACGCAGACCAAGAAATTCCTTTACTCCTCCCTGTCTGCCGTAAAATTAATTAACTACAATAAAATTAAACACTCTTAATTTACAGAGCTTCGTTCATCTTAAGCTAGCTAGCTGTTCATCGTGCATGTAATTTACTCTGACGCTAGCTACTTCCATTTAATTGCATGCACAGTAGCTGCCCACACACTGCACCTCTGAACGATGTAATTAGCATGGATCATGATGCATGGTTTGAAATTATTTTCAGGTTGAAAAATCGGATTTCCAGGCGTACGTCCAATCAGCATGATGAGGAAGGCATAGGCATACATACAAACAACAAAGGAACAGAAATCTCGTGAGGTGTTTCAGAGCTCTATTTGCGTAATATTATTCCTTGCAATCCAAGGAAGGCAAGGCATAGATGACCGTGAGGTGAGCCCTCTATCCTTTGTCCACTTCTCCATAGAATATTACACCAGGTAATTTACTTAATTAATCAGGCAACTAGCCAACTTTCTTTGGAATCTCTGGAGGTATATATATATATATATTGAGTTTAGCAGGTATTTAAGGACATGAGGAACATAATGGTACAAATTACTTGATGTCTTTTTAGGGTTTTGAAATGATGAAAAATGTTAGAGTTCTCTTGACTGGAACGTGATGAATGTTTTGTCGTGAACGATGGTGATCAGAAATGTGGCCATGTTCATGGCAGGAGAGAGGGGGAGATGTACAGCTAAATGTTAGGGCCTGAGCTTTGTCTCATTTTGTAGTGAGAGGATGCAGTTGAAGAGTAAAAAGTTGATAATGTCACTTTTTAGACCGTCTAATATATATATATATATATATATATATGAAAGAGATATTTTATTTGTATTAGGGAGATCAGCATTCAATGGAATAATTTATCTAGGTTAGAAAATGATCCTAAGATGTATTGGGGAGGCCAATGGAGTTTTACATGAGCTTGAGTTCTTGTACGGCATATTATTAATAATAATAACAAAAAATAAAAAAATGCACAAAGGGAGGAGAATATGTTGTTATGTGTGGGGCAAATAATTGTGGAGATCAAGCTTTCTTATTAAATAAATAAATAAAGACTCCTTTTATCGTTTTAGTTTTGTTTCTCTCGAAAATGTAATCTTTTAGATTTTGTTTGTTGAATATTAGAACAAAATGGACACGCACCTTGGCTTAAAATAAATTAAATATTGGAGAAAAAAATTCATTGTGTCAATTCTTGTCCTATATATTTCTTCAAATGAAAACATTTTTCTTTCATCTTTAGAAAAACGTGAGAAGCTTTTCTTGCTTCTTGCCCGTTCAAAAAACAAATTATTGAAATTGAACTAATCTCTATCATAAATGTAAATTTTCTTGATCCTGAATTGGCCTTTCAATTCTTTTAGGTTCATGTCTTATCCTAAGAAAAGATTTATTTGAATTTTATTTGTATTAAATTTATTTAATATATTTTCCCAACTCAACTATTTGGTGTTTTAGATAATTCTTTTTATCAAAATGAAGATATGTCATAACTAAATAAGGACATTTATTATACGACAATTTATCAAAGACGCACGTGATATTTTATATTGACCAAAAAAAAATATCACTGTTTTATTTTTACCAAATGACACAAATAAATCCTTGTATTCCCCTTCTACTCTCTCTCTCGCCAACCTACCCTTTTCATACTCCACTTTCTAAGGTATCCAAACCACTTTTTATTATATTTGATTTAAAAATAAAATTTGATAATTCGGATGGTGATTGTAACGGCAAATAAATTGTCACGCCTCGAGATCCCAGGAGCCACTGATCCAATAGAAAATCGGACAGCACCTCTCCTGTCCGGCGGACAATTTACAGATACATACATCACATATAACAGAACCACACAGTTTAAATGGGCCTCAGGTCTCAAAATCAAAACAGAACATAAAATAAAACCGAGTAAATCATACCTGACTGCGGACCGGTCCGACTTACGACAAAACACAATGCATAAAGGTCTCACAAAAGTACAATTATACCGCTGTATAGTATGACTAAACCCAACACAAAAGCAACAACGGAAGAAAAATATAGAAACTGCTACCATCAGGTACTACCAACAAAATAGAATAAAAATCGTGAAGACATCTCGACGAGTACGCGAACTGGGACAGACTGTCGGGCACGCTCCAGTCAATCATCCTGAAATAAAAACATGGAGCTAACGGAATAAGTCATAGAACTCAGTGAATATCTCATCATATATATACAAGATATTCTAAGATAGCAACAGTGTAATAGACTACCGAAATAATACGTGCATAGGCAGTAATAAGAACAACTGCAAGAGAAAAATAAGAACTACCATACTAATGTAGCAAAGTCGTCAAGACCAGACATAAGGGTCTCCTGTAAGTGCATGTCAATCATATGCAACATCAAGTAAAGACAAGCACAAGTAAGGGCAAAATAAACGAATACACAAGGTGCAATGACATGGCCACCCCTGCCGTCGGTCAGACATCGTCACCTATGTACGGGAGGAAGCTGAGCGGAGGCCACCCTCCGACGTAGGGTTGTGACTGCCATCCATACTCTGCCATCACTACTCCTGAGCGATCGAGTAGACGGAATGCTGCCGGTGTAACACCCCTACTCCATGCCCTATCCGGGGGCATCTCTGTCTACTCCAGGCCATCTCTGGAGGACATCTCTGTCTGGGTGTTACCCCTACCCCATGTATATAAATGGGGGAGAGACCTCTCCCTCTCATCTCTTGGTATATGGACTACTCAAGGAGGGACATCTGCCTGCTATCACGCTCCGATTCACTAACCCATGAGTGCACGAGCGAAGCAGCACAGAGCACACTACCCATACTCTGTCAACCACTAACCCATGAGTGGTCGTATGGGTAGGTCAGTATGACTGTCGACCTAGCTCACTCAAAAGGGGCCCCTGATCGACAGTGATGCACAGTGCACGATGATTCATAACATTGGTCAAACAACATCCACTATCTAATCCACCTATACCAACATGATATGCAAGGATCATGGATAATGCACCATAACCTAAGTCCTAAAGGTATAGGTATCACATGTCAGTTGTGGCACAAACAACATCAGCAAAACATATATAAGAGTCATGTCACAATCTATTACTCTATTGCTAAACAAGCATATCAAGTATATATATATCTGTGACAAATCTAAAAGAAGAGTCAGAAATACCCGCCTCCGATGTAGTAGATAGTATGCGAAGAGAACCCCAGTCTGAATAATATCCACCACAAGTGGAGTCCAAATAGTCGCGTCAATAACCTGTATCACATCACATAATTTTAGCCATCATACACAATATGAATTGGCTAATTCTAACTAATCCACCACATTAGGATAGATCCCCATTTACTCTGTGTATAGGACTTGGGCTCAACCTAAGTTCAACCCAATCCTAATCACAACTCCAACACAAGAGGTGATGAACCAAAACCCATCTAACTACTCAAGGTAGCAACCTAAGTTCAATAAGAATATCTTCCCGATCTTTCCCTTGAACAGTTAAGCGAAATGGAAACCCAGGATTCCTCTACTGGAGGCTAAATCAAAAACTCAGAGATTACCATACAAAACAGATCTATCACTGAGCACCTAGAACAACCCACAACAACATGAAAATATAAATTAGGCATTCACTGTAAGAACAATAATAGGTCAACATAGATACGACCTCTCCAATTACTGAGGATTAAAACCCTAACCCATAATTCCAGAATTCGATCAAGAAAGCTCACAGTAATAACTGGAAATCCAATCCAATCGAAAGTATAACAATCATACGCAGCTCAAAGAAATCCTCAACTGATCCCTCTAAGAACAACAAGCGAATGAACACGGAACAACAAGAATTTTTACAGATCACTTCTAATTCATAGCCAAGAACAGTTTCCCCTTTCCAGTTTCATCCATAGAAGATTCGAATCGAATAAACCCTAAAAAACAACAAAGATGTTATTTAAAATCAAACTCATCTCCACGTGTATACTGGCAGAACCCCTCAACCCCGAATCAGCATCACAGCTCAAAATCTGGCTTTCCTCCTCAAGATCGCACAAGGAAGAGAGGATATGTGCTGGAAACAGATTCACTCGGTCGAGAAGAAGAGAGATCTGCCATCACAACCACGCGAATCAACCCTCATACCTCCACACCTCATATCCAGACTCGGGAAGAAAACCTTACCTTGATCGATCACGATGGAAGAAAGGAAAACCCGAAACCTCGATTTGCGCTTGATGAAGAAAAAGGGAAAATCGAAAACCTCGATCAAACCCAATGGGGAAGAGGAGAAAACGAAGACCTCGATCCAACTCCAAAGGGAACAGAGAGTTACTCTCCGGTGTCGCTTGCTCGCCGCACGAGATCGTGTCGCCGGCTGGTGGAGTTCCGTTCGCACTGGAGGAGAAGAAACAGAGGGAAGAAGAAATGAGATCAATTAAAGGCTAGACTGGTATCGTAGCCGGCTGAGGAGAGGGGGAAGGCACGCGGCTACGGTTCACGGAAGGGGAGAAGAAAAGGAAGAGAAACGATCGGGTGTTGGCTACGGGCGCAGGGAAAAAAAATTTATAAGTGGGTGGTCTTTTTGCATTTAAGCCCCCACACTTCCATCTAATGAAATATAATCCCTTATTCCCCCTTTTAACCTTTTAGCCCTCTGAGTTTCTATATTTTAACATTCTCCCCCTCTAATAAAAATTTGGTCCCTAAATTTTACTGTCACATATGCTAGGTACGGTCAAACAACATACCATACTGAACGAATCCCTCACACATACCTCAATCAAACAAGTGGGGGCAGCGAGCTCAAATAATATTCTCGAGCTCTTAGGTCGTCTCGGCATCTGAATGGTGCTGTCATCCGACTTTAACTAATCGGTTTGCCTTGTTCCGCAACTGACGTTCCTAGAAACCCAAAATTCGTACAAATACCTCCTCATGAGTAGCATTGGACTGGAGCGAAACAGGCACAGAATAATATGAGTGTGGAATCTCGCACATGACCTCTCAGCATGGATACATGCATCACGTCGTGGACGCCGATCATAGACGGTAGAAGTGCTAGGCGATAAGCTATAGCTCCAATCCTTTCCAGAATCTGGCACGATCCAATATACCATGGAGCTAGCTTACCTCTGGGACAAAACGTTTCACCCCTTTCTTGGGTGAAACTCGAAGGAAAACATGATCACCCGCATCAAACTCTATGGGTCTGCGCCTCCGGTCAACATAGCTTTTCTGGCGATCCTACGCTGCTAATAATCTCCGTCTGACAGTCCGTACTAACTCTGCCTCGTGCTGAACTCTCTGGGGTCCTAGCAGCTGAGTCTCACCGACCTCATCCCCAAAGGGTGGGTGTCCTTCACGCCCTACCATACAACGCCTCAAACGGTACCATCTGTATCGCCGAATGAAAGCCGTTGTTGTAGGCGAACTCCACCAAGTGCAAATGGTCCTCCCAACTGCCCCCAAAGTCCATCACATGTGAGTGCAGCAAGTCCTCCAAGTCTGGATAGCACGCTCTGACTGCCCGCCTGTCTGGGGATGAAAAGTTGTGCTGCGACGGAGCTCTGTACCCATAGTCCTCTACAAACTCTGCCAGAACCGAGATATAAAATGTGGAACTCTATCCGAGATAATACCCAAAGGGACTCCGTGCAACTTGACTATCTCCCGGCAATACAACGCTACCAATCTATCAAGAGAATCTGTCCTCCGGATAGCTAAGAAGTGAGCATATTTGGTTAGTCGGTCCACGACTACCCAAATCGTATCAGGACCGCTCCTAGTTCTTGACAAACCCACAGCGAAATCCATGGAGATATGTTCCCACTTCCACTCAGGAATGGGAATCCTCTGGAGGAGTCCAGCAGGTCTCTGGTGCTCTGCCTTAACCTACTGACAAACGAGACATCTACCAACATAATCCGCAATGCCCCTCTTCATGCCGTTCCACCAATAGGAAGCATCTCCACTCATGATACATCCGAGTGCTACCCGGATGAATAGCAAAACGTGATCGGTGAGCCTCCTGCAGCAACTCCTCTAAGACCAGGGTGCGCCACTGGTACACACAACATCCCTCGGAGGTGCAGAACACCCTCCTCACCACGTGTAAAATCCAGTTGCTCTCTTGAAATCGCCTGACTACCCAGAAACTGAATGTGCTGGTTACTGGCCTGTGCCTCTCTGATCCTCGACCAAATCTCTGATTGAGTCATCAAAGTCACTAGCAATCCTCTCTCTGTCCGAGACTGCTCCTCTAACCCCTGCTCAGAGAAACTCTGAATCGAATCTGTGACCATCACTCTGTGGCATGCCAAAATAGCTATGGACTTCTGACTGAGGGCGTCGGCAACTACATTAGCTTTCCCAGGATGTTAGCTAATGGTGCAGTCATAATCCTTCAGAAACCCCATCCACCTCCTCTGTCGGAGATTCAACTCTCGCTGGTGAATAGATACTGAAGGCTCTTGTGGTCTGTGAAGATCTCGAAGGTGATCCTATAAAGATGATGCCTCCAGATCTTCAGCGCGAAAATGTTAGAGGCCAACCCTAAATCATGAACGAGGTAGTTCCTCTTATGTTCCTTCAGCTACCGAGAAGCATAAGAAACCACCCCTCTATGCTGCATAAGTACCGCGCCCAATCCCAGGAGAGATGCATCAGTATACAGAGTGAAACCATCCTCTCCTGAAGGCAGTACTAGAACTGGCGCAAATACAAGCCTCCGCTTCAGCTCCAGGAAGTTGGTCTCGCAGGCCTCAGTCCATACAAACTTCACGCCTTTCCCGGTCAGGCGTGTAAATGGTGATGCAATGCTGGAGAAACCATTGAAAAAACGTCGGCAATAGCAAGTCGAACCCAGGAAACTGCGCAAATTAGAACGATCACCCAATTCACTTCAAACCCTCCCCGAGTCCTAAGTAAATTTGTTCCCATTTCCAACAATAAATGGGGATCGTCTAATATAGCCCAGCGGGTCTCTAAGGTTCAATCTTCATCTACTGACATAGCAAATACCTAACCATAACATCCGCGATATCTTTCCCCATATCGGTCCACCAACGGAAATGCCTCAAGTCTCTGTATCTACGGTATTACCTACAAAACAACACAACCCAAGAATGGTGAGCCTCACTTGCCTCATAAATGAGGCAATCAAGGAAGCTGCTCCGTAAATAGGTCAGAAAATTTTCAAACCATAGAAAACGCTAGAACACTCCTTCGGACATGCGTCCGAAAATTCTCGAACTACCGAAACATTCGAGAGCTAAGGCTACCACTGTCATCAGTTCGACCCAGTGACAGTAGGAAACCCTATTGTCCACGTGCTATAACCTCTAGCTCCGAGACGAGGGGATAACTAGAACCTCGTCATCTCTGGTGTCAATGAACCACCACATGGACTGGTTTGGAGGTCAACTCGTAACCTCTCTTACTTGACTACCAACGGTCTACCTCTCGGAGACCGTCCTCTATAACATACCCCAGTTACTGTCAAATTTCACCGGTGTCAGCTGCTAATACCCATTCCACCGCATCCCCGCGGATCCTGCTTCTCGATGTGCTACCGAGAATATCTAACACATATGACCTGTCTATGAGTCATAAAACCTCAAAGACAAGAATAGCGTAAGACGAGTCGACTAACCTGTTGGATCGAGAAGAACGATAGAGGGGGGGGGGTGAATATCGTAAAACGTTTTCGGATTCGTGAAGAGAATAAGCAACAGAAAATAGAGAAACACACACGTGAACTCAAGCGATTTTACTTGGTTCGGAGTCGCGGTCGGCTCCTACTCCAAGGCCCACGGTCGTTGACCGTTTACTTCGGGCAATTCTATATGTACGTAAATGTTTACAGAGAAATTGTATTGTTGTAGTACAGTAAATAGAAAATTAAGCTCTTTCATTATCGACGCCCGGTGTGGATTGTGCTTCGGAGCAGAGGGTCATCGTCGGCGCTTCAATCTTGAGATGGGAGGTTTCTGGAGCAGAGCGCTTGAGTAGAAGAGCGTATTGGTGTTGGAAAGTTGTGTTGAGAAGCCTTGGGGGTCGAGCCCCTTATATAGTGCACCTGGGGGCGCCCGGGACGTTGGGGGCGCCTTCCACGTGTCACACGATCCGACAAACTCTCGGTCAGCCTTTATCCCTCTAGGATCGGGCTCGAGGTTTGACGGGGGCGCCCGGGAAGCAAGGGGTGCCCGGGTTGACTCAATCAGCTGGTTTCTCGACTTGATAAACTCTATCCGCTTCGTTGGCTTGAGCCCAGGGCGCCCAAGGCATCTGGGGCGCCCGGGAGCACGGGGGCACCCGGGAGCTTGGGGGCGCCCCGCCCAGTGAGCTTCCGAAGCGTTACTTGCTCAGCTTATCTTGCCTTCACCTTGGGGGTGCCCGGGACCTCCGGGGTGCCCTGCCCAGCTGCTGCCCCTCTCCTTTGGGGCGTTCTGAGCTGCAGAAACTCATTCCTTCAGTTCTGCATCCAGGGTTAGTGCCACACAAAACAAAGCAAGAATGTTAGTGAGTTTTACAGCCGTAGCTGTCTTTGTTCTGACTTTGGGCCTCTCAAATGGAGCCCTAGGTCGAGCCGACGCCTACTGTTCCCTCGACGGGGAACGCATCCTCACCTACTCCTCTCAGGAGAGTTTACCTTTTGCCAACCGGCTCCTCCGGTTGGACTTTTGCCCGATGCACCTGACCAGGTCTTCGTGCCCACCTTCCGAACAGGTCTTCGGTGCTCAGCTCCTTGCCAGGACTTCGTGCCCAGTCCTCGACAAGGACTTCGTGCCCACCTTCCGAGCAGGTCTTCGGTGCCCAGCTCCTTTGCCAGGGCTTTGGACCAGGACTTCGTGTCTAGTGTACCTAGGGCTTCTTTTCCTGTACACTTAGTGAATATTCTTAGATCACAAATAGTACTTAACTTTGAATCCTTTGTCAATATCAAAACAAGGTTCGATATGGTGCTTCCTGCACCAACAATCTCCCCCTTTTTGATTTATGGCAACATAATTCAAAGTTAAGTTAAAACTTATAACAGTTAATAAAAGAAGGTAAAAACACAATGAAGTATAACAGTTAAGAATAGAATAGATTTGAAAAGAATATTTATTTCTCATACTCCCCCTAAAACCCTAAATACTTGTCAAATACTTAACTTTGACCTTTCCTCCCCCTTTGACACATATAAAAAACAATACATGGGCGAACAAGGTTTCAGATAGAGTTGAGTTTTTGTAAAACGTCTAAGTTTTTGACAAAGTATATTTTTTTTTGAAAAAAAACATATTCATAAATAACTTTTTACACTTAGACAATTTTCCATTTTGAAAAGCAAGCCTAAGTTTTGTTTAAAAAAACTTTTACTTACAAGTCTTTGCAAAAAAAATTTACTTAGGCAAGATTTTGAAACCAAATTTCCCTTAAAATGTTTCCACTTTGAGAATTGGGAGAAATTGTTTTAAAAGAATTTGCAAACTTAGAAGAATTTACTTGGAAATACTTTGTGTATTTTGAAAAACAAAATCTTTGAGAAATTTCTAGACAAGTTTTTTACCAAAAAAACTTAGGAACATTTGCCAAAATTTTCAAAAAGTTTTTGCTCAGACAAATTTTGTTTACTAAGAAAAATTTTACTTAGAAAAAAAACATGTACTTAAAAACATTTGAAGCATTTAGACATACTTAGAAAATTTTGAAGCACTAGAAATACTTGAAAGCACTTGAAGTAGTTTGAAATTTTAACAGCACTTAGCACTTAAGAACAATTTGAAGTATTTAGAAATTTTTGCTTTGCTTTTTGAAAAAGAGATAAAAGTAAAAAAAATCCCTTTCTATCTTTCTTGCTCTCCCCCTTGGTTATATATTAATAAAGAAATATATTTTGAATTAAGTTTTAAGAAAAAATTGTGTATCAGAGCCTATGAGTTTTGAAAACATAAAAATACTTAGTATAATTCCTGAAAGCATAGCAAAAGCTTAAATTGCACCAACAAAATTCCACTTTGAAAGAAAAAAATATTTTGTATTTGTAGGCAAGTCTTTGTGCAAATTCACGCGCTTAGAACATTATTGCCTTGAAAAGTATTAGTACTTTTGAAAATATTAAATTTTGAAAAATAGAAGTACTTTTAAAAGATAGTATGCCTTTTTGAAAATAGAAGTACTTTTGAACATAATATTTTAAGAAAATTTTAATGTTATTTTGAAAATATAATACTTTACTTAACTTGGTTTCTTTTTCAGTCTGACACAATCCTAGGAAACCTTGTTAACTACAAGGACATTTCCCTAAGTGTCCTGAAAATCATTCCAAGCTCAAGAGAAAGATTATTTTAAAAAAACATTTTAAAAATAATAATATTTAAAAAGGATAATATTTGAAAGGAAATTACTTGTGTTTTCAGAAGGATTTGAAAATACATGCATGAAAACATATCGCCTTGAAACATTCAATAATTCTTTTAATTTGACCTCCCCCTAAACTTGATCCAGTCCTAAGAAGCTTGTTGACCACAAGTGTTCTTCCTTTAAGTCTTTAGGGTTAGGTTCAGATTAAAGGAATTATCTAATAATTTCAAAACATAATTGTCAGAAATTATTTCTTTTGATTTAGACTCCCCCTAAATTTGACACTTCCTAGGAGTCCTTTTAGATCATGATGAAGACTTCCTCTGTGTCCTTAGGGTTTGACAAAATCAAAAGGGACTCAAGCACAATTCATAAAATGAACTTTAAAGTATTAATATTAAAAAAAATGAATAATTGAAAGATATATTTTGAAATGATAATAATTTTTCAAAATGATAGTAATATAGGAAGGTTTTTTGACTCAAATTTAAGATATTTTGAAATGATAATAATTTTTCAAAGAGATAGTAATATACAAAGGTTTTTAAATCAAATTTAAGATATTTTGAAATGATAATAATTTTTCAAAGAGATAGTAATATACGAGGGTTTTTTGAATCAAATTTTTGAAAACCTTATTTTGAGATGATACTAAATTTTAGAGCATAAGGTTTTTGAAAAAAATCTAAGTTTTTCAAAAAAAACTCCCCTTGTATCCGACTCATCTGACTTTGTCTAAGTGCTTGAAGGGTCTTCAGTGTTGACTAGGTTTGACTATGTTGACTTGGTTTTACCAATAATTGACCCAATCATGTCCTAGGTCTTAGTATTAATTCAATCAAGACTTAGTTTGATGAGTTAATTTTGAAAACAAATGAAATTCAATTTTTGAAAAATGTTGAGTGGAAAACATATAGAGTTAATTTAGAATTAATTTAAAAAAATTGAGTTGATTTTGAAAAAGCATTGAACTATATAATTAGGTGCTAGACATCTCACCCAGTTCTACATGACAAAACAAGTTACCTTATCTATTTTGTGAGATGTTTTAACAAAAATGAAAAGTTTAAGTTTGAAAAAAATATGGTTAATTTTAAAAGGTTAAATTAATTTTGAAAACAATTAGTTTTGAATTTATTTTAAAAAAGAATATTTGAATCTAAGATTAACTGAAAATTTGTGTTAGATTCAAATTTGACAAAGAGTAAACTGAATTTGAATTTCAAAACTTGGCTTCCAGGTCTTGGCGAGGCACAAGGCCTTCTTTGGCCGTAGCCTTATTGGACCATCAACCATTTCCTTGACAAAGCCTTTTGGTGAAATTTCATTTTCAAGGTTACTTTTTGAGAAATTCTGGTCTAACTAGCTTGGGTCTTGGATCGGTAGCTTCTGTTGGTGCAAGTTGCATCAATGATGTTCTCCTTTAAATGTTTTAATGTTTGACAATACACTTAAGTCAGTGATACAATGAACAGACAAAGGGGAGCAAAGGAGAATCAATCTAAGTTGAAGAAAAGTCCTAGTTAAGCTAGGCATCGAAACCCTAAGACCTAGCGAAGGGCTGCTGGGCACCTAGCGAAGGGCTGCTAGGTATCGAAAACCCTAAGACCTAGCGAAGGGCTGCTAGGCACCTAGCGAAGGACTGCTAGGTTTCGAAATCCTAAGACCTAGCGAAGGGCTGCTAGGCACCTAGCAAAGGGCTGCTAGGTATCAAAGACCTAGCGAAGGGCTGCTAGGCACCTAGCGAAGGGCTGCTAGGTATCAAAGACCTAGCGAAGGGCTGCTAGGCACCTGGTGAAGGAATGCTAGGGAATGAAGACCTGGCGAAGGACTGCTAGGCACCTGGCGAAGGACTGCTAGGGAATGAAGGCCTGGCGAAGGACTGCTAGGCACCTGGCGAAGGACTGCTAGGCACCTGGTGAAGGGCTGCTAGGAAATGAAGTCTTGGTCCAAGGGACTAAGCAACTTAGCTGAGCGATGACTAAGGATAGGAGTAGAGACGGGTCAGGGTTTGGGCGTCTCGAGGTCCGGAAGTATCGGAAGCTAAGCAAAGCCCACCCAAAGGACTGGGTGGCAACTGTCTCCTGAAAGGAGTAGGTGAAAGGTGAGTTCTTGGGGATGGGAACTTGTGCCGGTTTGACCTAGGGTTTCATGGAGATCCGAAGTCCGAACTAAGTCCTTAAGGCTAATATTATATGTATATGTGCTTTGTGTTTGTGTATCTTGCAGGTACCAAGATTGGAAGACAAAGCACCCTGCTGGAGACCCAGTGTTGGGGGCACCCCCATGCATCCAGGGCGCCCCTAGTGTTGGGGGCGCCCAAGCCAGAGTGTAAAAAATAGGTTTTGGTGAAGCAGGCAGAACAGGTGTCAAGCGGGGCGCCCGGGTTCAAAGCAGTTTTTGCTGTTTCGAGTCTGAAACACAGATAAGCCCTCATGAGGGCGCCTGGGAGGTCCGGGGTGCCCTGGTCAAAGGTTTTATCAGCTGCGGCGAGGTCGACGCGGGGATAAAGTTTGACCGGGTTTATCAGGGCGCCCCCAACGTCCAGGGCGCCCCCAGGAGGCCTATATAAGGGGCTTCGACCCCTCTGCTTCAAACACCACTGCAAACTACCATTCTGATCACTCTGACCGATGACAACGCTCTAAAGACAAGGCTCTACGACCGGGACTCTCCAGGAGGAAGTACGCGGCACTTCGGAGGTCCAGATCGGCCGAGCTTCTAACTTTGTTCTGTTCGGTTTGCATTTATATTCCGCATTCAATTTATTATACTTTTTCTTGTAATTATACACTGTAAGACGGGTTCTCTCCGCCTCCGGAAATTCCATAAAGGAGACCAATAGTGGACTCACGCCGAGTACATAGGCCTTGGACGTACTTGTTAGTAATATGAGAGAAGTGTCCTAAGGCAATCGCCTTATGATTGTAATCATTTACTTTAATAAATGAAGATTCACTATTTGAGTATACATGTTCGTGTATTTGATTGAGATCTTAAACTCATTTACTAAATGTTCGCAATACAATTCACAGCATGAGAGAATTTGTGATGAATTCACAACTAGTGATTATCTCGACATGTGCAATTGCGAAGTATTGAAATTGTCCCTAGTCGATGAATTGATAAATACGGACACTATCAATTCTGTTGAGACTAGCATGGGTTATTCTCTAATCAGCTGATTCTCACTGGCTGGTGATATTGGGATGTCCGGAGATAAACATGAATGCTAGTTAAGGGAACTAGTTCATTGGAGTGACTGGATGTAAAACTTCATATGGTAGTCTATATATAGGCATGTCAATGAAGTTCTTACTGCAGCTTAAGTGCGATGTTCCTTTGACTTGCGGTGTTCAAGTCATCTTGGTCATGAAAACTTATACTTTGACATCTTAAGCAAGCATCGAGGTGTGGACCCAGGATGATTGGGTATAAGCCGAAGTGCCCGAAGATGTTTGAACAGCCTACAAAGGATTCACCACTCCTTGCGAGGAGAAGTATACCCAAGGCCTATTGTCGGATTGTTACTCGAAGCCTCTGGCCAGAGCATCACATGTTTCGAGTATGAATCTCTCAGAAACATGAGAGTAATTAGAATCCGTTGGATGAGAAAGACATTACTTGGGCTAGGTGTGACGTAGTCAGCCTAGTGGGGACTGACACACATAGACCATGTCCTGAACGAAGTGGGTATAAGATGGTGAAGGGAATGAGGCACGATTCATTAGAGCTGCTGAAGGGTTTCAGAATAATTTTTGAGGTCAACCGTTGATCTTTCGATTAATTGGGGATCATGATGTACTACTAGGTGCCACTCATGATCGTTCTATAATTGGTTAATTATAGACGGCCAACATAAATCGAAAGCCTATTTAGTCACACGCACTACGAGTATTCCGAGGGATTTAAAATGAGTTGAAAATTGGATTTTCCGATCAAGAGAGATAAGTCGAATCTGAATTTATCAGAGATGCAACGGAAGCATAAAATGGCTAAGTCTTTTGAAGACTTATTGAACGAATTAAATGAGTTTAATTCGTATGATTTTAGCTTGGGTTTGGCCGGCCAAAGAGGGTCCCCACCCTCTTTGTTTGGCCGGCCACAACAAATGGGGAAAACCGAATTTTGGTTCAAATTATAAAATAAACCGAGCGTGGTTTGTTTTATAAAATTATGGATACAGGAATTTATATAAAGAAATTTATATAAAGAGATTTATTTTTCATGGAAATTAAAATGAACCATGGATTGGTTTATTTTATTTTATAAAATCAATAATGGATTGATTTACCATGATAAAGAAATTTATATAAAGAAATTTTTTTCATAAAAAAGGGAGACATGGTTGTTTTTATTATAAATTAAATTATGATAAAAACTTGGCATGATGGAATAATTCATAGAAAAATTTATATGATAAATTTCTTATGAAAATTTATTTCATAAAAAGGAGACTTGGCGGTTGAGATGCTACTATATAAAGGAACCAAGGCAAGGCTTGGAAATTCAATCTAAGAGATCTGGAAATAAGCCCTCTCTCTCTCTCCTTCTCTCCCTCTCCCTCCTCTAGGGCCGGCGGCACTAGAGGAGGACCCCTTTGTTGCCGTGAGCTTCATCCACCAAGCAGCTGTCGAAGAAGAAGAAGAAGCGGGAGCAACTCCTTCCTTCCTCCCAGAATCTTGATTCCGTTCTTCGTTTGGTGGTTAGTCTTCTCATCTCTCTCTTGATATTCTTGTCGTGCCTTTGGAGAATCTAGTAGTTCTTGTCGGCATGAAACTCATGGCTTTGCGAAGTCATCTCGAAGAAAACTCGGCATGGACGCGAATAGAGGCGGATCTTCTAAGGGACGCTTACGGTTTGATCTCGTCCCTTTCTTCTGTTGATGCAGTCTGGCCCTAAGTGTTGTTTTGGTGTTGATACCGATTTTAGTTTAGGTGGATAATTATTGATTATGATTAAGTCCTGATCGGGGATCAGGCATGGTATGGAAAATCCTAACCTGGAGGGTTAGGTGTTGAAAATCCTAGTCCAGAGGGCTAGGTGTTGGAAAATCCTAACATGGAGGGTTAGGTGTGAAAAATCCTAGCTTGAAGGGCTAGGTATTGGAAAAGTCCTAATTTAGAAGGGTTGGGTGAAAAGTCCTAGCTTGGAGGGCTAGGTGAAAAGTCCTAACTTGGAGGGTTAGGTGCAAATTCCCATCCTGGAGAATTAGGTGAAAAAGTCCTGGCATGGAGGGTCAGGTGCCTAGCTTGGAGGGCTAGGTTGGATGATGTTCTAACTCGGAAGTGTTGGGTGAAAAGTCCTAGCTTGGAGGGCTAGGTGAAAAGTCCTAACTTGGAGGGTTAGGTGCAAATTCTCAACTTGGAGAGTTAGATGGAAAAATCCTTAGCTTGGAGGGCTAAGGTGGATGAATTCCTAGCTTGGAGGGCTAGGTTTGAGTCTCTAGATCGGTCTGGTGACCGATCAGGGACATTGGCACGCTACTCCTTCGTGGATCGGTCTGGTGACCGATCCAGCGATGTCTGATCGGACTGGTGACCGATCAGGGAGCACACAGTGAGGTTGGGAACCTACTGTGTGGCTCCTGATTGGACCGGTGACCGATCAGGGAGCAGGCTGCATCCTCACTGCCTTGCTCCTGATCCGTCTGGTGACCGATCAGGGAGCGGACGGTGAGTGAGTTCCCTTGCTGATCAAGTCCTGGATCGGTCCAGTGATCGATCAAGGACTTTGGATCTGATTAAAAAATCACTGTTCATCTGTCCTGATCGGTCTGGGTGACCGATCAGGCTTCACTCTGATCGGTCTGGTGACCGATCAGGCTTCACTCTGATCGGTCGGGTGATCGATCAGGCTTCACTCTGATTGGTCGGGTGACCGATCAGGCGTGTATAGCCGCGAGAGATGGGAATCCCAGCGAAGCAGTGGATCGGTCTGTTGACCAACCCACACGCCCTGGATCGGTCCGGTGACCGATCACTTTAATTCAAATTGGGCTGTCAGACGCTCTGATCGCGTCTGACCATATCCGATTTGCTGCCACTTACATCTGATATTTGATTTACTATGTGATACGTTGCTCTAACACACTGATTAAGCTGCAGGTGACAGGGGAGGATTCAAACACTCAAGGAGAGGTCAATGGAGGCTTTCCGTGGAGCAGGTTTGTCCGATTCTCCATTTCAGGAAGACCAGAGAGGGCTCAGTGGTAGCTGGCGTTGGCAGTGTGGTAGCTGGAGGCTACGGAGATGTTGTCACCTGGTGCTGTGTGGAGAATCAAAAGCGCGGAAGCTAGCTTCGTGGAAGCAGAGTTCGAATACAGTCTTCTTACTGTGCCTTGAGTTCTCCATTACAAGCTTGCTGCGTTCTTGAAGTTCATCACTTTGAGCAAGCTACTGAATTCGAGAAGCAATCATCCATTACTTGAGCGCTTGAAGGAGAGAACAAGGAGCTTGGAGTCCGACAGTGGGAAGACACGAAGAAGGGTTCTTGCGTGAGATCGCCACTGGGTGGAGCTCAGGGAAGCTTGCTGTGTTCTTGTCCTTGCTAAGTGTTTGAGTAAGATCCTTCTTGCTGTTTCTTTGTGTTTAAACTTTATCTGTGATTGAAACACTATGGAGAGGTTTCTCCATCGAGAAGGAGGTTGCTTTCTATCCGGTGATAACTGGGGCTTGATCTGCCGATGATCAAGAGATTGCCCACCTTAAGGGCACGCCAAGGAGTAGGGGCAAGTTATCCCCGAACCTTGTAAACCCTCCTTGTTAGCGATCTTGCTAATTGTGGTTGTTTGTTTTCAGTTTTTGTTTTCGGTTTTTGTTTTCGTTTACTGCACTGCTTCATTTCCTTTTGTTTCTTCCGCTGTGCTACTGATAAGTTGAGTGCAGGAAACTTGTTAAGTTTCAAAGAAAAGTGATTGGCTATATTCACCCCCCCCTCTCTCGCCATCTCGTTTCCAACAAGTGGTATCAGAGCTTGGGACTCTGTTTACGGCTTAACATCCAAGAGTTATCAACAAGATGGCTTTGAGAGAAGGCTTCTCTACCACCCGACCTCCATTCTTTGATGGCGCCGACTTTCAATATTGGAGATCAAAGATGGAATACTATTTGAAGATGGATATCCACACTTGGTTCGCGGTGAAGGAGGGATTCATCCCTCCTAAGGATGACGAAGGCAAAGAACTCGAGTCTTCACGGTTGACTGCCGAACAAACGCGAAAGAGTGAAGCCGACGCGAAGGCGGTTGTCACTCTACAATGTGGCATGAACAAAGACCAACTCATCAAGGTTGGTCCTTTCACAAGTGCGAAGGACTTGTGGAACAAACTCATCGAGCTTTACGAGGGCACCCGGGACTCAAGAATTGCCAAGAGGGATTTGTTCCTCAATCAACTCCAAAACCTCTCCATGAAGGAGAATGAGTTGGTAAGTGAGCTCCATAGCCGGTTCAAGGAAGTCCTCAATGGGCTTCATTCAATTGATGAAAAGGTCGAGAATCGCGACCTTGTGAGGTATGTCTTGAAAGTATTTCCAAGGAATGCTTTGTGGTCATCTATGGTGGATGCCTACAAAGTATCCAAGGATTTATCTATTGTAAAGTTAGATGATTTGTTTTGTGAGATGGAATTGCATGAAATGGCTAACAAAGGCCCCAAGGAGAAGGGGATTGCCTTAGTTGCAGGGGACCGAACCAACAAGAAGAAGAAGGAGAAGAAGAAGGAGAAGGAAGTCTCTTCATCCTCATCCTCTTCCGAGTCCGAGTCCTATTCCGAAGAAGATGGCAGTGACTCCTCTTCATCCGAAATGGCAAACTTCGTGCGAAGGATGATGCGAAGGGACCGACGATTCAAGAGTAGAGGTAACTCTAGTGAATCCAAACTTGATAAGACTAATGTCTCTTGCTTTGAGTGTGGTAGGAAAGAGCATTTCAAGAGTGAATGTCCAAAACTAAAGAAGAAGGAGGAGAAATCCAAAAGGAAAGAAGAAAAATCCAAGAAGAAGAAGAAGGCTTTGAAGGCCACTTGGGATGAGTCATCCTTAAGCTCATCCGATGAAGAGAAGGAGGAGAAGAGCACAAGGCAAATGACACTCATGACTCTTGGTGAGGAGAGCAGTGATGAATCTCCAAGCTCCTCAAACACGGCTTCATCATCTTCGGATGATGAAGAGGTAACTTCTCCCGAGCTTAAAAAGTGTTATAGAGCAATTGCATGTTTAACTAGTATGCTTAAGAAGTCCAAAAATAAGGTTAAAGCATTGCAATTAGAAATTGATCAATTGAAAGCATCTAGGGATGATAACATTTATGATTTACATGTTGAACTACTAGAAGATGAAATTAAATCATTGAAACTTGAAATTGAAAATTTGAAGTCCTCTAGGGTTGAGGAAGTCAATGATTTGCATGATGAATTGCTAGTAGAGGAAAACCAATCATTGAAGAGCGAAGTTGAGAAGCTCAAGAATATTCTTGGGAAGTTCTCAACTAGCTCTAAGAACCTAGATATGATCCTAAATGCCCAAAGGGCGGTTTACAATAGGGTCGGTATTGGTTACCATCCTAAGGAATCGTCATTTGTGTCTCTCATGTCTAGGACTGATATGAGACAATCTAGGACACCCAAAATCCAAAAGAAAATGGTCAAGGCATGGGTGCCTAAGTCATGTTTAGTTGATGCTTTAGGTCCCAAGGTTTGGGTACCTAAAACTTCTATTTTTCGAATTGTGTAGGTTATGAATGAGGGGGAGCATCTATCAACTTGGTTCGTTGATAGTGGATGCTCCAAACACATGACCGGGGATAGATCATTGTTTACCACACTTCACAAGAAAAGTAGAGGTAATATATCATTTGGTAACAATGGTAGTCTTAAGGTCATAGGGATAGGAGACATTCAAATATCCGAATGTCTTAGAATTTCAAATGTCCTTCTAGTCAAGGGGATAAAATTTAATCTCCTAAGTGTGAGTCAATTGTGTGACACGGGTTACACAATTGACTTCCAACCAAGTCAATGTCTAGTTAGACAAAATGACACCTTGGACACGGTACTAGTAGGAGCAAGAGTAGACAATATTTATCAAATTTCATTTAAAAGTGCTACTAATGCTTTTGCTAAGTGTCTCATGTCAAAAGAAGAAAAGTCCACCCTTTGGCACCGGAGGCTAGCACATGTGAACATGAAGAACATCCGGAAGTTGGCCAACAAGGGACTAGTCCGTGGCTTACCAAGCATCAAGTACGAGAAAGACAAACTTTGTGATGCATGTCAAATGGGTAAGCAAACAAAATCTGCACATAAAGGTAAAAGCGATGTAAGTACTTCCAATGCATTAGATTTACTTCATATGGATGTATTTGATTGTAGTACTATCATATCATTGAATGGAAGTAGATATTGCTTTGTGATCATTGATGATTTCACTAGATATACATGGACTTACTTTTTAAAATATAAGGACCAAACCTTAGATATTTTCATTTCTTTTTGTAGAAGAGTTGAAAATGAAAAATCATCAACCATTAAGACAATTAGAAGTGATCATGGAGGTGAATTTCAAAACCAAAGGTTTTTAGAATTTTATCAAGATAGAGGTTATAAGCATGAGTTCTCTACTCCTAGAACACCACAACAAAATGGTGTTGTAGAGAGGAAGAACCGTGTTCTTCAAGAGGTTGCACGAAGCATGCTCAATGAGTACTCACTCCCGAGTTACTTGTGGGCTGAAGCTGTAAATACAGCTTGCTATGTGCAAAACAAAGTCCTCATCCATAGGTTTTTAAGAAAGACTCCCCATGAACTTTGGTTTGGAAAACCACCTACGGTTAAACACCTTAGGGTGTTTGGTTGTAAGGTGTTCATTCTAAACACCAAGGACCACCTTGGAAAGTTCACGGCAAAGGCTGATGAAGGGATACTAGTCGGGTATTCCCTCGTTAGCAAAGCCTATCGAGTCTACAACAAGAAAACTAGATTAGTTGAAGGGTCTTCTGATGTGGTTTTTGATGAAATTCCAAAATCAATTGACCAATCAGAAAATGTAGAAGGAGTTCAACTCGAACTTAGGAGACTAAGTTTGAATGAAACTCCAAGTGTTGTTGATGGTGATGAGTCTGATGACGGTGAACCTAGACAACTCATTGATCAACCAAATCCTGAGGCTGAACTTGTGTCTAGTGGACCCGTACAAGAAGCACCACCAACACCAAGGCAAACTAGATTAGCCTCTAGTCATCCCCAAGACCAAATTGTTGGAGACATCCATCAGGGGGTTAGAACTAGATCATTCTTCCGGAATGAGACTAATGAAGTTACCCTAATTTCCGAAATTGAACCTAGGAAAATTGATGAAGCATTAAGTGATCCCGATTGGATCATTGCAATGCAAGATGAACTAGGTCAATTTGAGAGGAGTGAAGTTTGGGACTTAGTCCCTAGACCCATGAAGACCACCATTATTGGAACCAAATGGGTCTTCAAAAACAAATTAAACCACAAGGGAGAAATCATTAGAAACAAGGCACGCTTGGTAGCCAAAGGCTACAGTCAAGTTGAAGGCCTTGATTATGATGAGACTTATGCTCCCGTGGCACGATTAGAATCCATCCGATTGATGCTTGCATTTGCAGCACATCGTGGCTTCAAGTTATATCAAATGGATGTCAAATCGGCCTTTCTAAATGGTTTAATTCGAGAAGAGGTCTACGTCGAACAACCTCCGGGGTTTGAGAGTACCGAATTTCCAAACCACGTGTTCAAGCTCAAAAAGACACTTTATGGCCTTAAACAAGCACCCCGAGCTTGGTATGAGCGGTTGTCGACATTTCTAATTGAGAAGGGCTTCGTTAGAGGCCAAATAGACCCTACACTATTTCAACGAAGAGATGGTGACAATATTTTTGTAGCCCAAGTATATGTCGATGACATAATTTGTGGCTCAAACAATAAGGGCTATTTAAATGAGTTCATTGGACACATGGAGAGTGAGTTTTAAATGAGTCTAGTGGGAGAGTTGACATTCTTCCTTGGACTTGAAATCAAGCAAACTCGCGATGGTATCCATGTGCACCAATCAAAGTATACACAAGAAATGCTTCGAAAATTCAACATGAGTGATTCAAAAGAGGTAACCACTCCTATGGCTACAAACACAAGACTAGACAATGATGAGAGTGGTAAACCCGTTGATTTGACTCAATATCGGAGCATGATAGGCAGTTTGCTATACCTTACAGCTAGTCGACCTGACATACTATTTGCTGTGGGTATGTGCGCTAGGTATCAAGTTTGTGCCAAGGAATCTCATCTAATTGCCGTTAAGCGAATTTTGAGATATCTCAAAGGCACGATTGGAGTCGGTCTATGGTACCTCCGTACCGAATCTTTTGATTTAATTGGCTATACGGATTCTGACTACGCTGGATGTAAGTTGGACCGGAAAAGTACAAGTGGGGGTTGCCAATTCTTAGGCTCGTCCTTAGTAAGTTGGTCAAGTCGGAAGCAACATTATGTTGCTCTCTCCACGACCGAGGCAGAATATATCGCCATGGGAGAGAGTGTATCACAATTGTTGTGGATGATACATACTTTAGAGGACTATGGATTGAGTTACAAGGGTGTGCAAGTGTTATGTGATAACATAAGAACAATTAACTTAACCAAGAATCCAGTCCATCATTCTAGGACCAAACATATTGAGGTGCGTCACCACTTCATTAGAGATCACGTAGCTAGGGGAGATAATGTACTCTCACATGTAGAGTCCAAGTCAAACCTAGCTGACATCTTCACTAAACCACTCCCCGAAAATGAGTTTAGTTTCCTAAGACAGGAGTTGGGAATGTGTCGTGCTACATAGGGTTGAATTGCATTCAAAACCCTTCATGATTATTTCGAAATTGTTGGGAAACAATTGGGTAACTTTGGGAACATCTCACACAAACTATAAGATTTACCAAAACATTTTTGCTTGCTAGAAATGGGGTGAGATGTTAGGATTAACTCAATTTCTCAAAATGTCAATGCATCCCTTGAGAAATTAAGTTGACGAGATAATAATCACGGTGGTGACCAAGTATGGGGAAAATCATTGCATAACATATGTGTATATGGCTCCATGATCATACTTGGACATTCCAATCAAGGAAACTTGATTGGAATATTGGATTTGATACAAACTTAGTTGAAATTGCTTGAGTGATTGTTGATTGAGTTTAACTCCATTTAGATGGATCAAAGTGATTGTTGAACCTATAAGGACTTTTGATCCTTATTCAGGGATCAATTTTAGTCATGAGATCATATCCAAGTTCGATAAACTTCATCAGATCTCGTTGGAAAGATTCAGAAATTCTGAAACTGAACATTTCAGTTCGTATCAGGGTGTATCAGGAACCTTGATCGGTCACCGGACCGATCAGGCATATGGCTGATTAGTCTCCGGACCGATCTGGCTCCTTCCTTTGGTGATCGATCCACAGACCGATCAGCGAGGCAAGCAGTGACCTTCCGAAATCTTGACCAAGTGTTCTGAACTAGCCTGGATCGGTCCCCAGACCGATCTGGCACCCTGCTGGGATCGGTCCACAGACCGATCAGGAGGGTTCTTCGAAAATCATCCGACTCTACTGTCCCCTCCCTGATCGGTCAGCCGATCGATCAGGATCCTTCCTGATCGGTCACTAGACCGATCAGGACCAGGCCAGTCTAATCAGGCTAGAGCCTGATCGGTCTGGGCTCCATCAGATCGAACGGTGATCCGTTCAGGTGCATTAAAATCTGGTTGGTGGACCGATCCACCAACCGATTAACTCCTCCCAAAACCCTTCACTCTCGAACCCTAGCGCCGAACCTCCCATTCGCGCCACCTTTGCTTCGTGCGAGAGCTCTCCAGTGCCTTCTTCTCCCTTCTTTCCATGCATGCGAGTTGGTGTGAAGGTCTCTACGGGCGTCCCTGTTCTCTGCAAGTTTTCAATTTGCTCCAGTCTTCTGCGTTTCTGTCTTGCGCCGAGGCTTCTTCTGCGCAAGCTTGTGCTTCCAATCTTCAAACCAACCTCAATGGCACCAAAGTGAGTTTTTGGCTTCGATTTTCTTGTAAATCAGTTCATAAAACTATGTTTTGAAGCTAACCATAGTTTGGTGTTGTTCATGGTGTGGTACCATGATTTCTTGATTTGGCTGTGACCCATCTGCGTCCCATCTTGCTCATGATCAATTTTATCTTCTGATTAAATTGTGTTCTTTTGTTCATTGTCATTCTCTGATTGGGTCTTACCTTTGATGATCAATTCTTGAATTTTTAACTCAATTTATGTCCATCTTGATCATTTGATTCATATTATCTGTGTATGATTAATTCAAATCTTTAGGAAGTCTTCTAAGGGTAAGGAATCTATGGTGGAAAGCTCAAAGGGCAAAGATCTTTCGATAGCTACACCGTCTCCAAGGCCTCCACCACCTCAACATACTCGATTTCAGAGTATTAGTCTTGCTCTCAAATTCCAGTGGCACAATTTCAAATTAATGCCATGTCGAACTATCGACCATTCCTTCATCTATGAACATTGCCCAACCATCCGACACATTATCACACATTATAATCTCCAATCCATTCTTTATCTTGAGAGGCCAATCAACCTTGACTTGGTCTCTGAATTCTATAACAACATGGTGAGTGGAGAGGGCACGGTGTGGAGCACGGGGTGGAGGACCCGTGTTGCCGGTATTGATCTTGAATTCAATCGATCTATTTTCACTAATTTTCTCGGCTGTCGCAGGTCAGACAATGATTTCATTCTCTACCCTTTTCCTCCTAATCCCCTTCCAGTTCCCTTCGATGGAG